>JAJLZD010000011.1:0-430722 GCA_030571975.1 Yamadazyma olivae
CTTCACAAAGTTCGGTTAATCTGAATAAAGATCCCATGATGGTAGATTTACCTGCTCCAGTTCTACCACATACTCCAATTCTCTCGTTTTCTTTGACTTCGAAGGAAACGTTGTCAAGCACTTTTGGTAATCCATCTCTATATCTCATTGACACATTGTCAAACAAAATTTTCCCTTTGTCTGGCCAATTTTCTGCAGGCTTAGTTTCTGCAATATGATATGCTGCTTCTTGTGGAATATCATATGCAAATTCATGAATTCTCTCAAAACTTGTCATATCATTTTCTGCCAATGTAAGGTATCTGACAGCTGAGCTAAGCATATCAGGAATTGGGTTAACATATGCCAAAAGTAATCCAACAGAAGCTGGACTGATATCGAACGCCCTATTTACGCAAAGCAAGGTCACTAACAATACATAGACCAAACAAATCCAATTTATCTGAAGACCTGCCCATCTTTGTACTCCATTAAGAATAAATGCTGCTTCGTTCGTCTTGTTCACTAACAAGTCATTTTTCTTTAAAAACTTATCCTCTGCTCCATAGGCCTGTATAGTGGTGAGACCATTCAAACTTTCAGTGAAGTTGTTCATATAGAGAGACCTTTGGGTCGATTCCAAACGCTTCAATTCTCTTGCTGATGCTTGATAGTAACTAGTCAAGAATACAGCATAAAGTACAATAAAAGGTAGAATTATTGCCAACCATGGAAGGTAAACAATTCCTAAAATTAACACTCCAGCAATTTCAAAAGTAATGTACAAACCAAGCCTGGCATTTTCAATCAATTCATTATCCGAAGCATCTGTGTCTTTGGTGAATCTGTTCAAAATCCTTCCTGTTGGTGTTGTGTCCATAAAAGACATAGGAACGTGTAAAATCCTCTGTATAGCTTTTATATTAAGATGACGTGATGCAAGAAGAACTAACATAACATAAAGGTTAAATTGAATTAAAATGAAAATCACTTGCCCTACAGTTATCATACCGTAGATCACCATATAAGCAGTATTGTTCAAACTTTTAAATTTATATTCTGTCCAGAACGAAAGCCAAGTGGTGGCAAAAACTTGACAAAATTCTGTCAATATAGAAGCTATCAATGCAATAATACACAATAAAATAGGATTAACGTTACCTGAACCTAAGGTGAATAAGGATTTATAAATTTTCCATGAGATTGCATTCTGAGAACGAAGTTCCTCTTCAATTAATATTCCATCATCTTTAAGACCAACATCTATTTCTCTTATCTCCAGATGTTGGCCCTCTTTACGAAAACCTGGTCCTACTTCGTCTATATTTACCTCTTGCTCTTCGTTTTCATTGTCCTTGTCATCTCTATCTTTATGTGACATTAACTTTCTGAAACCTTCATTCCTATCATTCAATTCATCTACTGTTCCGACATCAATACTACCATCTCCATTCATATATATCACTCTATCCGCATAGTTCAAAAATGATAATTGATGTGTAGCTAAAATTCTTGTCTTTTCTTTTAACAAACCCAAAAGACCCACTTCCATGATATGCTTTCCGACATTAGCATCTACAGCAGATAAAACATCATCTAGTAAAATGATGTCCCTGTCTGCATATATTGCTCTAGCCAAGTTCAAACGTGATTTTTGACCACCTGATAATGTTATTCCTCTTTCTCCTACTTCGGTTCTATCACCCGCTGGTAATGTTCTTAAATCTGCGTTTAAATCACAAGCAAATATGGCCTGCTCGTATTTCTTTTCATCAAAGTCTTTACCAAAAATAACATTCTGTTTTATAGTTGCATTTTGAACCCATGGTGAACCACATAACAATGAACTACCATATATTTCAACTTTACCATCTGTACGTGTCATGAAACCAGATAAAGCATTTAATAATGATGTCTTTCCTGTAGCAATTGAGCCAATTATCATGATGAATTCTCCTTTGTTAACCTTCAAATTGATATGTTTCAATCCTGCAAAACTCTTATTTATTGCATTCTGATCTTGCGCTATATTCGACTTATTATTTGACTCGATCTTTTCAGTATCAATCTTTTCAGCAGCTCCTCTCTTAGATGACTTTTTTGTTTTGTCTTTTTTTTTATTTTCTGTCTCCAAATCATCGAATTCTTCCCAATGAAAACTTGCATTGTCCACATTAATAACAGTTTGATCTAAATCAGTATCGAGAGGCAAAGCATTTTCCATAAACTCTACATTGTCAGTGATGGAATATTCACCACAGACCAAAAATTTGAAAACTCTGTTCAAAGAAATTAAACCATCGGCAGTTAATGCAGTTGCGAATGGTAATTGGATAAATACCATTCCCAAGACACCCAATAAAGAAATTGATGAAAAAACATTAGCAGCAGTCCTCTTTCCATTATCAATTGCATATAACACTAAGAATGTTGCTAACGATGCCAAAGGAGTCATGACTAACACAATAATAAATCCGCTGTTCCTGATCGCTTGTACTGTTAGCAATAGATTACTCTCCTTTACCCTCGTGTCTGTTACATTCTTGTTGTAGCTATCTTCCCAACCATAGTACTTGATGATTTTCAAACTAGAAACGATTTCCTTGACATAAGCAATTCTTTTATCAGTAAATACTAAAGACTTTGTCCTGTAACCCACCATTTTTATAACAAGAATTACAAAAAAGATACTCAATATTAAAACGACACCAATTGCTACACCGGTAGATGCACCGATATTAATTGCTAAGATCACTAGGCAAATCACCAAAGCTACAGGAGCAGAAAAAAGATTAGGCATCATCTGTAAAGCTAAATCCATTTTTGCCAAATCAGTTCCAATCAAGGTAGTTAGTTTTGAAGGGGGAAATTCATGTCTTCCTTTAGCATCAGCTTTAAATGCTTTGGTCAATACAGCTTTTGTTAAAACAGCTTTTACTTTTGCTCCTGATAAGGTAGAATAGAAGAAGAAAGTATTGAAGAAAAAGAATTCAACTAGTAACAAAAATGATGCCCCTAATGCATAACCAACTCCTTTGCCAATTCCTTCCTCGATACCAATAACCTTGTCTGTTACGTACTGAATCAAACGCTTATTTAACAAAGGTAATAAAGCCATGATTATATTTGCCAAAATAACACAAGTGATAGCAACAACAAAAGTCCATTTAAATGTCATAAACAAGACTAATGCAGCAGCCCTAGATGGCAATTTGTACTCTTTCGGGTCCTTCCCTTCTGTCTCATCAAGTTTAGTGTCTTGCTCCACTAAGAATTTAGCTTTGTAAGCATCATTATACTTATTAAAATAATATTCAAAGCTTTCATAAAACTTTTCAACTGTGATGTCTTTATTCAACTTCGGCAAATCAGTTGGTTGTAGTATTCTTCTATAACCAGTTTTCAAAAGATCATTGACCCACATAAAAAACAAACTTGATAAGCTATATATATTACCATACAGTGACCTCTCATTTTCATAAGGTATAATTGGAACTTCTTTCCCTACCAAAAATGAAAATAGTCTCTTTTGCTTTTGAAGTTTTTCAGGAATATCTGATTGTATCGAATCCTCCTCCATTTTCAATCTCTTATTTCCAATAAGTATTTAATTTTAAATTTGAATCTACGAAGCTCATTTATATATACGGTTCTCCACGCGGACTATATCGAAATCTTCCGCTTTTACAACTTCTACTGAAATTCTAACGTGTTGTCTAGACTTAGACAATAAAATGATAACCAACCTGTTCTATAGGTTCGAATTTACCTTGGGTACACCGCCTTTAAATTCCTCTTTTTGCCGTACTAGCTTATTCTTTTTTTTCGATTTCTTGCACCAAAAAAATCTTCGTTAAGAAACCAAATTCGCTGTTCTGCAACTAAATTTCAGTCCTTATAGGAGATTTACTATTTAGGGAGATTGGAGGAGCGGCTATGACAGAATTCAAGCTACTAACAGGACTCAAAGAAAGTAATATATAGAGATTAGATAATCGCTTTAAAAGTTTCAGATGAAGTTTATTTATATACAAAGCTCTCAACACTGCTACTATCAGCAAAGTTTTCCCCTTTGACAAACTTTTACTAAGTTTTAACGTGTTAGTTGGAATTGAACAATGAAACGATATCTCTCGTTCCATTCGTTTCTAATCGCATCCTATAGGAACAAATTCACTTTGGGTACAACTCCTTTAAATTCCTGTTTTTGCCGTGCTATCTTTTTTTTTTTTGGCACCAAAAAAATTCCTGTTAAGAAACCAAATTCGCTGTTTTGCAACTAAATTTCAGTCCCTTATAGGAGATGTATTGTTTAGAGAGATTTGAAGGAAAGGCTATAAAAGAATTCAAGTTAACTGACGAGATTTGAAAGAAGAGAGAATAGACAGATTAGATAATCGCTTTTAGAGTTTCAGTTTGTTTAAACACATTTTAAACACTTTATTTAAACATATATACCTTAAACCCAAGCGGAAATCATTAACACGTCATATGCTAAAAATTATAACTCAAGTATTCTATGTAAACGAATATTAATTATTATTATAACTCTAATGTTAGTTTGGCTTTATCATATCAAAGGAACAGCAAAGCGATTTATCAACATCCATAACTGCTCCGTAATTATTAAATTCTCCACAATAATTAGGAGCCAGAAATACAGTCACAAGTTTCTTCTTATTAAAAAATTCATAACCATCTTCAACAACCATATGACCTCTTACTACCAAATCAAAACCGAAGGTACTACAAAAGTAATCAACATGCTTCTTACCAAAGCAATATGAAACTCCTCTATCATTTTTGGGCCAATGATTCATTGAAAAAGATTTTACCAGAGGATCTGGGTCAGACCATAATAAATCTGCTAATAATCCTCTATCTGGAATATCAGTTGGTCTTTTTATGTCTTCAATTTGTTTCATATTAACTAAATCTGGGCTCAAACCACCGTGTATACAAAATATTTTGTCATTGATAGTTGCAGCAAGTGGTAGAGTATTAAATACATCAACAAAATTTTTCCATATCTTATGATTTCCAGTTAAACTTGACAATCTTCTTTTACATTCATCATAAAATCCATAAATCTTGGTGATATTTGCACTCTCATGATTACCTCTCAACATAAAAAAGTTTTCAGGATATTTTATCTTGTAGCATAGTAATAATAAAATTGTCTCTAATGACTTATGGCCTCTGTCGACATAATCTCCCAAGAACAAATAATTAGAATATGGAGGATATCCACATTTATTAAAAATTCTAATTAAATCTTCAAATTGACCATGCAAATCACCAACAATTTTGACAGGCGGTGACAATTTCAACAATGTAGGTTGGCTCAAGAAAATTGATCTAGATTTATTTAAAATATACTTTATTTCTTCATTTGAAAACGGTAATTTATCTTTCAATTTTCTTGAGTTTCTTTGTTTTCTATCACTACCTATTTTGATCAATCTTTCAATTATTCCATCAATATCAATAGAATATGTATTCTTTGAATTTACAGAAACTATTGGTGATGAAGATGGGGTGAATGACGAGGGACTTGAAGATGAAGGTGATGATGTATTTGAATGGGTGCTAATATTAATCTCTGACATTTTTTTATTTAAATCTTCCAATTTATCTAATTTCAATGCTTTCTTACTAATGACCTCAGGAACGGGTGTAGATTCTACTGAATGTTCAGTTATTGGATCTAAATTTCCGATTGCACTATCGGATTCAAAATCTCTTGACTTCGGTGAAGAACCAAGAGACAGTATCAGTTCAGTGTCCTTAATTTCATTGGTAGTAAATATTGGAGACATATCACTATCAACTGAAGAATCATAGGTTCCACCATGAACATTGTTGATATTGATAATTTCAGCCGAACTGTGGGTATAAGAATTGTTTGAAGAACTCTTGAGTAGTGATGCCATGCTTGCATCGATTTCTAAACTTAAATCGGCCTTTTTGTTCCTTGGATTTTTACGTTTAGCGTAGTTAACATTACTGTTGCTATAATAATAATTCGAATTATAATTTTTAGGTTCTATCTTTATAGCAGAACTTTGAATATATTTTGAATGTAGCGCAGAGCTACGCTCATCAGGATCTAAATCACCATCATTAATGGAGTCATTTGCTCCACCAAAGGATCCTAACTGGCTACTCGGTAGGGGGTCATTTTTTGAAGGACTATTTCCCATTCTTTATACTAGTGTAGGGCTGACTAATAATTAAGTGTTATTGTAAAATTTTTGATTAGGTCTTAGGTGTTTTGATTAAATTAATAATGTAGACACCTTTTCTCTTTATGCTTAAGCTTTGCACTTTATCTGTAAATACTGTTCACAAATATAAAAACCTTTTTGTGTTCACCCCTATAGTTAAATGGCTATGTTAAAATTTTTGAGTTTTTAATTAATGAGCATTCCAGTTTCGGATCCAGCCTTGACTTCCTAATTGAGAAAGTCAACACAGGATGTTGCAAGATAGTTAGAAGGAATATAAAACGCGAAGTTACAGGATAAAGGTTTAATGGTATTCAAGAGATTGAGTATGACTTTAAAGCCTATTAGATCTGCTGGTTGCCTTATAATTGGAGACGAAGTATTAAATGGAAAAATTTTGGATACAAATTCCCATTATTTTGCTAAATATTGTTTTAATGAATTGAAAATTCCTTTGAAGAAAACCATTGTATGTGGAGATGATCAAACAGATATAATTAATAGTTTACAAATTTTAGTAGACAATCAATGCGATTTTATAATAACTAGTGGGGGGATTGGTCCAACTCATGATGATATTACTTACGAATCTATAGCGGCGTATTATAATTTACCGTTCAAACTTCATGAGCCGACCGTTACAAGAATGAAGGAATTAAGATCAGACTATGTAACAAATTTAAAAGATGAAAAATTAAAAGCTTTTTATAGAATGGCAACTTTTCCTTATGATGAAACGAACAATATTTCAATAGATTATTTATATACTGACAAATCTTTATGGGTTCCGATTGTTGGTATTAATCAACAAGTATATATCCTTCCTGGTGTTCCTCAGTTATTTGAGCAATTGATCACTAATTTGGGTTCTTCACTATCCGAAAGAATTGACTCGAAATACACTCTAAGGAGGTTTTATGTTAAAACCACAACTAAAGAGAGTGATTTAGCACCATTCTTATCAAGATTACAGAATAAATGTGATGAAAATTTTGGTAAAAATTCAGTTAAATTAGGTAGTTATCCTCATTATGTTTGGAAAATAAATACTATTAGTATTATCGGTAATGAAAAGGTTGATGAAAAAAGTTTAAAAGAAATTGTTAAAGAAGTCCTTGAAAACATTGGTGGTGATGCGACTGAAATTTCTATCGATGAGGAAGAGAAATTAACCACCACTGATCCTTAGAACTATGCAATTATTTATATGTGTATTAAATATATCTTAAATGTCCTTGAATTATAATTTACTTTCAATTAATTTGGTCAAATCATCAATAGCCTGTTTGATACCTTCTGGTTTATCACCCATACCTTGAACGGTGTTACCTTTACCACCTGCTTTACCACCAATATTATCTGAAACTGCTTTTCCTAACACGGTAACATCAACGCCTTTTGCAATTGCATCGTCCGAGATATAACAACCGTGAGCAACTTTTTCCAGTTTACCTGTTATTAAGTAAATAGATTTCTCTTTGTGTTGCTTCTTGATCAAATTAAGCGCTTCGGTAATGGCCTTAGCATTGGCGCTGATATCAATGTGGTTAACAAAGTAAGGGGCGGCTTTTTCGTCTTTCAACCATTCGTTAACAACATCCATAACTTTCTTGGATTCTTCTTTTTGAATTGCCTTCAAGTGATCTTTAATTGATTTATCAATTTGATTGAATTTATCATTCAATTTTTGTTTCTCGACAACTGAAATATTCAATTGTTTTAAAGCAACTCCCAATTCTTTGACTTTTTGTTCTTTTTGGGAACTGAAGTCTAATGAGTTTGCTTGATGTAATTCTTTTTCAAACTCATGAGCAATTGCTTGAACTTTGTGTGCTTCAGTGCCAGTTACAGCAACAATTCTTCTGATACCTTTTGCAATACCTGATTCTTCAATGATAACTAAGTCTTTAATTTCACCAGTTTTTGCAACATGAGTACCACCACAAAATTCAATAGAAATATTGTTCCATTGAGTGTTAGTAGGATCAGCTAGTAAATCCTCAACAGGTGTACCAATTGAAACAACTCTTACAGGATCTGGGTAGGTTTCACCGAATACAGCTCTCAAGCCAGTGATTTCTTTGGCCTTCTCTAATGAAACGTCTTTGGCAAAAACTTCCTTGTTATCTTTGATATATTTGTTACAGATCTCTTCAACTTTGACGATCTCTTGGGGTTTTAAAGCTTGTTTGTGACTGAAATCAAATCTTAATTTTTCTGGGGCAACTAAAGAGCCCTTTTGATCAACAGTATCGCCAAGAACCTCCCTAAGACCATAGTTCAAAACATGGGTACCAGTGTGATTATTTCTAATTGGCCATCTTCTTAATTCATCATAACCAGCAATAACTTCATCACCTACTTTAAGTTCACCTTCTTGTAAATTACCAGTATGCAAGACATAACCAGCGTAAACTTGGACATTTTCAACTTGGAATTCCATTTGACCATCAACTACTAACTTACCAGTATCATATTCTTGGCCACCTTGTTCGGCGTAAAATGGAGATTTATTCATTAAAATACCGTATTGTTTTGAATCACTAATTGAATCAACAAATTTGGAACCATCATAGATGGCGACGATTTGTGCTTTGATATTTTCTAAACCATATTTGAAAGAATCATCTGTTTTTGGAACATCATCATTGGTGTCTAATTCACCTAATGAATGGACATCAAGTTTAACTAAATCACCCTTAACTTTGCTATTGCCCCCTTTTGAAGCTTCTCTACTTTCCTCTTTCGCTTTTTCGAAGCCGACTTCATCAATGCTTAAACCTGCTTCTTCGGCCATCAATCTGGTCAAATCAACTGGGAAACCATAAGTGTCATACAATCTCCAAACATCTTTACCACTTAAAGTTTGTTCTGGGGTCTTGGAAGCAATGATTGCATATTGTTCGAACAATTTTTCACCTCTGTCTAAAGTTTTGGCAAAACTAACTTCTTCTTCACGTAAAATTTCAATTAAATCATTAGAATTTTTAGCAATTTCTGGGAAAATTTCTTTGTTGTTTTCAATGACAACTGGAACTAATTGTTCAAAAAAAGAACCAATTGGATAATTCATATACTTTCTAACATATCTAGAACCTCTTCTCAATATTCTTCTTAAGACATAACCTCTACCTTCGTTATTTGGAACACCGCCATCAGTAATAGCAAAAGTTAATGTTCTTACATGGTCAGCAATGACTCTGTAGGCGGTGTCAATACCATCTCTATCTTCAGCACCAAATTTACCGCTGTAAGGTCTAACACCAGTTATTTCTCTAATTTTTTCAAAAATTGGAGTAAATACATCTGTATCATAATTTGATAATTTGTTTTGTAAAATTGAAACCAATCTTTCAAAACCCATACCAGTGTCAATATGTTTAGCTGGTAATGATTTTAAAGAGCTGTCGGATTCTCTATTATATTGAATAAACACAATATTCCAAATTTCCAAGACATTTGGATCATCCATATTAACCAAATTTGCAGCATTTCTACCACCGATTCTATCATAATGAATTTCAGAACAAGGCCCACAAGGACCTTGATCACCCATTTCCCAGAAATTATCTTTGGAATCACCAGGTAAAATGTGATCTTCTTCAACACCAATACCTAGCCAAAAGTTTTTAGCTTCCAAATCTGGGTCTAAACCTTGTTTTTCATCACCACCAAAATAAGTTACATATAATCTGTCCTTTTCTAAACCATACACAGAAGTCAATAATTCCCAACTATAAGCAATTGCTTCCTTTTTGAAATAGTCACCAAAAGACCAATTACCTAACATTTCGAAAAAAGTATGATGATAACTGTCTCTACCTACATCTTCTAAATCATTATGCTTACCACCAGCTCTGATACATTTCTGTGAATTAGTAGCCCTTTTCAAGTTGGCAAAATCAGAAGACGGGTCGACAGTACCTAAAAATATAGGTTTATATTGATTCATCCCAGCATTGGCAAATAACAAAGTTGGATCGTTATGAGGAACCACTGATGATGATGGTACAAATGTATGATTTTTTTCTTTATAAAAGTTCAAAAAAGTTGATCTAACCTTCGATGCAGTCCATTCTATGTTTGACATCTTCAAAGCTCTTATCATAAACTTGGTTTAAAGTTAGTAATTATCTTATAACTATCTCTTTAAATTACTCTACTTTAAGTATCCAGTAAATATCCTCGAAAACTTTTTCGTGTCATCGGAAATAGTTCACACACGACCGATATAATCTTATCAAACGTATACTATTGTGTTTTGATTGTTATTATTATGAATGTATTGCAATAATTAAACAAATACCTTCTTTTAAATATAAGGAGAGATAAAATTATTGGTTTATTGTTAATTATCATGTTTATTTCGAGTCATGAGTCATGCCAGATAAAAAATAAGTCCTGAGATCATGAAAATTGTATTCATCATTGAAAAACTTTCCATTTCAGCTTCCAAAGATGTGAAAAAAATAGTTGAATCTAGTTCTTATCGTAGTCTTAATAACGTTAATTTAAAATTTTTCTTCAATTATTTTTCATCTTTTATTTTGTATAAATTACTTTGTGTTAGAAATAGTGAAATTCACAGATTAAAATTTGCAACTATTTTACAAATTTTTTAAAAATAATATAGATAGAGTTTAAAAATCACCAAAAATTCTTAGAATGTATAAACATATTAGAAGAGTCCATTAAAGTCATAATTTATATATTATTTCACACAAAAACATCCTCAATTTAAGATATGAAAAAGTTGCAACCAAATTACTCAAAATAGTTAAATAATTTGCTCAAAAGTGAGTAATGTCAAATCATAATGAGAATTAGATATTAGATAATTGATATAGAAACCGACTAGAAAAGAATACATAATAGTGGTTAGAGGCTAATATCAGTGAAAGATGATACTTATTGAAGATTCCAAGTATTCTTGCGTTGAATGTATAAGAGGTCATAGATCTAGTCTGTGTAAACATCATGATAGACCATTATTGCAAGTGAGATCCAAGGGAAGACCTAATATTCAAAATAATCCAAATTATAGAATAGCTGTATTTGCTAAAGAAATCAGCCCACCATCAACACACAACCCAGAGATCTTAATAACTGAGAATAAAAAGGATGACAATATTAATGTAACTAAATATTCTATGAAATATATTATAGATTTTAAATCTGGAGAAATTATTGGACCTTATGATACGGAATCCAGTAAAATACTACAACCTGAAACTCCAAAAATAAACAATGAAAGTTTTATAAATTCTACATCTTGTTGTTCAAACGGTTTGAATAAAAAGTCATGTGGATGTAATCATAGTACAAATAAATCAAAGATCTTGAAAACATATTTAAAAGTTAATAAGAGGAAATGGAAATTTATTAATAATAATAACGAAGCAAAGAGTGAAAGTTTAAAACAAGAGATAAATAAAAAGTTAACTAATTGTTTATGCGATGATGACTGTTCTTGTGAAGGTTGTATTATTCATGATAGAAATTTACAGTTTGATGAACTTTTTAGAAATAATTCGCCTGTACCTTCTGAGTTATCAGTTTATACATCTTCTGTAACTTTAAATAACCCTTCTAGATGTTGTGAGACCAAAAGGACATCAAATTCGGAAATTAAACAAGAATTTGATCCCATATTTTTTCGAGGTCAACAAGATAATGCAAATGCTCAAATTAATCAATTACAAAACCCAGTCAACATTGAAAATGAATTAATATTCAACACATTAAATTCTATTGATAACATTAATGATTCAAGTCCCAGACAAAGAAATATCGAAGAGTGTAAATGTGCATCAGATAGTTGTGAATGTTCAAATTGTGAAAAGCATGGTATAATAAACGGGATTAAGTTAGATGATCTTTTTAGTGGTCTAGACAACAAATTATTTGAGGTGAATATTTAAATAAAGAAAAACTGAATTACAAGCAAAATAATGATTAATGAAATGAAACAATTAGAGTAAATAATTAATACAAATTTTTTTTGATAAATTCTTCAACAATAGAGAAAATAAAAAAAAAAACAGTACCCTGAACATAAACTTTGAACGCATTTGTAAAATAGTACATTATACATAAGTAATAATCATGCAATAAAGGGGAGTAAAGTGGAACGCAGCCAAATGTACATCAGTTACTCCATCATTCGTATCACTTGATTGCCTTAGTTATTTATATTAGGACAAGCGAATGCAGCCAAGGCACTACTTTATACCCACCAGAGCAGTCTCGTTTAGGAAGTATGGACAGAATATTCTGGAAAATTAAAACTCCTTTTGGCATTTTATTTCGTCTGTAATAGTCTTTAGGCACCGCCTTCCACCACCTACCGCCGAAGCTGGAATGACGTGGCACAATTGTCCGTGCCATTTTACACCGGAACGGTTTCATAAGATGCCGCGCTTTAATCAGTAGAGTTATTCCAAATGGGTCCAATAGTTAGTGCGAGACTGGTTCTAAAATGATTCTATATTGGTTCTAAACTTAGATCCATCAGATGCGAAAGGATAATCATCAATTCACAGTGTTACCACTTCTCAAAATTTTAAGAGGTGATAGAATCTTCTAGAAGTTTTTAATATTTTATCAATACCGTTTAAGTATAAAGTTGTTTACGTATTAGATTCTTTAGTTAATAAGTACAGGTCTAATCCCATTTCGATAGTTTAGTAACTTTAAGATAAGATCTAACTCTGGTAGAAGATCTAATAGACCATTTTGTTATATTGCAAGTATATAATATCCAGGAATTGGTTCAATATTCATATTAGCATACCAATTTCATAATAGTTGCGAAATAGCTAAATTGACTTAAAGATATTATAGGGCATTTGATTTAAATATTACTTTTAACTAATTAAATATTTATTTTTCATTACAATTGCTTTAAAATTGTAAAAATGTCAAAGAAGAAAGATGATGATATTCAAGTTATCAATAGAGACTATTCATTCGACTTCCCTTTATCGCCTATAATGGGTGATAATCAATCGCAGAATTCCCAAGCCAATCAGTTAGGTCATCTTGATGATAATACTGATAACAATAATGACCATTTGAATAATGATAATAATATAAATTTAAACGATAACAATGACTTGCATTTGGATGATAATGATGGTGAAATTGAAGAAATAAATACAGGGCTAACTCCAATTTTATCCAATTTCGATGACAATTTCAATAATCAATTGGTAACTCAACCTAAACTTTACTCAAATCTTCCACCTTTGCAACCATTAAGTGAATCAGTATTGCCAAATAACTTTAATTACGGGTTACCTGCATTGGCTGAAAATTCAGGTTTCAATTCAAGCAATTCACTTGGTAATTCGAATAATAATAATCTTGCTAAAAAAAGGAAAGATAATGGGCCCAAAACAAGACCAGCATTTGTTATGAAAATTTGGTCCATGGTAAACGATCCAAAAAACCAAGAGTACATTAGATGGGATGACGACGGAAAGACTTTTCAAGTTTTTCATAGGGAAGAATTTATGAAGAATATCTTGCCAAAATATTTTAAACACAATCAATTTGCTAGTTTTGTAAGACAATTGAATATGTACGGTTGGCATAAAGTTCAAGACATTAACAGTGGAATCCTAAAAGATGATAAATCAGTTGAAGAAAATTGGAAGTTTGAAAATCCTTACTTTCAGAGGGACAGAGAAGATTTACTAGGAAATATAGTTAGAAATAAGTCAATGAATCTGCAAGAGAATGAATTAATAGATAAAAGTCAAAACTTGAAGGTTATTTTACAAGAATTGGAATCTATTAAATTGAATCAGTTGGCAATCACCGAAGATTTAAGAAGAATAAGGAAAGATAACAAAACTTTATGGCATGAAAACTTTATAACAAGAGACAGGCATTCAAAACAATCAGCAACAATTGATAAAATTTTGAAATTCTTAGCTTCTATTTATGGTCAACAGAATAAAATACTAGAGGTTGAAGATTTTAATTTGAACGATTCGAATAATTTGAATAGTATCATCAATCACAACAATCCAAATAATATTAATAATAACAATAACAGTAATAATAATAATAATAATAATAATATTAACGAATTTGGGAATGAATTATTTGAAGAGTTACCATCAAGTATTTCATCACCTAAACCCAAACCAAGGTTAATGTTGATGAATCAAGCTTATAAAACACCATCATCTACAAATCCTAGTAATAATGGTAGTATTGGTGGTCCAACTCCTAACCTAGAAGTAAACAATTTGAACGAGTCTCCCAAATTTGACGATCATGAGTTCATCAATGGTTTAGAACAAAATATTTTTAAACAAGGTCAATCAATTCAACAGGTTCAAGATTGGATACATAAATTGTCGAATCAGCAACAACAATTACAAATACAACAGAACAATTTACAACAACAACAACAAGACAGTTTAAATAATTTGAAATCTAACAACTCCAGCAACAATTCTTTACTTACATCAAGTAAAAATACAGGACCTGGATCGGGATCTGTCAATTCTAATGTTGGAACTCCGAAATTTGATTTAGATTTTGATGTAAATGATTTTTTGCATCAAAATACGCCTTCAGAGTATGATGATGAATTCCAGCCTAAGAGAAAGAGATTTAAAACTGATAATATTAAAGAATTGAATGAAGATGAAGAGAATAGTGTACAAGAGGATTCACAAATAAAAGAATTAAACTAAATGAGTCAAACCGTTTAAGATTAGTTTATAGACCTTCCACAGTTTCAGTATGTATTAGTTACAAAGCAAAGTTTAAAGGACCCCCACCCTAATCTTAACTTTAAATATTTATTGCTAACGATTTTTTTTCTTTTGTATAATAAAATGTATATTAGAGTTAGAGTTGCGCTTTATTGGATCTCTCAATTACAGTCATCTGACCCTTAACTATCCTATAATAGTAGGTAGCGCCAAAGGAGATAGAGGATCAAAGGCAACTATGGTCTATTTCGTTTGTTTGCTATCAATGTGATATCAAAATCATACTAGTTATTATAATTTTCTATCTTGCTATCACTATATTAAAGCCACATATTTTCTTCTGTCAAGTTAGACATTTGTTATGTAAGGGTTTATTGTTTTATGGTATATACCTTAGTAGATATCAAAAGTTTAAAGTGACATAAAGCATAAAGTCAGATATTTTGGAGCATTGTAAGCATACATACCCTAAGTTTTAAATATCATGAAATGTCCAACGTTTGTAGACAGTGAAATTTAAAGTAAAAAGAAACTTCTCATCTTGATTTAATCGAAGTTTAATTCAAAGTTTTTCATCTCAACATTATAAATTAAGTTGGAATAATAAGGGGATAAAATCTAATCTGTAATCAGTTTTAGGAATATAGAACTATAACGGGTTAGTGTGGGATCGGTATTTGGAAGTGATTGCTAATATGGTTGGTCTTCATAGTCTACTAGATCGTTTGAAAGTCCCAACTGATCATGAATTAACTATCCTTAAAAACCCTGATTTGGAACCTATGCCACCTCATAGAAGAATATGGGGATTCTGGTCATTTTTTGGTTATTGGGGGATACCGAATATAACGATATGGACTTGGTCAACTGGTAGTGCTTTGCTTAACTTAGGTTTAAATATAGGCCATATAATGGGTGCTTTAACTTTGGGTAATTTATTAATTTGTTGTTACACTTGTCTCAATTCCAATCCTGGTTTGAAATATCACATTGGATATACAATATGTCAAAGAATGATTTTTGGAGTTTATGGATCAGGAGCTGGTATCTTGGTTAGAATTTTGCTTTCAATTATATTCTATGGCTCACAATCTTGGTTAGGAGGTCTATGTGTTGTTATAATTTTATCCAGTTTAAGTCCTGATTTCATGAATTTGACAGGAAATATGAAAGGCGTTAATATGTCATTAAGAGATTTTATTGGATTTTTGATATTTCAAGCTATCCAAATATTTTTTTATTTCTTTAAACCTGAAAGATTGAACAAACTAAATAATATATCTTGCTTAACCACCATGATTTCTTTTATTGTTATCTTAATTGTTTGCCTTGTTAAAAATGCCGGTCCAGGTCCATTATATAATAAACCGAATGATACTGAACACACTGGATGGATGTGGCTATATGCAATTACTATATGGTATGGTGCTTTGAGTCCAGATATAACAAATCAATGTGACTATTCAAGGTTTGCATCAAGTCAAAAGAAGACTTATCTTGGTATCATAGCTGCTATTTTGGTGACAGGCACTTTTGTACCATTAGCAAGTTTACTAGTTGCATCAACAACTATTGATCTATATGGTAAACCTGTATGGTTACCCACAGATTTGAGTTTAATATGGTTAAACAATAGCTATACTCCAGGTATAAGAGCAGGAAACTTTTTTTTAGGCATAACATTCTTGTTATCTCAATTGACTTTTAATGTATTGGCAAATGGATTCACAGGAGGTATGGATTTGTCAGGCATTTTACCCGAATATATTAATATAAAAAGGGGTGCAATTATAACTGCTTTGTTGAGCTGGTGTGTTCAACCTTGGAATTTTTACAATACATCCTCAACTTTTCTAAGTGTTATGAGTTCATTTGGAGTAATTATAACCCCTATAATAGCTATAACAGTTTGTGATTATATGGTTTTAAGAGATTCAACATTACCTATTTCTGAGTTGTATTCAACTTCTACAGAAGGAATGTTCTATTTTACAAAAGGAATAAATTTTAGATCACTAATAGTATGGTTAATTAGTATTTTTCCTGGGTTACCAGGGCTAATCCATTCAGTGAAACCTAATACGAATATTTCTATTGGGTTTGATAATTTTTTTTATGGGTCAGCAATATTTTCCTTTGTTCTACCATTTGGATTATATTATTTAGTATGTTTGATTTGGCCTTTCAAAATGAAGAACACTAATGATACTTTTGATTACTTTGATGCATTTACGGTCGAAGAATGTAAAAAGCTAGGTATGGAACCTTCTGTTGGCACTCCATTAATAGAGAATGAAGTGGATGAAATTTCTATTTCGAGTATGAATAAATGATGATAAAAAAATATATATGAAAGACGAATAACAGGTTACAATCTCAAGTATATATAAAATATTATAGAATAATAGACACAAATTTTAATGCAATTAATTTTGCAATACAACAACCTATTAGCTGTCAATTAGTGTTAGAACAAATAATTCAAGTAAAAACTGCAATAAACGTTATAAACATTTACAGGATAGCTTAAAGGAGAAAAGAATAAGAAAGTTTAAATTGAAAAACTGTATGGTTTTATCGTAACAATTTCCCAAAAGGGAGAGTGATTTCTAGAGATTTTCTATATGTTTATACAGATATATATGTAATTTTATTCCAATTGAGGTATATATGTTGGATAAATATGTCAAGTATGTACATAAGGATTATTTAAAATTTAGGTTTTAAGTTCCAATGAAAATTTATAAAATAACTTGTTGCAGTAGAAAGTTTCAATCAAGCAGTTAAAATGTCCTGAGACCTGTAATAATAGATTTGAAGATTAAGTATCAAAATTTTCACTTCAGATAAGCTATTAAGTAGTTTAAGTTTATTCTAACAATCAAAAGATATATACTAAAAAAGTAATAATAGTTCAAGGTTCCAAACAAGTTGTTTCTAGATTAAAAACAATTAAAGAAAATGATGATTATTTTATTTATTCTAGTAGACGTAGACGTAATTCTAGGAGACGTAATTATGTTACATAGCTATAAATTCTAAAATAGTAATATGCTCCACCAAAATGTCCCATTAAAGTAATGCAAAAAAAAAAAAAAACTAGGGGCCAAGTTTTTTGCCTTATCAAAAATTCTAGATTAAGTATTTGTCAGTAAATAACTGCTTCTTGACATATTATCCTGTATAGCATTTAAAACATATTCCAATTTTACTAGTGCAGAAACCCTATAAAATCCTCAAGGTTTGAGATCATCATCGTAATACTTTAATTTTAATTAAAATAATAAAGAATTAGAAGCTTCGTTTATTTCCAGCTCTAACCGATTTTCTATCCTTTTTATACCTAATTAAATATTGAAAGTATTAATTTTATATAGATTGATTTTTATTAGACAATTACACACTTCATAAGCTTAATCTAATATAAGACTTTAATAATCAGCTTTTATCATATGAAATACATGGTGGAGCGAAAATACTAATCATTAGTTAACTGGTTCTTTTTTTTAACTTAAGTTTCTATACATTATATCCTGTACTAAACATATAATGGGCACATTCCTGTACGTGGAACCGGCCAGGGTTGAGGTCTTTTCTGTTTTCGGTGCCCCGTATTAGAATATGCCTTAAAGATGACTCGAATTTATGTTGGACAAAGAAAAGAAAGTATGAGGAGGAAATAAACTTGAAAGGAAAACCAGAAAAACCAAGGTATTAAGGAAGTAAAAAGCAAATAAATAAAAAAAAACTTATACACTGAAACTTTTATCAAAGCTAAAAATTATAAACTAAAACTAAACTTAAAACTAACGAAATTGGGTGATCTATACAAATCACAAGCAGATTTGTTTTAAGTTGTTTATGAGATTTGCAGCCTATTAAACTTGCGCTACTAATAATTAACTATTAACTATGAAATATATGAACCCTTTTTTGGTGGGCATCCCCCACTCTGGGGGCTTTCCATTAATTTTTTTTTTTGACTTTATAGTACAGTCAAGATTTTGTTCCGGATAATCTCCTTAGTTACTTGAACCTCTATTTTTAACTATTTTTTTAAAAAATTTCACTGTTTCGGTTATGAAACTTGAAACGATGAGTTGATTTAGAGGACTTTATTTTTCAGAGGACGTGCGCCACTCACGACAGGCTCGCAATAATGATAACAGTAATATCAAAAGCATTTAGCAGTTTTTTTTATTAAAGGACCCTTTATCACTTGAGTAAGGATTTTAAATAATCTAAAAAATTCACATTTCTTTTGTTTTTGATATTTGGTATAGGGGCCTTTGATATAGGTGGTTGCTTTAAATTATAAGTTTTGTTTTATTGTATTATTAATCTGTATTGTAGTTAATTATCAACTTGTTTCATTAGATTAAAGAGTTTATTATAGCTTTTAATAATTTATAAATATATTGATTTTATATATTATTCAATTTATTATTATCAGGTCCATCAAAAGATCATCCTTAAAAAAGACTTCATAATCCTCCAATGTCTGACAAGAAGAAACTGTATAGTAAAAATGGGTGCAGAGAATGCAAAAGACGTAAGATTAAATGTGATGAAGCTAAACCTCAATGTTTACAATGTACTAGACTAGATAAAGTCTGCAGCTATCCAAAAGCTGGTGAAAAAGTGCTAAGAGTTTCAAAAAAATTCTTGATTGAAAATGGTGAAAAAATATTTGGCTCTGAAGAGAATGAACAGATTCAAAATATTAAATTAAATAATAAAAGAAAGTATAAAAGAGATATACAAGCAAGGAAAGCAAATGAAAAAATCCTTGTTGGATCTCCAGATAACCAAGAAATCTCACAACCTGTTCCAGTTTCAGTTCCTATTCCTACTCCGATGCATCCCCACCAGACTCAACAAAGTCATTCACATCATCATCACCATCAACACCAACTAGAGCAACATCCACAAGGAAAGTCACAATTGAATCAATCACAAAGCCCCGATCAACGTCAACAACAACAAGCAACTTTTAATAAACAACTACTACAACAAAATCAACAATTTCAGGATAATAATGATAATGGAAGCAATGAAAACTCTTTAAATAACGGAAGCACCAACTTAAATACTTATCATCCTAGTGCTTATCAGCAGCCATCAAACCAAATGTTAAATCAATATCAAATGCCAAATTATGGTAACAGAATGAATCCAAGTATGATGAATAATCATTTTAATCCTTTAAGTTTGACTCAAAGGATCCCCAGTCCTATCCCTGGGCAACCTATAACACCTCCTTTGGGACAACCAAGCTTTAATAATGGGTTTAACAACAATACTTCATATTTCAGGCATTTGCCTCCTCACTTGTCTTCTCATCCATCGTTGACCAATGTTACTCATGACAATTTACAACAAGCTCAACAGATAAGGAATAATTATCAACCACAAAATCCGGTCAATATTTCAAGCAATCCAGCTCCACATGTTCCACACCAAGGTTCTGCAATGCCATTATCTATCAATTCAGAGTTCAATACTGTAAATTCTCCCCAACCCCCTACTGCGTCTGATATTCAAGGATCCACAAGCAATACATCACCTATTTCAAAAGCTTCAAATTCACCTCATCCTTCTTTAAATCATAATATGGCTAACGGTTCAAATAATAATATTGATATATTTGATAATTATTTTAATAAGGAAGACTTGAATATTTTAGCATCTGATTTAAATAATTTAGTTGGGTCAATAATGTTTGAATCGAATTTCGATAGCAAAGTAGACGATATAGAGTTGGCTTCCCTGGAGAGTAATAGTACATTGATAGGAGGGGGACCCGGTTCTGCGTCAAGTAACATTAGTTCTGGTCATAATAATTTAATACTGCCATCCATTCCCATTATGAAATCAATGTACTCAAAACTTGACAAAAATAATGGGTTTAAAATCGCAAGGAATATCCCCTTTGATTATATTAAACTAAAGTCTAAACAAGAGCAATATTATTTGGATGAGTTCTACAATGATTTTGCTCAAGTTATTTTACCTTTTAACCCTTATGACGAATCAGTAGGTGGATACTTCAACCCCGCTAGAGACATCCTTCTTACGGTTGCTTCAAAGGAACCATTTCTATTGGCTGCTATTATAGCGCAGGGAGCAAAAACGGCTTATACGAAGAATAACCAAGCCAAAGACGAGGAAGCTTATTGCAAGTATTTATCAAGATGTTTAAAATTATTGGGACCTGCATTAAATAAGCGTCAATCCCAGGACAAGAATTTGACGTCTAATATTGAAAGTGTTTTATTGACAGTGTTATTGTTGACATCTGCTAATGCTTCAAATATTAAACAGGATTGGAGACCTCATTTGAAAGGGGCTAAAGACTTGCTTTTAAAATACACTTCACACTCTAATGACATAAAAGAGTCAAAAGTTTTAATATTTTGCAAGACTTGGTTTTGTTCATTTGAATTATTAGCAGGGTTGAGTAGTAGAAAAGGGGGAACTTTGAAAAATAACGAACTTGATCTTTTGATGAAATTAGAAGATCCAATTGAAATAGAGACCTTGAAGGAATTTGGCCTTATAATGAACAATGGATTTAATTATATATTTGGGTTTCATCATCACTTATTGCCTGCTATCAAAGATTTGATAAAATTTTTGAATTACACTAGGGATCCAAAAAAGCGTGAACCATTTTCAACCTTTCAACTTATTGATATCTTAAGCAATTTTAATCAATTCTCCAAAATCAAGTTCTTCAGTTCAAAGTACTATTTGACTAATCAAGATTTCGTTAATGAAATACCACAAGGCTTTTGTTTGGACGTTCAGAAAATTCCTGTCGATAATAAAGTTAGGCAAGCATTAAAAATTCAAGGAAATGGCGATACTGTTATTGTCAACTGGATTGACTTAAATCATCAAGCGTATGTGTTGGCTGGGATGTTGAAAGTATTGACAAAAGGATTTGATTTGAGTTATGATCATGATCAAGTTAAAATGTTGACAGGTAAGCTAATAGATTTGATGCAAATTTTAAATTTTTTACCTAATCCAAAGTTTATCAAGTGGACACCTTTAATGTTGCAATGGCCAATGTTTACAGGAGGTGTGAATATCAATTCATCAGAACAACAAGTTATAGTGAACAGATTTTTCGATATTGTAGGCTCAGGATCTGCTAGTTTCTCTAAAAAGATCATCAATCAATTTTGGAATAAAAGAGTTAATAACAGCAACGAGCCAGATTCAGATTTAGATATAGACCTAGTAACTTACTAGGTGCCGTACGAAGAAAATTACGATTAATGTATATTATGATTCAACTTCTAACAAGTTGTACCAATTGTTTTTGAATGCCAATTGTAGTCTTTTATTGAAAGATTCATTGTGTGCTTCCAATGTGGTATAATTCTCTTCACCTTCCCAACGAAATTTGCCCAAGCTTTTCTGGTCTTGAATAGACCACCCAATTCTTTCGGACCCAAGTCTTGCACCGTCTAGGTTTGCCGAAGACGGTCCTGTACACAAAGCTGCATTCTTCCCTAGAATAAATAAAGGCATTTTTTCATTCCATTGAAGGTTATCAGTTAAACAAGGATAACCATCAATAACCTTAATTGGAAATTGCTTATGAATAGACTTTAGGAATTGCAAACCTTCCACATCAGCTTGATTTCCTGTAGCAAAAATTACGAAATCAGTCCATAACGAGTCTTTGGTATTTAAAGTTAGGTTCCATTTGTGATTCCTTTCGTCCCAAAATTGTTTCTCAATCTTAGTATATTTCATCAAATTTAAGTTTCCCAGTTTTACATGTTTTAGTAATAATTTGTGATATTCAGGATTGATGGAGCCACCTTGTCTAGCTTCATTGATCATTTCTAACCTCTCTTCATCAGTGTCTCTAATATAAAATGAAGACTTTTTCAAGTTTTTGTATTTTGTGACCCAATCCAAATGAAAGTCGAAGTGTTTGATCTTAATAGGTCCCCTTAACAACAAGTTAACTTTAATTCCCAGATTGACACAAACATGGGCCAACTGGGCAGAAGTTAATCCTCCCCCCACTATTGTAACACTTTTTGACTCCTTCCTATCAAGTAACTGGGGTGGAGGAAACTTTATTTGGTTACTAAAAATATGACTAGTATGACAGCTTCTTGTTAGATCAGTATCAGTAAAAGGGTAGATTGGATAATTGATCTTTCCTTTATGCCCTGTTGCAATAATACAAATTTTACACCCAAATATGTTACCATCAGCTGTGGTTACTACAAATCCTTTACCTGATTTTAACCCATTATCTACTATGATGTCTGTATACTCTAAGTTAACTACTG
Source organism: Yamadazyma olivae (assembly GCA_030571975.1). NCBI lineage: Eukaryota > Fungi > Ascomycota > Pichiomycetes > Serinales > Debaryomycetaceae > Yamadazyma > Yamadazyma olivae. The sequence goes on from JAJLZD010000011.1 coordinate 23,260, forward strand.
AACCTTTTTTAACTATGTTGTTGATTTTGTATCTATCAATAAGATCTTGGCAAAAATCATGAAACAAACTAGTGGAGGGACGGTAATAATCTCTCCAATCCCTCATATTAACATCAACTAAACCAAGACTATCATGATTAAGAATAGGAACAGGTACTTTTGCTTTTTTGTTTTTCTTTATTTGTTTTTTTAGCTGATGCTTGGAATATTCTTTTCCAACTACATTCTTAATCTCTTTCAAATCAGAATCTTCTCTCTTATTCCAAAATGCATAAGCATATAGACCATCAACACTACTAGGATCAACATGGAAAAACATGGGAGATCTAAGGTGAGGAATTTGACAACTTTTAATCTGATTATCCCATTGTCCCAAGAACTTATCGGATACTTCATCAATAACCATAATATCCTCCGGATTGAACTTATGCTGGCAGTATTTGTTAGAATTAGGTTTAAATTTAGTTTTGGAGCTAACATTTCTATTGATCAAGTTCACTTTATGTCCTCTTTGTCTTAACCAATGGAATCTTTGATGCTCGTCCTCAGTATAAATCGATCCTGGACATTCTTCACACAAACGGGCAGTGACTGCTAGGCCACATGTACCTCCTCCAACAATTATAACGTCTCTAAAATTTTCCCCCAGTACTTGCATATCAAATAGTAAAAGTGGTTGCAAAAAAATGAGATCTCAAAATTTATATATTAAGTAACCACAAGGGTCATTATTGTGTAAATATTTACTAGAGGTTATGCAAAGAATCCTTCAATGAGGGCCAAGAGACCAACAGCACCAGGATCAGGAATACCTCCTTCGGCTTCAAACTCTTTTTTATCGACATAGCTTGCTCTTCCAAACTTGGCTTGCAATTCCTTGGTGCTTTCACAACCTTTCTTTGCCGCATCAATAGCTCTAGAAACATCGTTGGACTCCTTTAACTCATCAACAAATGGCTGTAAAGTGTCAATTAATGTTCTTCCACCGACTCTTGCCTTTGTGTATTTGAAAAGTCCTTCGTATAAAGCATCATACAAAGCAATAGAAATACTTTTGACGTCAAATTGTTCGCCTTTTTTCAAATTGTTGACCAAAGCAGTCAAGTAGATCGAATATATACCTCCTGAGGTACCACCCATTCTATCTTCAACAATTTCAGTAATTTTTGACAAGGTGAATACTGGATCGTCATCATGAGCTGCAAACTCTTTATTATCAAAAGCTTTTAAAATTCCATTAGCTCCATTGACCAATGTCTCACCGCAATCACCATCTCCTACTAATGTATCATAATGAGTGATCTTTGGTTCCTTTTCAATTAAAGTGTTTAAGGCATTGGTTAAAGACTTTTGGAACTTTGAACCGTCAAATTTCAAATTGGAAGTGACATCGGGAATATTATCCATTGGTGATTTTATAGACTTCAAATTTTGATCCCAAGTACCTGATGTATAGCTTTTTGGCTTCCATCCCGGCGCATTAGTAGGCAAGTCAAGATATTCTAAAATTTTTGATATCTCAACTTTACCATCTTTGTGGCTCGAAGCTTTAGTTAAGTTCAATAAAGATATTGAAAAACCAGGGGAATTTAACGAGGTGACAAAATCACTAATTAAAACTCTAGAAGGTTTTTTTTTCAAGGGCCAATTTTCAATTACATGTTGGGTGATAGTATATAATTCCAAAGAAGAAGTACCACCAATATTGTTGATAACTAATACTGTTTCATCATTATCAAGATCAAAATCAACGTAATAACGATCTGTATCTTCGGGAGACAAAAGCTTATGAAACATATCTTTAATCAATTCATCAATATTTGGAATGGGTGATAATTTAGTTCCTGGTTCATTATGAATTCCTAAGCCTAATTCAGCTTCATTTGAGCCAGTGAATTCCAACTCTTCTTCAGATTTCCCTGGGACTGAAGTACGGTCCAATGAAGCACCCAAGGTTACAATAGATTCGTTAATCGCAGTACCTAATTTAGCTAAATCAGATAATTCCAAGCCACCTACACTGGCACCTCCCATAATTTTATGAATGATTGCAGTTCCGGCTAAACCTCTTCTTCCAACCATTTTATTTTGTTCTCTACCAACCGCAACATCGTCAGTAACAGCCAACATCTCTACTTTATAACCTTCATTTTTAGCTCTTTCAACTACTAAACCAAAATGCAAGATGTCACCAGTATAATTCTTAACAATGATTAAAGTCCCTTTATCTTTATTAGCTTTACATTTGATTGCTGCCATAATTTGTTTGGTAGAAGGAGAAGCAAAAATAGAACCAGATACAGCAGCATCTAATAAGTTTTCACCAACATACCCGCCATGTAATGGTTCATGACCAGCACCTCCTCCACTGATAAGGCATACCTTAGAATCATTATCTGATTCGGTATTGAAGACTACTCTTTCACTAGGAATAATACCAATTGTTGGATTGGAATGGCACAAACCTTTTAAATTTGACAATACGATATCCTCATCTTTATTATAAACCCAATGTTTAGCTAATGTCATGCCGAATATTCAATTATATTACTACTTAAATTTCACAATTATCTATTATAAATACTATACTTATATATATATTAGTAAGGTATTATATGATGTTTTATATTAAAATACTCGTTGAAATTCTGCAGCTCAATTCTTTGAAGCAACCTTACATCATTTGATCTGCGCAGAAAATTATACTAAATAAATGAATCTTATTGAATTTAGACAACAGTATTCATAAATTTTAACTGGAACTCAAGTAAAACATGGATATGACAGTCGAAGGTTCAATGGAGATCGTCTGTTTCAAATAGGGGCTGAATTGGAAGAAACCCCGGGTAGTTAGACTCTTTTTAGACAAAAGTTGCAAATATTATGTTTCGGAGACTTTTGGAGGAGTAATTCAGCTACCCGACTTGATCGGTCGACTCTTCGATCCAATGTGAATAAAAAGGAATTTAATAAAACTGGATCCTTTAGGTGACTTCTCCTCTATATCGCTTTTCGGTTTATTACACGAATGATACTTGATTAATAGTGTCTTATTTCTAAGACTTTCCCTTAGGAGTTTCGAATTGTATTGTTTGCAAGCTCCACCACAAGTGTATCTGAATGGGGCTATTTGGTCTAGGACAACTCCAAAAAAAATTTTTCGTGTACAGTATCATAGCAACTTTTGCGTTTGACTGGCTTTCAAATTCAACATCAGAGCTTGTGGGTGTAAATAACAGTGAAAATATAGTTTCTATAGTCAAGGATATGTTTAAGTAGTTAAGGAGATACAGCCTAGTTGTTTCAAAGTACTCTCGTGCATGCACCGTTATAGTTTTTACGTTTTAATGTTTTTCTTTCAAAGATGCAATTAATTTGGAATAACCCATGTACTCTTATTTAGCATAGAAAGAAGCTTATACAAAGAAAACTTATGCAGTCAGTCTAAACTAACTATTTGATCCAAAGTTAGACTATTTGATTTTAACTCCATGAGAGAATTATAGGTGGTCAATTCCCATGTACAATTCATTCCATTGGTATTTTGAGATATTTTTCAAGTGAAATCTCGGAGCTAAATTAAATATCGTAAGTTATCCAATCCCATAATGTTATATCTCACCATGTTGCTCCTTTTAACCAATCATTCACACTCATCTCTATTTTAGTCCTAGTGCATAAATCAATTCAACGGTTTTGTCACTTTCTTACATAACTTTTTGTCAATGTCATCTCGCTACAATTTTCTGTTTCTTTTTTTTTTACGCACCAGCATCTTGAAGAGGTTAAATTATTCTTATTTATAGACCCTTGATGAATAAAACTCAAGAAAACAAGTTAGATATGACACCCGATATAACAGAGGCCAGCTCGCCTTCTAGAGAACAACTGATCGAACCTAGTGACGTGGAAGGAATAAAAAAGAAAAGAAGAAGACCAACTTCGAAAACATTTTATGGATGCGATTCTTGTAGGTCTAGGAGAATTAGATGTGATTTAACAAAACCAGGATGTAAGAAATGTGAAAAGGCTAAAATAGAATGTCCAGGTTATGGTATTACGTTATGGTGGCTAAGCTCTCCTAAGTTCACTAAAAGTGGTGATATTATTAATTCCCTGATTGCCTTCAAAAGCGCAAATAGGATTCTTGATGAAAACTCTACCAATGCTAACCCGACAAGAAGAAGGTTAATAGACTTTGTAAGGTGGGAAAAGGGAACTAATTCAGAGCCTTATGCTACATATGATGCTATTGACAGGGATTTAATGATATTAGACAATTCCGAAATGGACGAAATGGTTGGAAAATTGGGTAGAACTAAATTGTTGGGACCTTTCGGAGTCTTTAGCAATTCAAACAATTTGGTCAATTATGGAAATAAAAGAATACACAAGGCTCAAAAATCCAAGAAAAGACAAAGAATACTGAATCATCAACAACCACAGTATGACCAAGTTAAAATTATGTCACCAGCTCCAAAAATAACTACCACTACCCCTTCCTCACTTTATCCAACCCCATTATTACAACCTAGAGAAGGAGACGAAATTGGAAGTGAACAGTTATGGTTATCCAATGAATTAAGAGACGACGCTTTATTGACAGCAGCTGCTTTAGGAGGTGATACCCACTTGTTAGATTTTATGAACAATTTTTCTCCTTTGTCTCAAGCGCAATATTCACAACATCAATTACAACAACATCAGTTGCAACAACAGCAACAAAATCAGCATATACATCAACAACATCATCTTCAAAATCGCCAAAACCAACAGATACAACAAAACAATGTCAACAATACAATCTCAAATCCAAATGAATTTTTAAACTTATTATTTCACAAGAACCAACACAATAATCCTTCTGCAATAAATTTCTCACCTGTTTCCATAGCTGCAACCCCAAATAGTGGGTCTAGTAATAACCTTAATGCAGACCCACTCAGTTTAAACAATTTGGTACCCCCTGAGTCAAACACCTTGATTGACCCAACAAATCAGCATTTATATTATTCTAATTATAATAATTATTTTTATGATAATCCTTATAAATTGAATGAAAATTTGGAAATACACTTGCATGCCTCCTCAGGTACCAACCCAAGACAGAATAAGATGGAACAGGAATCAACAGATTTAGTCGAAGGAGATCATGAACACAACCATGTAACAAAAATGCCTTCAACTATAATGAATATCGTTCAAAGTCCATTACAACCAAAGTTAGGATTCAATTTAATGACTCCTTCGTCCATGTCCGTGGGACTTCCTACAACAGCATTACAAATTCAACCATTGACAAGATATTTATTGAATCACTATGTTACACATGTTGCCGATCTTATGACAGTGTTACCATTGACCGAGAGCCCTTGGAAGATCATCTATTTTCCAAGAGCTTTGATGGCAATTGGAGAGTTGAGTGCATTAGGTAAAACTTCGACCGCCAAAAATGCATTGTTGAATGCGTTGTTGGCTGTTTCAGCTTTTAACTTACAATCTAAATTTCCTAAAAATAGCGATTCAATGAAATTCTATCTCAACTTAGGTATTAGATTAAGAAATCAAGCAAGTTTATTTATCAGAAAGTTATTGGGTTCATCTAATGATACCCAGTTAGAAATTGAAAAATGTCTTAAGAATGAAAAGTATAAAGATGTATTATGTGCAGTTATGTCAATGATATCAGTTGATTTGGTTTGGGGTACCATGCAAGATACAAGTTTCTATATCAAGTGGTGTGGAAAAGTCATAAGTACCAAGATGCAAAACAAAAAAAAGTTGTCGCCAAAGGCAAGAATTTTACATAGAATTTTTCTGTCTTTAAAAATCATTCAAGATTCAACTTGTTTGCGTATAGACGATATCAAGCATGACTATAAATTAATAGATGAAAGAGGTTATGATATTAATGGAGGGAACTTCATAAAGATCGATGATCAAAGAAGTGATGAGGTTAAAAAAGGAAATATCAATTATATTGTTGAAAAAGGTGAGGCCAAAGAAGCCAAAGATGAAGAAAGTAACACCACACCATTATTCATCAATAAGAAATTGATTAATACCAAAAATCACAACGAAAATTTTGCAACTGATGCTTTATACGGGTTACCAAATTCCTTAATTAAATTATTTTCAACTACTGTCCAATTAATAAGAAGAAAAATTTACAATGAAAAGCATTTGAATAGAACACCAATTAACTTTGAAAATGATGCTAATGAATTGAATAATAATTTGATTAATTGGAATTTGGATTGGAAATTATATGTTGAAGTGAATGAAGAGAAGAATTTCTACTCACCTATGCATGAAGTGACATATCATCATATAATGTCATTCTATTATGGATTAACGATTTATTTCAATAGATTGATCAAAGAAATCAGTCCAAATGAATTACAAGACAAAGTTAAACTAACTTTGTTCCATTTGAACTCTATTCAAAAGTTAATCAGTAAAGAGAACGTTGGTATCATTCCATTATTCTGGCAAGGTTTCATTGCCGGGTGTGAAGCAGTATCTTCTGATCTCCAAATGGGATATAAGAAATGGGGAGCTGATATTTCACAATACTTAGGAAGTTACTGGGGGGCAAGACAAATTATGTTGGAAGTTTGGAGAAGGAAAAGATTGAGCTTAGCTAAAGACGATTGGGTAGGTGTTATTAATGACTGGGAAATGAATTTAATGTTAAATTAGGGTTAAGTTGTAAATAGATCTTAATAGGTAAATGTCATGATTTATTATGATTTCTAACTCTTTGTAACTGGATTGGTCTCATAACACATTCAATCCAGTACGCCTTGAAACAATTCTTACACGTCTGTTGTTTGTTGGCGAGACGTGTTCCATGACACGTACCACAATATAAGGTTCTCGACTTAAGGCAACAGAAAAACAAACATAAACTACTCTTAAATCGTCTAAGTACGCTATTATATAATCGCCATCGCTTTAGATGAGATGATTTCTCAAGACGTTGCTTGACACGCTTTGTTGGTGTAGGTGTTTGTTTTTGTTTTACTCAAATCGCGAAAGCTCGAAATAAAAGGCTGCAAAAAAACCGCTCTTCCATGGATTGCAAAATAAAATAGACTTGGATGCAAGATTTTAAGGGGGTGAATTTAAGTTATATGAAAATATTTACCTTAGCAGAACAATCAGATCAACTCCTGAACTCCAAAGTTGAATAATACTCATGCATGCTGAAACGAAAATTTGGCGAACTACAAGTTTATGTTAGCAAAATAGCCATCAGAAACGAATCTTGAACATTTGAAGTATAAATACCTTTGAATTTTTCCAGTTACAGTTAAAACTTTAGAAACAACTCCTTATTTCAATCAACACTTGTATCTACTTTAGGAAAAAATCATTTAATCTTTAACATAAAAATGCAATACAGATATTTCAACTTATTAGCTTTAATCTCATTAACTCAAGCTGCTTCAACCATTGTTGAATTGGATACTGTCACTGAAAACAGTACTACCGAAGTCACTATCACTTCATGTTCTGGCCACCCAGACTGTGTTGCTGCCGAAGCTACCACCGTTGACACCACTGTCACTGAAACTGTGAATGGTGTTGAAACTATCTACACCACCGTCTGTGAATTAACTGAAACTTCTCCAGTTGCTAAATTACCAGAAATTTCTGAAGCTCCATCTTCAAGTTCCGAAGAAATTATCTATGTTGACGTTACTTCCACTCCAACTGTCACTGCTTCAACTGGTGTTGAATTGACTGTCACCCAACAATCCACCTTAGTCTCATCATACTCATCAGCCAACTCTTCTGTTGCAGCTGTCCAAGCTTTTGAAGGTGCTGCCCCAAGAGCCGCTGTAGGTGTTGCCGGTTTAGCTGGTTTAGCTGCTTACTTAATGTAAGTTTCTGTTACAATTTTAATTTTCGTCATCAATTTACAATTTCTTATATAGTGTATATTAGTTAATAAAAATCTTCGGTTATAATATTATAAAAGCTCTACAATTCAGAAACAAAAAGCCATAGTGTATTATTATTCTACTGAGCAAACAAATTTATATACTCTTGTTCTTGTTGCAATTGGAATTCTTCATAATAATCATTAGTATCAATACCAATGAATGCATTCCACCAATAGTTCAATCTAATTAAACCTTGTTTGAAAATAATCGAAGGAAAGACTTTGTATGAGTTCAAAACAAACTTTAATGCTTTATATACTTCTTCAAGTGATTTATCAAAATCTTTTTTAATTTTTGAAGTATTGGACTTTACCTCTTCGTCATTTTCAACATTTCTTATATCTTCGACCTCAACATCCGTTTCTTCAACTGCAGCCTTTTCATTTGCTTGTTCTTTTATCTTTGATTTCAAGAATTTAGAATCTTTTGAAAATGGGAAGGTAAGACCATTTTTATCATTCAATTTGTCGAAATCACCAGGCTGTACTAAACCCTTTTCAACATCTTTTAAATGCTCTAAGTACATTTTTTTGAAATTCTTCACAGACTCTATTGATTTACTTAACCTGTCAAATGTGTTTATTAATGAAACAATTTCAATTCTTCTGAGGTTCAAATGGGCATTGTTCTCTTCAAATAAGATCTTTAATGCAGTTCCATACCCTATGGTTTGTAACTTACCCCACATTCTACATCTATCACAACCAACACAATCCATGATACTACTGATATTTCTGAATTTGGATCTGACTTCATCTTTTAAATCCGGTTCAATAATTAAAGAACTATCAAAAATAGGTTGCTTATCTAATGAAGAAATCAAAGTGTTGAATGACATATCATAATCATCATTATTAGCGATTAAATCATCCAGCTGCTTTAAGAATTCGATAATTGGATAACTTTTGAATAATTTAATAATTGCTTGACTGATTAAACCATAGTTAAAGTATAAATTCGAGATTCTATCATTAAATTGACCAACTCTTTCCATAAAAATCTTTAAATTTGGTTGGAAGTTTTCAACATCATCAATTTCGGTCAAGTATTCGTTTGATAAATGAGTAGAAATTGAAGCATGCATACCACTTAAAATTCTGAAAAATAGTTGTTTTGTTGAACAACTTCCTGTATCAATAGATCCGTCTACATGTTTAAAGCAATTTTCGTTATAAATAGCACCCCAGACATTGTGGGCTTGTTTACCACTATAACCAGTGAACCTTTCAGGATTATCCACCAAATTAATGATATCACAATTTTCGTCATCGTCCAATTCACAATAATCCAAATCATTACAGTTCTCTTGTAAGTTTTCATGATCTTTAAATTTGTAATCTGGTTTTAAATCATTTAAAACAAGGTCTTCATCCCAAAAGACTGAACCTTTTGGTAAAATTTCAACAGCACAATTTTGACTAGCACAAAAGTGTTCTTCATCCCAAAACTTACATTGTTTTTCAAAATTGATTTTGAAGTACTTGAAATAAGAAGTCGATACCAAGTTTTTCAAGATTGGATAAACTTCCTCATTTATTGAATCAATATATGAAAATGTGGTATTACAATCATTAGTAATAGTTTGTGAACAAAAATCTGAACTATAAAACGGTGTGAAACTGATAACAGCACCGACAAAGTAAAAGAACAATATGAGTTTCATCCTAATCTACCCTTCTATTGATATATGTTTCCCTTCTCAACCCTGGAACTGCTTATAATTCAACTTATACTTTTCTACTAATTGCTGATTTAGTTATCTCATCTGGTGATAAAAGCGAACAACGATGCTAGCGCATGCAGGACGTTGACACGCCATCAATAGAACGACAGAGAAACTTCTGGCACCGGTTAGGCTGCGCGGGTGGCACTGAGTTGGCACCATCTTGCGCCCCAGACAAACTTGGTACAAAGAGACGCGGTAGGAGTCCGTAGTACGGGCTAGACTTGGAAATGGCGTTATGTTAAACTTCATAATAAATTATTTATAATGGTACGATAATATAGAAATACATTTAACATATATACATCTAATGAAATTAATAAAAGTTTATTGAAAATCTCGAAAACCTTAATTAGTTTAATAGTTCACTAATCAAATTTAATTTTTTTAGCGGTTTTAGACATATCAACATCTTTAAAAAATGCACCATAAGCACTATGAGCTTTTTTCTTTGTATGACCTCCGAATTTCAATAAATCTTCAGGAACTGGTTGATCAGCACCTCTTAAGATATTACATAATGCACCACTTAAATGTTTTTCATGTTCAGTAAATAATGTGTGTGCTAAACCAGTTTTACCAGCTCTACCTGTTCTACCAATTCTGTGAACATAATCCTCAATGGTTAATGGAAATGTCAAATTAATAACCAAGGTAACATCTGGAATATCTAAACCTCTAGCTGCTACATCTGTGGCTAACAAAATTTGACTATGACCTGATTTAAAATCATTTAATGCTTTAGATCTTTGACTTTGATTTAAATCTCCGTGAATAGAACAGATTGAGAATTTATTGTATTTCAAAGAGTTTTCAATTCTTGTAGCTTCCTTTTTATATAAAGCAAAAATTAAAATCTTATCATGTTTGTTAACGTAATTTCTTAATAAGTTTATTAATTTCTTTTCTTTATCAAAAGGATTTATAACTTCAACAATTTGTTGAATTCTTTTATTAGCATTTAACTCATTTGAAATATTACCTAAAGTAATTTTGGTTGGTTCTTTCAAAAATTTAGAAGCTAATTTTTGAACTTCAACTGGCCAGGTAGCTGTAAACATTAAGGTTTGTCTGCTTTTTGGGATTTTCGAAATAATGGCTTCAATATCTTTTTCAAAACCTTGATCCAACATTCTATCGGCTTCATCTAAAACAAGATAGTTAATGGAAGATAAATCAATATATTCATCATTGAGTAAATCTAATAATCTACCTGGGGTTGCAATTATAATATTAGTACCCTTTAAATTATCAATTTGATCTTGTTTCGATACACCACCATATATACAACTAACTTTAACTTTGGAAGAAAATTTCACTAAATTATCATAGATTTGAATAGCTAATTCTCTGGTTGGAGAAATACATAAAAATTTTAAATCTTTAGTAGGGTTATTCAATAAATTGTTCAAACCTGGAATACCGAAAGCCAATGTTTTACCTGAACCAGTTTCCGCAACACCAATAACATCGTTACCATTCATTAAATATGGCCAACTGACAGATTGAATAGGTGTTGGTTTTTCAAATTCTTTTATTTTGGATAATGAAGCATTTAAATTTATTTGGTTGAATGATAAAATAGGTGCTAAATCACGGGAATTTTCAATGTGGACTTGGTTAGATTCAAGAAAATCTTTTAAAGAAGCGTCACTTGGTTTTTCGGCATTGGAATTACTAGAAATATCACTTGAAACATTACTGATTTCGGTTGAATCTTTTTCGACTTTTTCTTTCTTATGTTTCTTTTCTTTCTTCTCTTTTTTATCTTTCTTTTCTTTCTTCTCCTTCTTCTCCTTCTTTTCTTTCTTCTCCTTCTTCTCTTTCTTTAAACTTTTGTTATCTACTTTGTCTTCTAATTCTCTCTTTCCCATTTTGCTACTACAGTTTTCTCATCTCATCTCAAAAAGATTTTTTCTAGTAGGCCATGTCCTGCATAATACCCGCGTCTCGAGGATCTCCAAAAACAATAATAAGGATGATAAGCGGTTTAGTATGGGGACTTGATAAACAAGTAAGGACAATAGATAGTAATAGGCGATAGAACAACAAAGAAATAGAGGGACAACATCAGAGAACCAAGAGAGTAGATTCAGAAAACTCAAGTGTATATAGATATCTAATGTTTCTTCTTTCCCTTCTTTTTAGATTTCTTCTCGGTTCTCTTTTCATTTAATTTTGATTGTTTATCCTTATGGTTCTTATAATGAATATCAGATTTATGAAACTCGGTGAAGGAAGCATTTAAGTCCTCATCAAGTTCGAATTTATTTAACTTTTGCTTTGTTGATTGGGATTTGATTAATAAACTCGAAGATTTATTAATAGTAGTGAGGTTGTTATTATTGGTACCTTTACTTAAATTAGCAACTTGAGCGTATGACAATTCATTCAAGTTAATATTGATAAAGTCCTCTTCATCATTCTTGCCTTCTTCGACCATTGAAACAAGCAACATTTTATTTTTATCGCTGTTAATCAAAAAATCATTAGGAATATCTTTCTTATCAATAGATTTAGATTTTGGAGCGGTTTGAAATAATGAAAACAATCCTGACTTAAACATCTTATTATCTAAAATAAAATTGGATTAAATACGTTGGAAATTGACTAATTATCGGTGGGAAACTTTTCTTACAGTCTATACTGTTTTATAAACTGTTGTTTATTTTTAATCTTTTTGTACTCAATCCTTATCCTTATGACACACAGACTTTGTCGTGCATAAACCACACCTTATCAGTCACGAATTCAGCTGGTGCTAATTGCTACTACCGCATGTTTCCGCCACTATATTTAGGTCCATTACAGTGACGTGGTAGCTAATTTATTCCTGTTTAGTTTACTTTTTGTTTTATCTCCTATATTTACAGAGTGTTGTTTTTTGCTTATCGTTATCTCACATGCACCTTACAAATGAGCTATTGAAAGATAATAAGGTGTTTCTTAAACATAATACGAATTCCAATGTTCATTAAGAATTGGCTATAAAATATCGTTAATTTTCATTTCTATTGCTAATTAGTGGAACACATGGATGTCCACATGTATCCGCAATGTTTATTCTCACAAGATCACTGTGATAATATAACGAGAACTGAACCCTCATGTCGCGTTTTCAGAGCATGTTTCACATTTGGCTAGACTTAGTTACAAGATTATCTAACTTTGCTTTGTTGATAATTTGTTTATATGGATTTCTTAGATTGTTTAAACAATTATATGGTTTTTCATTCACTAAATCACTCAAAAAATCATTAATAATTTGTTTCACTAATTTTGTATTAACAACAATCAAATCTCCTAATATCTTAAACATTAAATCTTCAAAGAAATTGTTTTCTCTGATAAACTGTTCATAATTTAATTTGTTGAATATCATAAATAGGCTAGCTTCCAATCCATTTCTAAATTTCAAATTTGTTATTAATATCGATGATATGATCAATAGATGATCTTGCAATATTTCCATATCCCAATGTTGTTCTTTTATTTCATTAATTACAAATATTAGTATCATTGGGATGAAATTAAGGTACTCTAATAATTCATATTTTAAATACTTGAAGTATTTATATTTTTCGGCATCTAATATGCGGTCTATGTTATCATTAAAATATAACAAGAAGAATAAATTTTCAAATTGATAGTTATCCCAAAATTTTGATAGTCTTATACAGTAGGTATTTAATTTAGGCTGGATCTCTTTATGAACATTAATGTCTATTTGAAGTGTTTTATCCTTTAAGTAGTTTTTAAGATCTTCTAAGAAAAGATACTTGATGTCTGTTAGATCTTTTTTACTATCAGTAATTATTGATTTTAAAAATTGATCCCATTGCTCGGGTAATTTGAAGCCCATAATCTTTAACTCTTCTGAATACAAACTCGAATTACAGATATCTTGAAACTTTCTAAAATCTTGCAATCCTGGAACAACCAATGTCAAGTATTCTATTTCGATTGGAAATGTATTATATATTTTTGATAGAATAACAATAGCTTCACTTGTTGTCATCATCAAATCATTCAAATTGTCTATTATTGTTTCAAGCGATTTTATTAAATTATCGAAATTTGCTCCGGGCCTGCTGATGGTTCGATTCCTTTCGCCTAGAATACCAATGTATTTTAATATGAAATCTTTAGAATTAGAAAACTTGCTTTGGTAAATAATCAACAATAATTCATCCCAATTAATAATTTCTGTCAGTTCATTAAAATATTTCTCTGTGACTGTTTCCTTTATGATCTTTGGTACCGGTTTCTCCTTGAGTAGAATGTCCTTTGTTTGGTAAATAGTCAATTTTATCAATGCACTATCAGGAATGAAATATGTGTACTTAAAATTGAAAAGTTCTATTAAATACTTTACGAATCCTTCCTCTGTTGGATTCAATACCGGCGGATTTATGTCTGGCTTTGCAGTAATACTTGTACTTATTAATTCATATAGTTCATCATAAATATCGAAGTACTTGATCAGATCATCAACTTTGTTTAGGCGGTAATTACACGATAGTATCCTTAAAATCTTCTTATTTTGTCTTGATTTCAATGATTCTTCATCAAAGTCATCCTCTGAATCACCACCTCTAGACATTTCATTAGTACTAGCACCATCTAGTACAGAGTGGATCTCATCTTCAACTTTTTTGACTTCGTTGGCGTAATAATCTGCAACTGGAACTTTTCCATTGACCGAATTCAACATACTTTTACCTTTTATTCTATCATAGTCTTTATTTTCATTTAGGGAATCTATGGTCAAACCTTTTATTTTATCATTTATTTCACTTACATCTTCAATACCAGCATTTAAATCATCTCTAAGATTTTGAAATGTGCCATTATCTAGCACTTTTTCTATTCGAGAGATTCGCTTATCTAAAGCTTCAAACGATGCATGAACAGCCGGAAACACTTCATCAATTAAACGATGGATTAATGCATTAGTTTCATTTATTCTTGATTCAAGCATTGATGAAAAATTTCATTCTCAATTTTTCAAGTCACAAGAGTCCAATACCAGATGTACATTTAAACTATATAAAAACAATCTTGGACATTCATATTGTTTACCAAGATTGAACTTGTTCAAACAACTCAATTCGTTTATTGTAACTTAAATTGTTCCTAACTTCTTGCCTTATTTCATCTACCATACGTGGATGAGCACATGTTGCAATACCGATAGAATGTCTACTAGTAACTATCTCTTTCTTTACGATTTTCTTTATATCAGGCCTGCCAAATTTAAATTGTATATGGGGCAAGCTCTGTTTAAGATGCAAGAGAGTTGAAGATGACAATGATGCCAACGACTTCTTTCTTCTGATCTCTTCATTCACTACTACCTTATGCTCAACACTGGTATTTTCAAACATATCTTCTTCACCTTCGATAGGTTCATCCTCTTCTGCATTATATTCATTATTGATGTCTCTAATATTACTATCCTCTTTATTTTGAAAACAAAACAGGTCATCAGACCCATCTGTTAACTCACAGTCGTTTGGATTTGTGACATAAATCTTGACTTTTACAAACCCATAGCTTTCTAGAACTTTCAATTCCTCCATAAACCAATCTAATGATCTAAAATGATGTATAACCCAAATAAATTTGATCTTTTGATAAGGAGTATTCTGAGTTGCCTGGATTTTTTTGGCCATGTTCCACGCTTCGAAGTACATACCTGGTATTCCATTACCACCAGCAAGAAACACTGCTTTATGATAATTATAGATTGAAATTCGTTGGGAATAGGGACCTTCAACTAAAACTTTCAACTGCAATTTCATGTCAGGCAGTTTCATCAATTGTTGATATAATCCATGGCTCATGCCACCTTTGATTTTGATATAAAAACTAATGGTGTTTTCTTCGCAAATGGAATCTACCATAGTAAAAGGATGGGACTGCCAGAAAAATGTTGGTTTTAAAAAATGGATGAATGCATGAGCACCCGGGTACGGCTTCCAATGCCATGGTCTATCCACTATCACCTTCAATGTTTCATTTGCCTTTAATTCCAAGGTAGCATTCTGAATTCCAAACGATAATAGCCTGAATGCCCTAGTAATTCTGTCCAATGCCCAAATGGCGACACTGCAGTAAAATAACTGGATACCACCCACATATTCTGTATGTCTCCAGCCAGAGACGATAGTTATTATCGCCATTATTATGTGAAGTAGCAAAAAAAGCTCATATCTTTTCTTTCTAAGAACATACAACGACTGGAATACCAAAACTGACATAGATGTCATTCCAACATACCCCCAGACGATTGGATCTGTCCTTCCAAATAATGTATAAGCTCCAACTCGCTTAAGATAGCATGTTTCACATATGGCATGTAAAAGAACTAATACAAATGTCACTCTAGCAGTCCACCTATGAAACACTAAAAACCTAGAATAACTCCAGCCTGTGACCCATTGCATAAAATTATTACGACCAGCAAATAAAACCAACAAGGGAAATGTAAATATTGCCAAATTAGCAAATCTATCACCAACTGCGTTAATCATTAACCCTTGAATAGGTTGGTTGATTTCCGGAAAGCAAAAGGCAAATATCAATATGAACCATCCAGTTATTATTAAAGCTTCCAACCTTGTTGGTGCTAAACCACCCAAGAACCAATCCATCTCTAGGGTGTGATGGAAGTTTCCCAAAGCTGACATTGTTATATTCCTCCTGAACCAGTTTATAATCTTTCCATTTAAACTTTTCACATAATTGGGAAATAGAAAATAACACCAATTGCACATCCCTGCAACCAACATCACAAAAAACCAATACCCAGTTAACGAGATACCAAAATAAATATCCCAGTTCAAGCTTTGGAAATCTTTATATAATATATGATAATAAGTCAGAACTTGCGATGGAGGAAGGTTTATTGGAAGATAGAAAGGCAACTCAAAATCTGGAAATTTATACCTCATATATGGATCTGAAGTGTTCACTTGTTCTTCATAAAAAAGGGGATCGGTTGCAAAACGTGTAGCATTTCTGTAAGAGTCATAAAACTGTGACCTTGTCAACTTAAAACTTGAACAAGATTCTAAAAAATCTCTTAAAAACACATCGCTGTAATTGAAGTTGTTGATTATACAAAGAGCCATTGACCCCAAGGCTGGTTGATCATTGACATCACAATATTGCATATGTTGATGCTCATATCTTTCGTAAGGTTGAATATACTTCCCAATCATATGACCACAAGCAACATGGCCCAATGTCTTCTTCCTGTGTATTTCTAAAGCTGTGGCCGGATTTAATATCAAGATTATGATTAATAGACAAAACAACATGTTAACCAATAACCGACTTTGTATTATTTCAAATAATTAGGTGAAACTAAGAGCATTTATACACGATCTGAACAGCAAAATAAACCACCAAAGCATGTTTATTGCTAAATCATGTAACTAATTATATAATCCACAAAATTTTCAGGAGCTTCAAGATTTTCAAATAGATCTCCAACTGCAAGATGCTGCATAGTTATGTGGTCTGCCTTGAAACTTGATTTGGAAACGAAATTACATGAATACTTATAAAAGGGTCCAATCCGTGAAAATAAAGGTGATATGCACTGAAATAGCACTATAATGCATAAATCGTTTCTAGGCCCCATCTAAAATAACATTATTTTACTAAATAGTTCTTTATCTAGTAATACGGAAACCTCAATCTAAAGATCTAGAAACACCTATACTTTAAAAATATTACTTTCATGTGCCTGCAAAAGATTATAATATCAAATAGTAATCTTTGTAAAAGCACTGAAGTGAGGTTATCACTGAAGTGAAAAACACCAATTTGATATGCTACACTACTAAAACCATGTTACACGTCATAATATGAATAATATATATATATATCCAAACATTCACTATATTCACTATATTCATAATAATGTCATTATTGTTGTAGAATTGACATGAACTTAGAATGCTCTCTCTCTCTCTTATCACTATATATTCTACAGATAATCAGTGCGAAGTATCAACAAAACCACAGATGGAGGGATGGAATGAAATAACCAGACTATCGATTGGGAGTGGGATAAGCTCATTAGAGTTCGACGGCCAAAGTGAGTTGCTATGGCTAGGAGATCAAGATGGATTTGTTAATTCGTTTACTCCATACGATTATCAATACCAGGACAATTATGCTTCATCGCTTCTGTTATATTCCTATACGAAATTCAAATCAAGTATTAAAGATTCAGTTAACCAAATCATATCGAAAAATCAAGCTCTTTATTCATTATCAGACAGTAATATCAATATAAATAACAAAAGAGGGTTGCCATTACATAATATAAATGAAAGCATAAATGAGTATTACACAAAATTTAACTGTATGACAGTGAATGAATTGAATAATGAATTGATCATAAATAAAAATGATTCCTTATTTAAAATTAATTTAAACAATCCCAAATTATACACTGAGTTTGATTTCAAAGACAATTTATCATTTATAAAGCACCAATCAAAGTTTTTAACGTTAGGAAAAACAAATGGTTCAGTAAATTTGTTTGATCAGAATTCAAACCAAATAATCAAAGAATTTCAAGGTCATAGTAATGGCTTAAGTGATTTAGATGCACAAGGTAACTATTTAGTTACTTCTGGGTTTTCAATCCGTCATAATACCTTTTTCGTGGATCCTTTAATTAACTTATATGACTTAAGGATGATGAAGTTATTGTCTCCTATTCCTTTCCCATTTGGACCTTCTTTTGTAAAATTTCATCCTAAATTACCTAATATTATTGTGATTGCTTCTAAAAATGGGAATATTCAGTTTCTTGATATGTTTGATCAATCAAACTTTCAATTATATCAAATCGACTTGTTAAATTCTTCAAATTACTTATCGAATTTGAAGTTTAGTTCAAATGGTGAAATGTTGGGATTCAATGACAACTTTAATAACTTGATTTTATGGAGTTTCAACAATAGTAAACAATTTAATAACTTTTCTACTGACTTAGAACCAATTCCACCTGCTGAATTCAATGCAAACAACGTCATGCCCATCGACGACGACACAATTCCCTTAAATTCCATTGGAATGCCATATTATAAAGATTTATTATTATCGAATTATGGATCAAATTTGATCTTCACCAAAGAACTAGCTAAACTACCAGTAAATTATGACAACCAACAATTACCATTTTTGAAATTCGTTGAAAATAAGTTTGATAGTCGTCTTAATAAGTATTATCCATTAGATAAAGCAGATCAGAACTCAATCCCTTTCTTGAGTGAAAACTCTTCAAAGTTTGATGCTACCAAATTCTTTAAAATACCAAACTGCTATTCTAAACTATTGATAAAGTATTCGAAATTTGGGATTGAGGACTTTAATTTCACTTTATTCAACAATACTAACTTTAGTGGGTTAGAGAACAACTTAGACAATAGCTATGTTAACTCCATTCTACAACTTTATAAATACCAATCAAATTTTCAGAACTTAATAGTCAAGAACTTGTTCAAAGAATGGTTACCGAATGATGACTTGACTATAAATCAACAAGGTAATTTTAAGGGCTCATCTATTTTAAATGAACTTGGGTATTTATTTGATATGTTGAATAAGACTAATGGGAAGAACTCTTTGATCTCAAATTTTTCAGAATTTTTGAACTCCGTGGCTCCTTCCAATCTATTAAACTTCGATGATCTTAAGACAGTGAATAGTGAAACATTGAAAGTCAAAACCTTGAGTTTCAATCAATGGATCCTAAATAAGTTGATTGAAGATTTTCAAAATCAAAATTCCATTGATGAGGAAGTGGGCTCTTTATTCTTGATAAAACTTTTGAATAATAACTTCCACAATGGCTCGAACAATATTAATTTGTTAACTAGTATAAATTTATTTCCAGTCAAACCTCAAAACCTTTCGTTAGTCAATTACTTGAATTATTCATTATCTGGTATAATTGAATTACCTAAAATATTATCCATCAATATCAATTTTAATAATAGAGATTTCAGATATTTAGATGAAAATTGGATCTTACCTGAGATTTACTCGTTCAAAAACGGGAACGGAATTGTATCATTTACTGATAATAAGTTAAGTTCCAGTTATTTGGACTATGAACTAAAGGGTTACGTTGCTGAGATCAATAACGGACCTGAAATATCGATTGGAAACCATAATTTGATAACTTTTGTTAAGATGGAAGATGGAGAATGGTACTTGTTTAATGATTTTCTAGTCAACAAAGTTGACGAGCAAGAAGTCTTAAACTTCAAGAAGGACAATAAAAGACCGTTGATTTTACTCTATCAAAGTATTCAACATAAAGAACCAATGTTCAAGATTACCACGGAAGAGTATAATAATATTAATGATTCGATATTATATAGAGACCACTTTGCTTTATCAATAAGAGAGGACTATATCAAACAATATAAATTGTTAACAAAAGAAAATCCACCGAAACCTGGAAGTTTGATTGCAATAGATGCTGAATTTGTGATGTTAGAAAAAGAAATCTTCGAAATCAATTTCACAGGTATTAAGAATCTAATTAAGCCTAAAAAATCCAGTTTAGCAAGAATTTCAGTAATTGATATGAATGAGGAACCATTCATTGACGATTATATAATTCATAGCCAAAAAATTGAGGATTATATCACTTCCTTTTCGGGAATTGAACCTGGTGATTTAGATCCCGTTGAATCATCAAAAAATCTAGTAACATTTCAGACCGCATATAGAAGATTATGGTTGTTATTGAATTTAGGGTGTGTTTTCATTGGACATGGGTTGGAAAATGATTTTAGAACAATCAACTTACATGTACCTCCAGCTCAAATCAGAGATACTTCAATGTTATTTTTCTTACCAAGTCATAAACGTAAATTATCATTAAAATTTTTGACATTTGTGGTGTTGAATGAGAGGGTGCAAGTTGGTAACCATGATTCTATTGAAGATGCAAAATACGCATTGAAATTATATAAAACTTATTTGAATTTGAAAGAAAATGATGAACTTGAAGCTACTTTAGACCATATATATTACGAAGGACAAAGACTCAAATTTAGGGTTCCCGAATAAACCTGAATAAACATTACTAATATTACTCTTCATTTTTATCTTATCTTCTCATATTTCTGCATCTCCATTTTGCAGACGATGAAGCCAGCAATGCGCACACATTTTTTACGTTAATATTACAAAGGGTAATTTCGAACTTTGGTTATGGTAGCGTCTGACAGTAGCTCTATAGACAAAGGGACTGCTGATTCTAGCGATTCAATGTCTACGGAACCTACCCAGGAATTCCAAAATCGTAAGAACAAGAATATGGCATATGATGAAGATTATATGCTAACAAGATCTCAGTCAGCTACAGAAGAAAATATTTCTGAAACTACAGTTAACAATAGTAATGGAAGACAAGGTAATCAATCAAAACGTGGTAAGCCTAAGATACATAGCAGAACTCCGTCTTATAATAAGATTTCCAATTTGAACCATCGTCCAAACTTGAATAGGTCAAAATCTACTGATGGTGTGGTAAGAATTAAAAGAAATAATAGATCGTTCACTAAAATTGCTAATTTACAACCTTTAACTAAAACTTTATCAAATCAATCTTTAAAATCAAACAAATCAAATACTTCACTTAAAAACTTGAATATTAATTTGGCGTATGGTGGTTTGAAATTGAGTGCAAAACAAGGTAAAGCTATATTGAAATTAAATGATGAAAACGATGACTATGAAGATCTAAGTGATGGCGAAGCGGTTGAGGAACAACAGCTGCAGAATAATCAACAAGAAACACAGGAACCTGATATGCCTGGAATGACACAAGACAAAGAAGTTTCTTTACAACAAGTATTTCAGACCGCATTGGGTCAACAAAACTTCAATTCTGAGCCATCAGAATTATCAAATATGAATTACCAGTCTCCCTCTCCATTACCTGAGTCAAAAGAAAACTTGGTCGATGATACAATCGTGCAAACAACTCCTGCTACGGTGCAACAGAATGATAGAGTGGAGTCTCAAGAACCTGAAAACGGTTTAAATCTTGGTGTGCAATCCCATAAAGCCCAGGAGATTTCTGAATCAAATCCTATTCAGTCAATAATGAAATCTAAGTCACCTGAATCTGATGTTTCGGAAGATCAAGAGCCAACTAATAATGCCAATATTGTGTTACCTCAACAAGATAACCAATTAATATCGGTTGATAACATACCAGATAAGCCTCAGAGCTCTACGGATGACTTGACTCCTTCGAGTAATCTATATGGGGGCTCGTTGTTTTTGTCTCAGTCTACAGGTCTAGTTAAAAAAATCGATCCAAGACAGGCTGAGGAATACCAACAGCAAAATAATAATGGCTTCGAAGGTGAATCATACAGTGAAGGTAACGACATGAATGGTGGTATATCATTTAGGGCCAACCACATTGATTTAACTAATGCTGCGGGGCCTGTTTTAACTAACAAAACTGTAATTAAAGAAAATTCTTATCAACCAAATCAGACTATATTCAACAATTTGCAAAGAACCAATAGCCAATATGTCAATTCTAAGAAGCAATTGCAGCAACAGATGTCACATAACCATCCTATTAATGAAGAATCCAGTGAGTATCAAAATGGTAAGGCGATCCCGCCCCAGTATATACAACTAAAAGACTTGAATAATGTCAGTAACTTTGCTAATTTTTTGAACAACAATTCCAATGTCAATAATACTAATGATAACAGGACACAACAAAGGTTATGGTTACAAAGAGAAAACTCGTTGATGGATGTTTCTGTTGACCCAAATCAATTAGGAAATTTTTCAAGTTTGTCATTAAATAAACTTATGTTTGCACATAATTACAATCCAAGTAATAATAATTTAAACCAAATGACTCCACAAACCCCTTCAGGGGGTGTTAATATGGTCATGACACCTATATCTAATGAACCAAATCCTCACTTGAATAATAATTTTAATGGGGCTGCTACCAACAATAGCAGAAATTCAAATTCTAATGGACAACTTGTTGTCAGTAATGGTAATACAGTAGTCGTTCCAAATGGTGTCAATGTTACTGTTACAAGTGTAAGCAATAGTGGTAATACTAGTGGAAGTAATAGTGTTCCACATACACCCAATTTAAACAGTGAAAATTCCATGTCATCGACTAATATAAATGGTTTATTTTACATGTTGCAAAATGGACAAACCAATCCAATACAATCCAGAGTTGAATTTGAAAGATTGAATAGAGAATACCTTAATGTCCGTAGATATCTAAATCCTATTGGAGAAAGTCTAAACAGGGTTAAGAATAATACAATTAAAATACGAAAACTGAATGGCAAAAAGGATAGCGCCAACAGCAATGCAAATACATTTAAGGAATATTCTCCTAATTTTCAAGATAAAGAAGAGGAAGTTGGTAATACTTTAAATAAGATTTGGCAAGATGCATTGATCCAAACACTGTCTATGAAGTCGGTATATTCTCAAACCAATATGAACTCTAATGGAAGTAATTATTACGGTTCTCCAAATATGCAAAGACCACAAGTTCAAAGATTACCATCAAGAAACCAGTATATGAATTTACGAAATACACCAGCTCCTACAACTAGAGCAGTAAAATTGGCAGCCCAAGCGGCCGCTAGTCGTCAATAACGATTTTTCATGTCTGCATTAAATATACAATATTTACAAGTATCTATACTATTGAATCCGAAATTCCGTACTTTTCTTCTCTGTTGATATGAGATATAATATGAATAGAAATTACCCACGACGGACTTGGTGCTCTTCAATGATTAATTATTGCGCTTTCCAGCCTTCTCCAAGTTATATACCACGTTAGATCTAACCTTGTCTTTGTTTGTGTTTCCCATTACTCTTACAGTATACATAAACTTTTCCTTTTCTCTTGACCATATAGCAGTCTTTACAGAATTTCTTTACTGAGGTTCTAACCTTGAATGTTCTTAAACCACCAATGCTCAAAGCAGCAAAAGGTTTGACACCAGTAGCGAATCCTGAGTTCATACCGGTAGTCATACTGGTCACCCTAGGAGTAACATTTCTGATAATAGATGTCACTTTAAACATTCTGTTATACTTATTATACTTAATCTATGTGAAAATTTTCATTCGCACAAATATAGTTGGTCGTGTGTGTGGCTGAAAAGTTGGTCAAAATTCTCAACGAAATCAAACACGTTAAAAACAGACAGCGATTAAGTTACAATCAATCGATTGGAATATTGATTGAAATACCAGAGATTGGACATTGACAGGTAATAAACCAAGCTTTTTGTTTAAAACGAATTACTTATAAGCTCGACCAGATTCAGATAGTGACTTAGGGAGCTGAAGATCAAGATCAGGGACTATCAATACTACCAACTCAGAACTTAAATCGACATCAATAAATTACCTCAAGCCACGTCGGAATAAGAATAATTCATTATGTCGACATCTAGTTATAAGAAGGGAGATCCTTATTCCCATTCATCGTCTTTGCCGGACAAGATGACTGTTTTTCAAGAATGTTTACAACAATTTAATGCTACTCCGGTTCATGCCAAAAAATGTAGACAATTATTGGCTCAATTATTAAGATTGATTTATAGTGGTGAACAATTTCCTTCACAAGAATCGACAACTTTATTCTTTTCAATTTCAAAATTATTTCAACACAAAGATGTTTCTTTAAGACAATTGGTTTATTTAACTATTAAAGAATTATCTTCAACTTCTCAAGATGTTTTGATGGTTACTTCTTCAATTATGAAAGATATTCAAAGTGGTGATTTAATTTATAAACCAAATGCTATTAGAACCTTATCAAAAGTCTTGGATCCAACGACTGTTTCTGCCAGTGAAAGATTATTCAAGAACTCATTGGTTGATAAAAATCCAATTGTTTCTTCCGCTGCTTTGATTTCTTCTTATAATTTGTTACCAATTGCAAAAGATGTTGTTAAAAGATTTACCAATGAGACTTCTGAAACCATTGAAAGCTTCAAACAGTTTCCACCAGATCAATTTCAATTGCATGAATATTATGGCGCAGGAACAACCAACTTACCAACCACTTCATTTATGTATCAATATCATGCTTTAGGTTTGGTCTATGAATTAAGAAATCATGATAAAATGTCCTTGAAGAAATTGATTACTTCCTTAACAGACCACCAAGCTTTAAAAAATTCTTTGGCTGTTATTCAATTGATTAGATTTATTCATAAAATTTTAATTGATGATGAATCGTTAATTTCTCAATTATTACCAATTTTAATTTCATTCTTGAAACATAAATCCGATCTGGTTGAATTGGAAAGTTGTAAAACAATCATTGCTTTACAACATTTGATTAACAATCGTGAATTTGCCATGGTTGTTAATACTTTACAAAGATTATTGAATGTTCCAAGAACTGCTACAAGGTTTGCTGCCATTAGATTAATCAATAAAATTTCGATCAAACATCCAAAAGAGATTTTAGTTGTTAATCATGAATTAGAAAATTTGATTAATGATCCAAATAGATCAATTTCTACTTTAGCTATTACTACTTTATTGAAAACTATTGGTTCTGGTACTCTTGAATCAGAGAATACAGTCGGTAGTGAAAGTGTTGATAGATTGATTAACAAAATGACATCATTAATGGATGAAATCACCGAGGATTTTAAAATTGTTATTATTGAAGCAATTGAAAACTTGGCTATTAAATTCCAGTCAAAGCATAAAAAATTAGTTACTTTCTTGACTGATTTATTGAGAGAAGATGGTTCATTAGAATTAAAGTCCTCAATTATTGATACTTTATTCGATTTAATCAAATTTTTAAAGGACTCTAGTTCTAAGCAGACCATATTAATGAACTTATGTGAATTCATTGAAGATTGTGAATACACTGAATTATCTATTAGAATTTTACACTTATTAGGTGATGAAGGTCCAAATACTTCCAACCCATCTTATTATATCAGACATATTTATAATAGATTGGTTTTAGAAAATTCAATTGTTAGATCCTCAGCTGTTATTTCTTTATCCAAGTTTGCTATCATTTGTGGAGATGACATAAAAAAGAACATTGAGATTTTATTGAATAGATGTCTTAATGATATGGATGATGAAGTAAGAGATAGAGCAACAATTGCATTGAAGTTTATTAAAAATAATGAAAAGAAATTGATCATAAATGATTCAAAATATGATTTGGGGATTTTAGAGAATAAATTAGTTAGTTACTTGAATGACGAGAAAAATTTTGATACTAAATTTGATATAAATGAAGTTCCATTAATTTCTGTTGAAGAATTGAATTCAAAGGAATTTGAAAACAAGATCAACCAATTGGATAAGAATGATGATGTTGAGCTTGAGGAAGCTTCGCAAAAGAATAATAAAGATACTGAAGAATCAAAACAAATTTCTAATGAATTATTAAAACAACAAGAGTTTGCAACTGAATTAAGTTCAATTCCAGAATTTGCTAATTTTGGTAAATTAACCAAATCTACTTTAAAACCAATATATTTAACCGACAAAGAAAACGAATTTGTTGTAACTGTTAACAAACATTTATTCATTGATGAATCCAAATTAATTTTACAATTCAACATCACAAATACTTTGAGTCATTTGATATTACAAAATGTGTCAGTAATTTGCCAATCGGATAACACATTATACGAAGAAGATTTCATATTATCAATTGATGAATTGAAACCTCAAGAAACTGGTATTGTCTATGTTGCCTTTAATGCGCCTACTATTGATGATGTAGAATTATTTGCAACATTCAATAACTCATTGAGTTATGTTAATAGAGAAATCATTGATAATGAAGGTAATATTGACTTAACTGATGATGGTTGGTCCGATGAATATCCAATTGAAGATTTGGAAGTATTACCAGGTGACTTCATTAACCCAATCTTCAATTCTAACTTCACTGAAGTTTTTGATCAATTAGCTAATCAAGAGTCGACTGTTGTTAATTTACCTGGCGTTAAAACTTTAGATAATGCAATTACCCATTTCAGAGAATCATTGAATATGATGCCATTAGATGGAACTGAATCGTGTGAAAGTAATTCTAATTCTCATACATTAAAATTATTTGGTAAAGATATCTGGGGAGGAAAAGTTGGTGTCCAAATTAGATTAGCATTGACCAGTGGTAAAGTAGCAGCCAAATTAATAGCTAAATCAGAAACTGCAAATGTTTCAAAAGTTATAGTCGAAGGTATTTAATCAATGTTATCCCATGAATATATTAAACAAAATATTAAAACTTAATAAATTTATCTTATGTGTTAGTAATTACTCTTAATCACTTATCGGTTTATCACTCTTGATCACGCCATCTATTGTAAGGAGGTCTCGTTAATTTTTCGTACTTCCGTCAAGCAAAGGCATCAAAATTTCTTTGTGCATATTTCACCAGCTTGCAACATTGAATTGTTTTTTTTGTACCAGTACATGACAATACAATAGGCATAATTATATTATTAAACGACCAAAATGTGTTTAATCGTCTAATTTGACAGATTTCAGTTTTTGAAAAATATCCATTACTATTCCTAAATAAGAATCGTGCATCATCACTGTTTAATTAATGTATTAATTACAAAATAAATGTAGTAACCGGATATTAGTCTAGCCTAATAGGAGACTCCTTATCCAATAAAATTCATGTTAAACCCAAGAATTTCAGTTTCTTTTTATCTATTGTTAAGATCACAGTCGTACACTCCTATTGTCTAATTCCGCAAGATCTTAAGGTACACCAAGTTTCTAGAATTATGATAAGACATTTTTAAAAGAAAGTGTTCAAGAAGTATTAGAGATTAGATAAAGAATTGATCATTATACCGTTCATTCACCATTATAAATTTATTTACTTCTTTGACTTTCTGAATCTCGAAAATATCAGTTTCTTACTAGTATACAGTTTTGAAGTTTCAGTTGAATTGATTGAAAATGTCGCCGAAATTGGAGTTTGAATATCAAATTCACTATGCTTTGGAGTTGGTGGTTCAATGAAAAACCCACTCCTTTTATAGTTAAGCTTTTGAGTGACAGGATATTCATTGACAGAATAGTTATAATTTGAATCAAGGTCATCTTCTTCGTCAATTCTTGAAATTGGAGATATTGAACCATGTGAGTTGATTGATAAGTTTTTAGTATTCTTGGTTAAAATTTTCAAATTGATATCATTGTCTGAAAGTATACTAGATTGTTCAATTTCTGGAGATGTCACTGTTGTATTTGAGTTGTTGAAAGAATTTGAAGTGAACACAGAATCCAATGACTTTCTTCTCTCTAAGTTTGGTTCTGGTAAAGACAATTCATTCATTTCTTCTAAGTTATCATAATCGTTATAAAACTTCGTTATTAATTCATCCATTAAGAAATTTAAAAATTCTTCCCATAATGAAAAAACAGGGTTTAAATTCTGCATTTGATAACCTAATGAAATCTTGAAATTGTCAATTATTGTTGAAATAATTTTGCTGATCAATCTTCTATGAATAAATAAGTCCTTATCATTTAAGATTGACAAACTGTTATTTAAAATCGATTGGTTGTTGAAAAATTTATAATGTAAATTACTCATGATCTTAAACCATTCATAGTTAAAATCTTTCAAGTAAAAGAATCTATAATTTCTCAATTTTTCAATTTCCAATTCAGTTAAATCTTTTTGATTCGTTGAGTTGCAGTTTAAGTCTTGTAAATTGATTAAGAAATATTCGATGACTTCCTTGTAAAAAGTCAATAATTGATTTATGTTTGGTAGTAATTCAAAATAATTAATTGTATTGCTTATTTCCATTAAATTATATTTTAAATCCTGATAAACATTGTTCCAAAATTGATCTGACTTTATTAAATCTTTGACACTAAGGTTGTGATTCATTTTGGAGTATTGCTTATATAAATCATCAATTTCGTCATCTTCTTCGTCATCATCAATTGATTTACAGATTGAAGCATTTCTATTATTCATATGACTTTTAACTTCTTCTTCTTCCTCTTCTTCGTCGGTACTTGATTCATTAATGTCATCATCGATTGGATCCATCAAAGTCAAATCATCAGTTGAAAGACTTGGTAAACCATCTATTATGTTTTTACTTCTGGTCTTATTCTGTTTTAATTTCCTTAAATATTTCAATTTAGGAGTCTTGCCGTCAGATTTTTTTCTTTTCATGTCTTTTAAAATTTCGTTATAGTTAGCAGTAATCTTTTTAAAAAAAGTGTATCTTAAAATATTCAAATTCTTTTCATTAATTAATAAATCTCCATCAGCCAAATGAAATCTATTTAATTTTTCATTGGTTTCATGATAATTACAATCCTTTATCAATCTTTCAAATTTTTTTTCATATTTATGAATAATATGTTCAAAAGGTGAGACATTAATATAAGTGCTTGTATTAATATCGAATCTCTTTCTTTGGTGATAAATGGAGCTTGAAGAATTTGAAGACTTGGTTGACTTGGTTGAAATTGACTTATTATCATCATTTTTTGAACTCTTAACAGATTTTGCTTTTTTCTTTTGATTATTTAATTGGATATTACCATTTTGATGGGCCACAATAAAAAGATAGGCAGACATATTACCAGTAGAATTAAAAGGATTGGTATAAATATAAAAATATTAAAGTATGTTGAAAAAAATATTATATAGAAAAATAAGGTAATAAATGAAAGAAGTGAAGTAATAAAGAGATAGGGAAAATCCTTATATTTAAGTAGCCATATCACTTTTATTCAATGTACATGGAGAAAAAGGCACAAAACCTAAAAAAATGGCCATTTCCTTAATTCAGATTCTTGTATATAACAACCGCAAAACAATACACCTCAACTAGTTTGAAATTATAACAATGCATCTACTATGGCCAATTGCAAAACCGTTGAAGTTATATAAAATTATTCGCATCAATGCGACATCCTGTATCGTCAAAGATAAGTGCCGTTTGTGCAAGTTTAAAAAAGATGTCCAAGATGTCCAATCAATTAACACTCAGATTGACTCCTTAATCTAAAGTAGCATTATGTACTGTATTAATGTACTTAGTATTGAATTAGAAGGCTTATAATTTTGAGCTTTTAATTCAAATTAGTTCAAAAAAGATTGGTTCTCCTTGGTTGGTTCAGACCTTTTGAAAATTAATTCAAGATAAAGTTTAAAGCGTAAGGCTGCATATGGTAATAGTTACTTAAATTTTAAGGTATTACTGTAGGTTTACCTTACACTAAAACTTAATCATTAGTTCTGAAGTGCTCTACCTAATTACGAACTCTGTATTTTATAAAAACTATTGTTAAACGGTCATATCATATTATTTTATTATTATTCTTATTATCTTTTTATTATTACTTAAATTGATTATTGTTTAAGTCAGCTTTACTAAAAGCTGAAGGACTTTAAGATTTCCAGCATGTTTATGAATTATCTGATTTGTTTCATAAAACTTTAATTATGAAACATAGTTACTTATAACTGGCATCAGTTACAAAAATTAGTTGCTTCAGAGATTTGAGGCGTTCTCTAATCAATATCTTTTAATTTTTTTTTAAATTTAATGCATAAATACTTTAATAATTGTACATGAAAATGAGTTTTGGCGTCTTAACCCCTTTAATACCTCCTTTTATGACATCAAGACATAATTTGTCGTCATATGATTTTTATTTTTATCTCGCTTCAATAAGGTTTTGACTATTTTGTCTATACTTTAATAATACTCGATACATTCTTCAAGCTTTTATATAACAACTATGGAACATTCTCATTCTCAGGATCAATTAAGGATCAACTATTCGATTTTTTTCAATAACCTAGTTTTTACCGTTGCCACATTCTTTTTCTTTGGTGAAATCTAGGCGAGTTGTAATCTTAGCCCGTCTTCCAGAATAAGAAACACGTCTTATTTTTTACCCCATTATTTTGGTGGGTTTGTCTACTATACAATAGCTTGAGAGTTCTAAAAATAACGCTCAACTCAGAACTACCAATCTCAAAAATATTCGGCTTCAGCAATAAAATGTGTTGAAGTTGAAATAGTAGTTGCAAAAAAGAAATGAAGATATTCCGATACCGGGAGTCGAACCCGGGTTTGCTGCGTGAAAGGCAACCGTGCTAGCCGTTACACTATATCGGATATTCGTGAAGGTAGTGTATTGTACAGTGTCTATGTGCTGGTTTTTGAAAAAAATTTAAATAAAACCACTTTTAACATACTAATCTGAAGTTCATTATAACCATATTCAGGGGAAATAAACTTTATAAACGAGGGCTACTTTTGGTTTAAAAATATCTCTAGAAATTCCCCTTGGTGTGTACTTAAAACTTGTATTTTAAATCGAAAACACTTTTATCTCGGATTAATTAAAATACAAAAGAAGTTTGAAGTTCAAGATTATTCTAATAACCTAAGGATTATCCTAATAACCTAAGGGCACCTATTGCCCGGTTTCATTTGTATGGTAATATAGTGAAGATTGTTTGAAATCTTCAGTTGGTTCGCTAATACATACCACCTTTGGCAGCGCAATATCGACTTATCTGTACTATATCACCATTCATTGATAAGTAATCTACATATTGATTAAGGTTTGATATTTTTTTTCTTAATTAGTATAATTTACCTACTGCACTTTATTAACTCCATGTTGCACAGTTTTGGTGTGGAAATAAGCCTTCAACTATATATCTTTCATAACCTATGAGTCCAAACCAGGTAATTGACATTATTTAGTGCCTGAATTGATTTCAAATACCTTTGAATATACATATCTTGGTATTGTTGGGTACCAAGAATAGTCATTTCAATCAGTATAGATGCATTTATACTTTTGTTAAGTACAGTTAGCGTCCCTTGCTTTGACGACTGTATGCTACTTTTTTTAAGCGATGATGCAAAATGCAAGGTTCAAAAAAAAAAAATAAACCAATCAGCTGTGATGAACGCTTGACAAAAACTTGGTTTAAAACCTGGTTAGCAATTTTATAGCAGTTGTTTTGTTTTATGGTTAGGCGGAGATGTGACATAGCCATATATTCAAAATAAACACGTAAGTTAAATCTGTAAATAGAGAATTCTAAATAATCCGTTGATCAAAAAAGATTAGTGCTATTCCACCTTGTTAATTTTTCCTGTTTTCACATCATAGACATAACCAGTGATCGGTACATCTAAAATATAGTGGTTGGATTTAATTACTTCAATATCATCAAGTACACTTTGTTTCAAATTCAGAAATGGTAAGAAATCCAACTCATTTGGCAGCTTGCCGGTATCTTTTAATAAAATTGATCTAAGATCATCATTGCTAAAGGTTAGCATACCACAATCAGTATGATGTATTACAATAATTTCCCTGGTACCTAATAATTTTTGGGAAATAATAATACTACGAACTGCATCGATTGCTCTTCCTCCAGCATTTCTTACCACATGGTAATCACCTTCTTCAAATCCTAAAGCTTTTGCTGGATCAATTCTAGCATCCATACACACTAATATCAATGCTTTCTTAGCAGGTGGTAAAACTAGCTCTCCTTTAGTGAAATTTTCAACATAATTTTGGTTGTTTAACTCGAATTGTGCTGCATTAGACATTTTAGATTGCTTTTGATGTGATTTATATTACAATACCAAACCAAAGTAATTCAGTGGTTTCAATTTAGAGCTCTTAATTAGAATTATCTGTATTTATAGAGAAATAATTGTGGAGATTATAGTTTAATAAAATAATAGGGCTGAACGCCACAATTTATTAGCTAATCCTATATAGATTTTGCTTTACCATTCAGATTTAATCTATAAACTCCAATTATGTAGGCAATTCTAGTGACAACTAAATCAATTGCCATACCGATTGAATCCTTTGCTAAGTCGATCTTTGAACCATCAATTTCTTGCCAGTTAACTGGAACTTCTTTTATTGGAATATTTTGTAATGAAGCAATTAATAAAACTTCTACATCAAAAATCCATCTTTCAGTGTGCATATGAGGGAAGATTGATTTTATTGATTCGAAATTAAACAATTTGAAACCACATTGGGTATCCTGGATTTGTCTAATTCCAAATATATATACCAAGGTATGTAAGCCATGCATTAAAAAATTCCTGATAAATGATCTTTTAACAACTGCATCAGTGTTAACCATATGTGCTCTTGATCCAATTGCCACTGCCGGTTTATTATCCTTGATATTCTCGTCGAAGTAGTTAATCAATTTACCAACATCTGAGAATTTGGTAGCTCCATCAGCATCAGCAAATAAGGCATATTTACCTGATGAATATAATAATCCATGGGTCACTGCACCACCTTTACCTCTATTTCTGGCTAATTTGACCACTTTTAAAGTATGGGGTTGTAATTTGAAATCGTTGGCCAATTTTATAGCATAATCTGAAGTTCCATCTACAGATTGATCATCTACTATTAAAATTTCATATTTGTTGTGATAATTTTCTTCTAAATACTTTAAACTATCGTCAAACATTAATTTTAATCTTTCTGTTTCATTGTAGCATGGAATTATAACACTAAGCTCAATACCTCTGTCATGGAATACACTATCTTTATCAATCCTATTTGGTAATTCATATGTTTTTCCGGTACCATCATTAGTTATATAGTATAACTCTTCTTTGACTGGATTCCTAGGTAAATGGGAGAATAGGTATACTCCACCATATACTGCAACTACTAATAACACCAATAAGATGATGAAAATAGTTAGAAAGCCCATCTTACACGTCCTGTCAAAATCGATGCTCACTCGACGAGATTAAGGTACACGAGCCTATTTATAAAACACTAAATCTGGAGTATAGAAAGTTTCACACAATTAACGTATAGTAAATAGTTTGAAGATATGAAAAATATTTGAACACGATATTGTAGAGTAGAAAAGTAAAGTTCGTATGATACAGTATATTACAGTTATTTTGCGAGTTTGGTGACTCTATTATTTAAACATCTAGCATTATTAACAAAAATTTCAATTAATTCCTCAAATCTGATAGAATCGGTACCATTTTTCACGCTGTCGAATCCAGTGAATAATTCATTCACGTCTATTTCCAATTCAACTTCGTATGATTTTTCATTTTCAACGATTTTTCTGCCATTAGATGCATTTTTCAGCTCTTTAGGAGTTGTTACTTTAGTCAAATCAAATTTGGTCACAGTTGGTTTATGATCAAACGAATTTCTTTGTTTTATTCTTGTAGTATTTGCTTTCGATTTTTTCATTATCGGATCAATTTCTTCACTTGCTACTGGATTTTCAATCGACAATGATAATCTTAAATCATACATAGATGATGGATTGTGAATATACAAATCACTGATCCTTACTTTATTAATAGCACTATATCTTGGGGGATTTAATTGGTTATCCTTGCTGATTCTTACAGTCTTTGGTGCATCGTTCCTATTTCTTATGTAATAAATAAAATCTGTGGTATCTGACTCCAAAATATTGAATTTTCTCTTCGCTTTTAATGAATTTTTCTTAGCTTCTTCTTGATGATTCTTTTCTAATTCATCAAAGAATTTTATCATTTCAGTGAATCCAACCTCATGAATACCTGAATCAAAATAAATATTAGATACATCAGTAAAAATACATTCTGTTGAAACACTTATGTTGAGTCTATTATTCAGTTTTTTATCCATAATAGTACCAAACTTCAATTCCAATTCCACAAATGGCCTACTTGATTCATTTATCTCAATGAAATTGGCATAAACCCATTCTGCTATTGTTCTGGTAACACTTGGAGGTGGTATTGTACCTGTTATTGAACACTCTAAATCCATACTGTTGGTCGAGTTTTGATTAAATATTGATTTCTCAGATATCAGGTTCTCTCCAACAATAGAAGGCGGCAATCTTCCAGTATTATTAGAAGCTATATCATTGCCATTTCTTCTATTGGGTATCCACTCTTGAGCCCAAATAGGTGGTGTAGTATATCTTTTTGGCTTATTACTAGATTTCAATTTACTTAATCTTTTCATTTCATCTTCGTCGATTTCCTCTTGCTTTTCTTCTTTAATTTCATTTATGGCAGATTCAACCGCTTGGACTATTTCATTCTTACTATTATCCGCTTCACTGCCACTCTCGTCTTCCTTCACTTCTGTTTCATCTGGTTTTTTTGTTTCTCTCGCATTTTTCTCAGATGCTTCTGGCGAGTTATCAGACCTTTCGTCATTTAATAAGCTTACTATTGAATTTCTTTGAGATGTACGTTGTATATTGGAGATTGCTGGATTCTTAATTTCCCCATCGCTAGGTGTGTCATCATTTAAAATTGATCCAACATTCATTGCTATGCTCAATATGCTTCAAGTTGGAAATTTTTCATTCATGCGACTGGTTAACACACGGAACTTAACCAAACAGTAACTAATTTCTCTAATTGTAAATGTTGATGTTTGGGAAGTCATTGAAAGATACAAAACTATCGCTATAAAATTACAAGATCAATTCAAGAGGAGATAAGATAAAATAGTTTATTCATATTTATATCGTTAGTAAATTAAAGATGGATCATCCATTGAATAGTCTATCCAGCTAGCCATACAATTTTGATCTGATAAATGTTGCCATCTACTGAATTCCCCTATCTTACAATCTTTAGTCGATTTAGTATTTGGGCAATTAACATATGGATCATGGAAATATCCAATATCTCTAAACCAATGAATCTTTTCTTTCGGTGCAAATAATGCAAGTCCCATTGAGTGAACTGGGGCATCTCCCCATCTTTCATAATAAAACTTACCAGTTGAATCCAAATATTTGAACCATTCACTGTATGCCTCAGACCTGAAAAAATCCATATCGCCAATCTCAAAATTAGACCAGAAATGACATGTTGAATAACCTCCTGTTACAGCATTTTTTTCGGGATTTTGTTGATTTTCTAATAACCATTGAAATGAACCATTTTCATCAACATACTTATAGTTGTCAGCTTGATTTAAAAATTTCAAAGTTTCTGGCCATAGCGTACGTACTGTTTCATCTATATCATATAAATTTATAGTGAATCCATAAACCTTACCTGTCTTTTCAAGATATTTGAACACGTCATAATTTATATCATTGAAGAAGGAAACATCAGGCTCAATTCTCCAATAATATTTAAGGTTTTTGAGTTCAGGAATATTATAAAATGTTCCCAGATAGAATCTACACATATTGTGATATGATTCTTTTTTGGCATAAGCGATATTGTTCTCTTGCATTTTATTCATATTTTCCCTTTCAAGTTCAGCATCAATGAAATCAGGTTTATCCCATAACTCTTTGGGAATCACTATAAATTCTTTAGGTCCATCTATTAATTTCTCCATTCTTTTTATGAATCTCTCACTGAACGGTTGATCATTAATAAAATAGTATGGATATCTAAATTTGCTGTTGAAGGCGGCTTCGAATCTTTTAATTGTCTTTGTAATCTTAATAGTTTCAAAATTTCGAACTAATGTTATTATTGCTGCATTGGCTCTTTCGTAAGTTTCTATATTCTCTGGTGATGGGGGTCTTATCTTAGACACATCAAAATCTTTTGGTTCTGTTATTTCTTTTTCGAAGAGTTTATCGTAAGTCTCCTGATTTCCTTTCAATATCTTTTCCTTATTACCATACTTATTCTTAGGATTCACAAATTGAAAGTTAACATTTCCCTTTTCAATCACATATCCTTTGGTACCAAATTCTGAATTGTCTTTGAATTTCATCTTGATGTTAGCAATATTTTGATCCACATTAATCACCTTATAATTGTATTCCACTATTCCTAGAATCACCACAATATTAACAATTGCGATGACACATATTACTATCTTTGATAGCTTCAAATTCAATGCTGATATCATTATGATGTTTCAAATAATTTTAATTTTATATATTCAACATTTAATCAAGCCTTGTTGCAACCATGCTCATAATTTCGCATTTAACTTTTCGTGCCAGAATTCATCTGGTGATAACTTATAATATGGCCCTATATAGATTAGGAGGTCCGAACACGTATAACCTACTATCGGGGGTATCTGTTGGTATAAGAAATCATGGGATTCGATATAAGAGTGTGCTCCCCAATAAAGAATCTACATTAGCTAAGTTTAATTTTCCAGTTTCATCGCATAGTATCAAACAAGTTACTAGTGATATTGAAAGATACTTGAACAAGGAGAATATCATTCTTAATGGACACTTGAATAGAAAGCCAAGAATAATGGCCAAAAATTCATTTGCTGAGCTTAGAGACTCTAACGGAGATCTAGTTCAGTTGATTTTGTCACCAGAGTCAACTGAAGAGAAGTTTTTCAAAGTCATTGAAAATTCAATACCTGAAGAGAGTATAAGTGTCACTGGCCAAGTTAAATTGAAGCAGACTAGGGACGGTTCTAAACAATGGGAATTATTGGTGTCAAAGTATCAAGTTTTGAACGAATCAAATTTGAATGCTGCTAGATTGGATAAATTAAAGCATTCAAATCCTTCTGATTTACCGACTCATTTTCGTTATTTACAACTAAGAACAAAGGATTATCAGAGTAATTTGAAATTGAGAAGTAGAGTATCTAATTTAATCAGATCTGTGTTTATTGAAAACCATGATTTTACAGAAATAGAAACTCCTTTACTTTTTAAATCTACTCCGGAAGGTGCAAGGGAATTTCTAGTGCCAACAAGATCTTCAAACCTCTTTTATGCTTTGCCACAGTCGCCTCAGCAATATAAACAGATATTGATGAGCTCTGGCTTCACCAAGTATTTTCAAATTGCAAAATGTTTCAGAGATGAAGACTTGAGAGCTGATAGGCAACCTGAATTCACTCAAGTTGATTTGGAAATGAGCTATGTAAACTCAAGCGATCAAGTTCAGATTGTAGTGGAAG
Organism: Yamadazyma olivae; assembly: GCA_030571975.1. Taxonomy (NCBI): domain Eukaryota; kingdom Fungi; phylum Ascomycota; class Pichiomycetes; order Serinales; family Debaryomycetaceae; genus Yamadazyma; species Yamadazyma olivae. Next base: position 60,949 of record JAJLZD010000011.1, read on the forward strand.
ACATAATATACAATGTCTTCAATAAAGTAGCCAAGTTGCCTATTTATGTTTTGAATGATAAAAACTACTTGGAACAACTCGATGGTTTCAATAATGAAAGTTCTCAATTTAACAAACTTTCATATTCTGAAGCTTTATCAAATTATGGAATTGACAAACCCGACTTAAGGTCTAGTTTAAGTTTTATCGATTTGAGCTCAATGTTCAAAGGCAAGAATAGCATGTTCCCAGTTGTTGAGGCTTGCATATTAAAACAAGGTTTAATTGACAAGAAGATTCCAAAAACACTACTTGATCCTTTAAATTATTCCAGGAGAAAACCATATCTAATCCCAATTAAGAAAGAATCGGACATTGAATGGTTCAAGATATTTTTAGAAAAAGGTATTTTTGATGAAGCAGAAGGTTTTGATGAGACTAAATTGAACCACATGTTGAGCTTGGAAGTAGGAGATATTATAGCCATTTCAGACAGGGCTGAATTACCATATGAAAATCCTACTCCGTTAGGTAAATTAAGACAGTTGGCAATTAATGAGTACCCTACAAAATGGCAAAGATCAATTGTAACTTCTGACGATAAATTAATCGATACTTATGACTCATCAAAGGTATTTGTAGGGTCATGGGTTGTTGACTTCCCGCTATTCAATCCAATTGAGGTGGGAGACTCTAGTGATGCTTACCCTACGTATGATGAAACTAAGTTCGAGTCCACACATCATCCTTTCACTATGGTAAAATCTGAAGATTATAATTTGTTGGATTCAAATCCATTGAAGGCTCATGGAGAACATTATGATCTTGTTATCAATGGGGTGGAAGTTGGTGGAGGATCAAGAAGAATTCATGATGCAAAGTTACAACAATACATTTTTGAGGAAATATTAGGCATTGGACACTATCGCCAATTATTTGGCCATCTATTAGATGCCTTAAGTATGGGATGTCCACCTCATGCTGGTTTGGCTATTGGTTTCGATAGATTGTGTGCAATGATTGTGGGAAGCAAAAGTATCAGAGATGTGATAGCATTTCCAAAAAACCAATCTGGAGTTGACACTGTGGTTGAAAGCCCAACATCAGTTTCAGAAGGAGTTTTAAAAGATTATTATATAAAGACATTGCCTTAACTTGTAAATATGTACATAAAGAAAATATCAAATTAAACTTTTATTAAACTAGAGATTTAAAATCTATTACGTCCTCTTTTTTGTTTCTTAAATTGTCTGTCATCATGTGGTCTCTCGTTAAAGTGCTTTTCGTTAAGCTTTTCGTCTTTGCTGTTTAGTTGTTGCATTTTTAAGTCAATTGGTTTCAAAGTCTTGTTTTCGCCGAAAAATTCAATTTCTTGTTGTTTGACCAACTGTTTCCAATCATACTTTTTCCTGATGAACAATTCCATCGACCAATTCTTCCAAACCAATTTCCCGTAAGTACTTTCTTTGATTTGTTTGGAATTTGATACCAACTCAGTGGCTATTCTATCTTTCATCATATTATGACCAATTGTGAATTCCCATAATTTATCAACAATATGAGAACCATATGCATTTACAGCTAACTTCAGGATAGTATTAGTAAAAATATTCAATACTCTTTTTCTTAAAATTGAAAGTGGTTTGGCTTCATCGGTGGAAATTATTAATGAGTTTTCGATAACATGACTGAAGACGCCATGTAAGCACATTTGAACAAATCTTTCGTTGGGCATTTCAAATAGATTGTACCATACACTTACAGCAAAAGAATAATCATATTCCATTAATTTTTCAAGTAATAAGGCTCTTCTTCTTTCCTCTGCCGTTGGCCAATCATCCCTTGTGTTTCCTAAAGTTGATTTAGATAATAACAAAATATTTTCGAATAGCTCTGGGTTTGGGTTTGAATTCATTTCTAAGTTTTCGTCATTATTTTCGTAATTATTATAATCAAATTTAGGATTAAATTTTAAGAATAATTGTTCAATAATTTCTTGACGTTGGTAATTCTTTTGCTTGATTGAGGCGTCAATGACATTCGTACTTAACTCTAAATTTTGATTATCATTAATTGATAACAAGTTGGATAATTCTGGAATGATTTGGTCTAAAATGTACTTAACTTCAACTGGCTTTAATTTATGTAATAAAGCTTGAACAATGAAAACTCCAGTGGTTGATCTATTACATAATTTCAAAATTCTCTCTTTCATATACAATTGATATAATCTGTCGATATAACTTAATCTAACACCAGTACCTTTAATTAAGGATTCCAAAAAATGTGAACCAACTGAATCACTCAACAAGTATTCGACAAAAGCTTCTTCTTGACTATCTTTTGGTGACTTGTCATTCAAGAAAATCACATGCCATAAAGATCTATCCTTGTCAATGATACCTTCAATTTGTAACAATAATTGAAGAACAGGAGAGGAAACTTTATCGATTGCAAACTGTCTCATTGATTTAGTATCTTTACCATTACTGAAACTTTTGACGACATTATTGATTTCATTTTTAAATGAAGAAGGGATTTGAAAAGACCTATTGAATATGTCATTATCTTTGATCTCAATCATTTTTCTGGCTATTTTAGACTTTTTGGATCTTAAAACAGAATTGGAAACTGTTGTTGAAGGTAATTCCTTACCTGAAATAATTAACAAAATTAACCTAATAACATGAGAAGCATATTGGTTAGAAACTAAAGAATTTAAGTTAGGTTTAAGTTCCTCCAACATTTGCAAAAACATATGTTCTACGGTGACTCCATTCAAAGACTCATCAATATCTTCATCTTCATCTATTTGTTCCTCTTCTTCAATGATTTCTTTTTCAACTAAGGAAGCAATTCTTACTAACAAAGTTTCCAACACATGAGAAGAATATTTGTGAACAGATAAAGCAACGAAATGAGACTGGAATTGTTTGAAAATAAATTTAATTTGAATATCTTTACCAAGTAAAATCAATCTTTCCATTAATTTTGAACAAATTTGATTTGTTACTAATTTCAATTCCTTGCCTCTAGCTTCTTCTAATACTGAACGAACAAATCCATCTCTTTCTTCTTCTGTTTCAAAAGAATTAATGTTTAAGGTGGATTCAGCTTGTTTGAAATATTCTATTTCACTAGCATCAACTAAACCAAAGAAGGTAGTTTTTTCAGTTCCTTTAATATTGGCTGTTTCTTCGTTTCTAGATTCAGATATATTTCTAGTATCTTCTATTTGGGGTTCTCTATTTATTGGAGTATCATCTATAGTAAATGCAACACCTTCTGCTTTCTTTTGGGCTCTTCTACCTCTTGTTTTATTAGTTCCCATAGTTATTTTTTTATCTCATCGCATCGCTTTCTTGAAAAACTCAAGTACATACTGAAAAATTAGCGACAAAATGGTGCGAAATGGTAGTATTATTTACTGCCATCATCCTACCATTTTTCTACCTCATTTAAAATGGCGGCCATAAGCATCAAGGTGCTGTTTTTTGCAGTTTTTCCGGTGGAAAATTATATGGTATAAATTATATACATAATGAACCTAATTAAGTGTCACAAATCATATTTTAAGTTGAAAATAAGGTTTATTTGTAAAAAGTAAGTTCTAGAATCAAATCTACTTTTTCATAAATCTTAACTGCCTACATTTCATCAACGGATATTTATCCCTTATCAATAAAATTGCTTCATCTGATCAACTGCACTAAAATGAGAATTTGGAGAAATAAAGCAGTAAAATGGAAAAGAGCACGTAGTGCTAGTGGTAACTATAATAAGAGAAAAGAAAGAATTAACAATAGAAACAGGCTATAAAATTTGAACAAGAATGGAGAATGAGCCTACTTCTTAATCGCTTGCCCTTTAGTCTATTGGTCAAGTTGACATATCTTCGGTTTGGTAATCTCTCACCAGTTTACGAGTTTCTCGTATTAGCATATGTATATATATGGATGTCTGGGGTATAATAAATCCGATTAATTTATATAAACTAGACATCACGATACTATAACTTGAAGCAAATAAGATATTGGTTATAAAATCCATAAAGAAATCTTGTGGTTTTACTATTAAACGTTGTCTATAGAATTTGTTGAAATTAGCATCTGAACTAGAAATTTGTTAGTAGTGGCCAGATAACGCACAAGAAATTAGCGTGAGGCATCAAAACTGTAATTCAACTTCCAATTGACCACTTTTAAAACATCTACCCTTGTTTATCCAATTCAATTACTATCACTCAATTTTATATCCATTAATTAATTTTATTGATACTTCAACTTAGAAATGGCTAATGAGATATCTACATCTCATTCAAAGTCACCCTTCCCCCATCCTTGGTTTATATCCTATAGTGATATAGGTCCAAAACATTTATCCCTTGATGAGTGGAAAATTATTGACATTTCCAATTCGATTCGTCTGAAGGTTAATTGGGAAGTCAAATCAAAAGATCCTACAATAGTCGAAAAGTGGAAGCTAGAATTAAGAACTCAAACTAATGTTTCTAACAAAAAATTCGATGATTTATTTAAGTTCGTTTTAGATGAATTGAATTGGTATATTGAATTGGCTCATTTGGTCCCTGAATTTAAAAAAAGTGGGTATAAAATCCTAATTGATGATAAAATTGTTGCTAGTGATTCTGTAATATTGCAATCAACGAAATCAAAATTAACTCAAGAAGCTACTAATTTTGTCAATTCCTTGAAAGAGAAAGATTATCATCCTGGTTCAAATAATCAAGTATTAGATTTGGTACATCCTTCTTTATATCCTGTACAGTATGGAATCACTCCTTATATTAATAAAGATGGTAAAATCGAGATTCTTCAATATTCAGATGATATAAAAAATTTTAAATTTGGTGTTTCAAAATATTTAAGTTCACAAAAATATCAATGGTTACCATCTCTCATGAATTTGGATAAAACATCAGGAACCTTCAAATTCAAGTCCTATATCAATAATTTGCACCCAAAAAAATACTCAACTTTGTATTCTTTGATTGAATCAGTATTCAATTCAAGTATTCCAGGTTTGAACTTGGTTCTATCGAGGTTCATTTCTCCTCAAATAGTAAGAATTGATGTCCCTCCTGGAATGGATGCATATGATCCGGAATATAATAAAATCCTTCAAGATATTTTGGAAAATGTAGATGATAACCTTTCCGAAAAGATTGATCAATTCAATAGCATGTCCAAAGACTATGTAAAAGAGCTCGTAATACCTAGCTTCACCAAACCTGAAACCAAGAAGATTGATTTAAAGAATTTTGACAATTTAAAAGTTATTGTAAAGTTGGCTGATATAGAGTTGACTCCTGAAAATCCAGCGTATAGGGGAGGATCATGGCATGTTGAAGGAACTATTAACGAAGATATAGTAGCAACTGTGTTGTATTATTATGATTGCGAAAATATAACTGAATCGAAATTGTCTTTTAGATGTACCTTTGAAGAGCCTTGCTATGAACAAGGTGATAACTTTTATTGCCAATATTTTTATGGTTTGAAGGATGAAGATCCTTTGAATAAATTCTTTGGGTCAGTTGAATGTAAAGAAGATCGTTTGCTTATCTTTCCTAACATTTTCCAGCATCATGTGGATCCTTTTGAATTGATAGACAGATCTAAACCTGGACACCGTAAAATCTTATGCATGTTTTTAGTGGATCCATTCAATGATCTAGTAGTAACCACTGACCAGGTACCTCCTCAACAACCAGATTGGCAAGATTTGATAGAAGATACTCTCAAAGACCAAATAGATATCTTAAAACAAAAAGATTGGCCAATCCCTATGTCACAAATGAAAAAAGTCAGAGAAGATTTAATGAAAGAAAGATCTGACAAAGATGCATATGAGGATTTGGTGCCACCTTTCACGCGTATGTTTTCATTATGTGAACATTAAACGTGTATTTATAAATAGCACCTAATTAATATCATGTAATTACTTCTTATTTAAATTATTCACATCCCTTCGCAAGTCATGGCGTATGACTGTCTGTATTATTCTAACAACAATTTATGATTTGAAGTAAGACTTGGCCCCGCAAGTTTTGCAGCAAGAAATTGCAATCAAATTAACAATACGACCTTCAAGTGGAGGTTTATTAATTCCCCATCTTAAGTCCATTATTCTGTAAACTTTCAGTTAAAGCCTATTACTTTAGTTTTTTTTTCTGCTGCATGAGTCAAGATTTCTAATATACGAGTAATTCGTATTCCCTCATATATTATGAATTCATTTCCCTTACACAAAAATTATTCGAACAGATATGGCTAATCCAAATATTAAATCTAAATTTCCACATCCATGGTGGTATCCATTTTCTGGAGCTGGTCCAAAACCCAAGGCATCGCTTGAATGGCATATCATAGAACTTTCAAAAGTGATTAGAGACAAACCTGATTGGAGAAAAAAGTACAAGAATCCTGATATTTTGAAAAAATGGAAATCTGAACTAGCAGATCAATTAAAGGGTATTCCAGAATCTGCTGATGTCTTCAAGTTTACTATCAAAGAACTTGGATGGTACGAGAATCTCGAAAAGGAGTACTTGAAAAATGATTATGTGATTGGTTGTGATGATAAAATTATTGGAGGTGATAAAGTAGTCAGTGAAACGATTAGAACTCAATTGGTTAAACAGTCAATCGAGTTAGATAAGCTGATGGAAAAAGACTATCATCCTGGTTCTAATAATCAAGTTGTGGACTTGGTTCATCCTTCATTGTTTCCTTTACAGTACGGAGTCAGTGCTTTCAAGTCTGAAAATGAATTTAAATTAGCACAATATGATGATTCTATTAAAAAAGTAAAGGAGGGTGTAGATTTATGGGGGGTTTCGAAGAACTACCAATGGTTGCCTTCTGAGTTTACTAAGTCAGGCGATAAGTTCAAAATCTCCTCTTATATAAATAATTTGCACCCTTTGAAATTTGATCCTCTATATCAAACAATCGAAGAAATATTCAACAGTACTATTCCCGGATTGAATTATGTTTTATCTAGATATCAATCGCCTGAATTGTTAAGGGTTCCGTATAAGGGCTTTAATGAAGCCTATCATCCAGAATATTACGAAAAAGAAAGTGAATTGAATGAAAAATTGGATAAAATCGAAGAAGAGACTGGAACATTTGATTACGACGAATTAGAAGAGTTTGAATTGACAGAAAAGAAAAAGTACTTGAAGAAATTGAAGGTAGAATATGAACAAGACCCTGTAACTGAGAAGTTTGACCTACTTGATTATGACAATTTAAAAGTTATTGTTAAATTAGCCAATATCGAATTGACTCCTGAGAATTCGTCTTACAAAGGAGGTTCATGGCATGTGGAAGGAACCATCAACGAAGATATTGTGGCGACTGTCTTGTATTATTACGATGTAGAAAATATCACTGAATCTAAACTTTCATTCAAAACTGGATTTGAAGACCCTCCTTATGAACAAGGGGATACCCTCTTTTGTAAGGAAATTTTTGGAATTTCCGACGAAGATAATATGACAAAATTCATAGGTTCTATAAATGCTATTCAGAATAGAGTCCTCATTTTCCCTAATGGATATCAGCACCATGTGGATCCCTTTGAGTTGGAAGATAAGACAAAACCTGGGCATCGTAAAATCTTGTGTTTTTTCCTTGTTGATCCCCAAAACGAAATTGTCAAATCCACCAAAGATGTGCCTCCTCAGCAGAAAGAATGGTGGGATGATCCAACTTTAGATCACTTATTTGCCAAAAAGGAGATATTAGATCTTGGATTCAAACCGATGACTCTTGATGAAGCAAAAGAAATTAGAAAAAAGCTCATGGAAGAGAGATCTGCAAAGTACGAAGACGAGGATGATATGCACCCATTCAATAGATCTTTCTCTTTGTGTGAACATTAATGTTGTTTTGATTAAACTTTAAATTGGACTATATACTTTTCAATTCGTCTAAATACCGGCCTTTTCTCAATGGATCGATCTCTATCAAAAGCTGTAAATATGGTTCAATACACTTGGTTTGACCTAGCAAATTGTTTATACTGATCAATGATTTTATGCACCAGCAATTATCTTTCCCATTATCTTCCTTTTCTAAGTCATTTAAATCTTGAATTATTTTAAGCTGGTCATTCAATATTTCGTCGTAACTCTCTTTGGGCAACTCCCTCACCAACAAAGTATCATTGATTAGCCAATCCAAATAGACCCATAATGAAGAATCGTCAATATCCATATACATTCCAGTGTTTACCAATTGTAATTCATGCTTTAAAAAATCTAGTTTATCACTGAAAATATCCAAATCTTTATGTTTGAAATCAGTCAATTGTAGTAAATTGTAGATTTTTGTTATTAGTTTTGACCTATTATGCCATGCCGAAAAATTTGAAATATTACTGTTTATTTTTGAAGTAGTAAATTTGAATTCATTTAAATTAAGGAGTAGATTTTTGGTATCATCATTATTAATTATTTCTAAATTTTCGATAACTACTCTTCTATATTGCCAACCATGAAAATTTCTTTCATCCATAGTCAATAGTTTCGATACTATTCCGAGTTCATATTCCCAGCTGGCATCTTTTCCTAACTGGTTGAGCACCCATAACCTATGGTTCCAGATCCAATAACATTTGGGATATCTTTTCATAAGTACCATTACAAATTTTAACTCATCGTTTAAAACCCCTAGCTTGTCGACTTGAAGAGTCTTAAATAATTCGACTAATGTTTCCCTTCTAATATTCCAGACAGAATAAAACTCTGGATTTAATCCCAACAAGTCTGTTATCTTATTCAAGAATTCAACAGTATAATGTTCTTCTTCACGCAAGATAAAGACTTCTTCGGTTAGATCTCTATATGTCTTGATCTTAAGCTTATCTTTCTCTAGCTTTTGTGCTTTTGCTTCTTGGCTTAGAGTTTGCTTTTTAACACCATGCCACTGTTAGTTAGTATAATTCTACTCATTGTTTTACAATTCCCATTGGCTTGACTGAAATTTCCAAGCTACATACCATAATTGAATTAAGTCTAACGCGAAATTATTTGATCTTAGATAAAACAGAGACTTGATGTCTACACTAGCATTGAAGGGATCCAGTAAAACGGTGTGTGATTATTTTGAATTTGCAATTAATAATATTTTGTTTCAAAGAGGAATATATCCATCAGAAGACTTTCAAACTATCAAAAAATACGACTTGCCTCTAGTAAGAGTGATTGATGAAGATATCAAAGGTTATATCGAAACATTCTTGAATCAAATCAAAAAGTGGGTCTATGGCATTAAGTTACAAAAATTAGTAATGGTTATAATAAATAAATTAACGGGCGAACGAGTTGAAAGGTGGGAATTTGAATTAGAAAATAATGAAATTATCGAAAAGTCTAAAGATATAGTCAAAAAAGAGATTCAAACTATCATAAGACAAATAACTAGTTCTTCAACATATTTACCAATACTCGAAAGTGAATATACCTTCAATATTCTAGTGTATACTGATCAAGATACAAATATGATACCATCTGAATGGGCAGATAGTAAAGATATCAATTTAGAAGGGGATATTGAATCAGTCAATTTCAGCCAAATAAAAACAAACATGCATTCAATAGGTACTAAAGTCTCATATAAATTAGATAGTTAATAAATTAATGAAAATTTTATATTACATATTATTATTTATTTATGGCCTATGACTTGGGTAATTCGGCATTTAACCTCTTTCTTTTATTTATAAACCTTGCGGATCCTTTGGTACTTATGGAGTAGTCCCAAGTTTTTAATGCTTCATCTTGATTTAATAAGCTCAAACTGCTTACTGACAACTCGTTTAAGGTCTTCAAGTTGTTGAATTTTGATTTTAAATTCATAAATTTGAATATCTGTTCCTTTCCTAAATCTTCATTGAAATTTGGTAAATAATCATTCAAAATAGATAAATTGAACTGATGAATATAAAAATCAAGTATATAAATTATCCCTTCATTGACCAACAATTCAGGGCAATTGAAATCTTTTGATTTTAGATTATCTAATATCTTGTTGATTTCGGTATCGTCGTCACTATTGTCATTAGAAACATCATTAATACTAGTTTTTAAGTCATTTGGTTTAAAATTTAAAGCAATTATGATGATTGCCAAACTAATACAATGTGGAGGTAACATTAGATTTATTGGAGTCAACATCAAATCAAAAGCGACCAACCAACTAAATAAAGTATATTTGTAATTCAAATTAATCTTCTTAGCAAATTGTAAAACTAATGTATCAGTTGAAAACTGAATTTGATTATTGAAATTAAATTTCAAGATTTGTAATAGTTTGAATTCAATCGTTAATATTATTTTTCTCTGTAGCTCTAAGTAGTTTTCATCGACATTTAAAGAATTATCTCTTAATTTATTACCCACTACCTGAATATCTTTTAATTTTTTAATACAATCTTCATTTTTGCATGATAAAAATAAACAAGATAAACTTATCATATATGGATCATTTTCCAAATTCTTTTCCAAATTGGTGAAATCTTGGGATTCATCTTCAAATATATTAAATAAGTAATACTTCTGATAGTATATCATAGTTGAATTCAATACTCTTAATGGTAGTTTTAATACCTTGATTACTTGAAAAATATATTGATAGATTTGATGCTTTCTTTGATTGTAGACAATCTTCTTGGTCTCTGGTATTGTCTTTGAATGAAGAAATGACAATTCTTTAGGGGTGTAGTATGGACGAGTTATTGCCAATACGCTGGGTTTCTCCATGATTCTCTTCCGTATATCTTTATATAAATTCTTTTTTGCTTTAAAGAATCCTGGTACGCTGAATGTCAAAAGTGAAAAGTAGAGTGCGATGAGAAACAATATTTATATACTATAAAATATTCAGTTGATGAATATTGATTCAATTAAAAACGTTTAAGCTTAAGCAGCAAATGATAAGCTGAAACCCAATTTGTGGACTGGTTCACTTAATTTTAAGGCATCAAAAGAAGCACCTAAACCTAAAGTAACACCTGGTCTTAAAATTTGAGAATAAGATAAAGCAGTTAAACCAGAATCGGAAATTTTAGCTTTGATTGAAGAAGAAGCATCTAACTTGTATTTAGTGGCGAATTCAACGTTGACATTTGAAGACTTAACAGAATCCCAGGTAGCTTTGGCACCAGCTTCAACTAAAGGACTGATTTTGTGGTAATAAGCAGCAGAAAAGACTGACAAGTTAGAAGTGGCAGTTAAACCAATTGAGTATAATGGGTTCTTGTAACCTAAACCAACGTTATATTTGTTGACTTTGGCAGAAGAGATATCATAACCTAATTCACCACCAACAATGAAACCATCGTGGTTAATAGTTAAATCGGCAGTAGTTAAAGGACCTTTTAATAAATCGAAGAATAATCTAGTGTTGATGATTGAGTGTTGGTAGTAAAAGTTTAATTTAGCATTTCTGTTACCATTTGGAACTAAACTGGTGATTAATTCAGTTTTTAAACCTGGAGTTAATAATTCACTTAATTCGATTTTGGTATCTAAAGAATTAGCATTATTCCAACCTTGAGTTAAAGTTAAACCACTAGCTTTATCAGAGTATTTTGATTCAATTGAGGCATTGATGGAGTTATCTTTAGCTGTTTTACCTTTGACAGTAAAGTTGACACCATTTGGAGCAGATGATTTGATATCAATAGATCCTTGTGATAAATGGTAGAAATCTCTACCTAATAAATCGTTGGTTTGTTTTTGGATATCACTGAATGGAATTGACATTTTATAGTTATTGAAGTTTAATTAAATTCTTGTAATACTATTGTACTGCTGTAACTAATATCTAGCTTTTTATTTAATTAATTGGTCAACGTTGACTTTTCGTTTGGGGTTATTGGTCAAGCTGAGGGTCGTGTACTGTGGCGCTTTTCACCGTTGTTTTTCTGTTGGGTTATGGGTGTACGGGAGTATATTTTGTATCGGAATGTCAAATTATTGGAGTAAGCCATTAGTCATTCATTTTTGTTATTGATAACAGGAAATTCTGAAGTTAAGTTGCAAAGCGGGTAAAAAGGATGGTATGTTTTTTTGGTGATTATTGTGCACCTTTTAATTTTTTTATTATTTTAATTACTGCAAATTTTTTTACCAATTAAGTAGCTCATATAATGTAAAATTTACAAGAATAAAATAAAATAAATAACAGTAAAAAAAAAAAAATATGTAATTAAGAATTTAAAAATATATAGAGACGTGTATATGAATCCTGGTATATGATTACACACATCAGTAGTTAAAAAACTGATGGTTATAGTAAAATTTTGATATACTTCAAAATGCATATTGTAAGGTTTTCTATGGAGTAAAAATCTCAATGTACACGTTAGGTTTCATAAAGAATAGTAAAAACCAAGTATTACTACTTAACCGCCAAAAAAAACCTCATATGGGTAAATGGAATGGTGTAGGGGGTAAGGTTGAGCCAGGGGAAACTCCACTTGATTGCATTGTCAGAGAAACTGAAGAAGAGACTACACTAAGAATTCTCGATTATACAAGCAGAGGGTATTTAAGATGGTTTAGAGATGGAAAAGATTTAGGAGGAGTGTATATTTTTACAGGTTCTTATGAACACACGGAAGAATATCCAATTGGAACTCCTGAAGGTATTTTAGATTGGAAAGATTGGGATTGGATTGTAGATGAAAATAATTTGGGAATTGTAGATAATATCAAACTTTTATGGGATTCGATCTGGAATGCTAACGAAAGATCTATTTATATAGCTGAATATTCTGGTTTAGACTTAGATAATGCATTTCAACAAATATAGAAGATTTATAAATGCTAAGTTAGTACTATTATATATATATATGTATTTATTTATAATTCTAAGTAGTCCACAATCTTCCAACTCCGTCTGCTCCTGCACTGAATAACCATGGTTCTTTTGGATGCCAAACTAAATCCATTACACCTAAACTATTCACCACTTTATGTCCTGATAATTTCTTTAAAGGTACTAATAAAGGATTACTCATCAAATCATCATATACCATACCATGGAATACATGAATATTACCATCATCTGAACCACTAGCGAATAATGGATAGTTCAGTTTATGAAATACGATGGTTCTAACAGCTTTTTGATGATATCTTAAAGTTTTGTATGGGGTAGCGGACAAATCAAGATCATGCCATAATACACGCTTGTCATATGATGCTGCTAACAAGTTATCACCTCTTGGATGGATATCAATTGAACTTAACCATCTTGAACCTGGCATTAATTTTTTCATCATTATTTGTTGACTCAAGTCATATATTTTGATAGTTCTTTGATATGCAACGAAAAGTTGTGGTTTCAATGGATGGAATTTTGCATCAATTACCATACCTTTATTCTTTTTGAATGGAGATTGTGATAAGTGTTTTGAAACTTGGTGAATTATAACAGAACTATATTTCCCATCTGGGGCAACTGTAACAAAATAATCACCTTTTCTATGCCACGAAATCTTTTTCATATTATGCTTTAATTGTATAATTACTGAAATTGCGCTATTCTTTTGTTCATCATTTGGAGGATACCATTTAGCAACTTCTTTCTTCTTCTTGTCATTATCATCATCTTCATCCGCAACTTCTACTTCTGCAATATCCAATTTATTATTCTTTTTATTACCATATGTGTCATAACCCCATCCCGATTCAATTTTCAATTTACTCATATTTTCAATATCAAAGCCGAATATTGGGGGGACAACCATAACAATTTTATCACCTACTATGATGGCCAATAAGCCTAAACTATAATCTGGGTTCCATTCAAGTGCTTCAACCATATCATCCTCATCAATATCAAGTGATTTACTGTCGAATTTCCACATTTCTCTTCCAGTTAAGACTTCCCAGACCCTAACTGTACCATCGTCAGAACCGGTAGCCAACCAAAGACCAGATGGGTGGACTGATATCGCACGAATACGACCTTCATGACCTTCATACAAGGTGGAACATTTAATTGGAAATGGATTCAAGTCTTTTGGACTTGGTAGTTCAGGAATTAAAGAATCTGGGTCAATGTTTAATTTGTTATGTCTGACTCTTGGAGCCAAGTACAAATCCAACGATCTTTCGAAGTTTTCTCTTAAACCTTCTTGATATCCAGGCACTCTTCTTAATGATCCATATTTCTTAGGTACGAAGTTAGTCAGTCTTTCTTCAGGATTTTCCTCCCATTGTTTCAATTCATCTTCATTGAATAAATATTCTTCTGGTGGATTGTAACTTTGTTCGTGGGTTGGAGGTAATAATTTAGGAGCTCTTAAGTTCATGATGTGATCTTGAACTTCAACCTCGTCTTCCCATAAGTCAAAATCATTTTCCTCTTCTTGTTCCAATAATTTACGTTTCTCAGGTGGTATAATTCTACCATCTCTAATAGCTTTAACAATTTTCATAATTCTCTTCGCTTCATGTTTTGAAGGAACAAATCTTCTTTTTGGTTCTGGAACGGCAGTTAAAGGCATAATTTCTTGATCTTTTGTGAACCACTCAATTAATGGTTCATGAGGATTAATATCACCAGTATTTTCGTGGTTTTCAATTTTTTGGATTAATTCCAATTCTTCACGACTTAATTTCAAACCACTTCCTGTGTTGGAATCCAATAAACCAGTCCAGCCTTCTGGTAATTCAATAGTTTCTAATAATTGATCTAAGGCACTTCCTTTAGCAGGTCTCATAATTCTCTTACCATTGATATCATATCCTATATGTGGCATTTCATCATAAGCACTTAAAGGAATATTTCCAATAGTATTAAATTGTTCACCGTCACTATCATCACTATCATATACTGGATTAATTTCAGGTTTTATAATTCTTGGTCTTCCATCTGAATATTTGGTATGAATGTCGAGTGATTTAATTGAAGTAGGCTCGTCCAAGTCAGACTCAGATTCAGACTGCAAATTACGATCATCTTGCTCGAGAAGTTTGTTTAGTTCGTAATCACTGTCTTCTTCACTATCTGTTAAGTTATCTATATTTTCTTCATCTTCCTCATCATGACTTTCTTCGTCATCATTTTTATTATTGAAATCTTTTCCTTCATCGTCACCATCAACTTCTTCTGCAGAGTGATATACTGTATCACCTTCCTCATCGTCACTTACATCTATCAACCCCTTCACCTCAAACTCATCGTCACTTTCTACTAAATCTCTTTTCATTTTGTATTAGTGGAAAAAAAATTTAGCTCATCTCTTCGCGATGTGAGATCTCAAAAGAGTACAGGAATTGATAATAATATGAACAAAATTAACAATATCAATAGTTTGATTAGACAAGAACTTGAAACATCAGTCCAATTCAGTGATTCATGGCACCAAGATTATAATGATTCGAATTATATATTTATTTCATATATTCACCCAAATATAGAGGTAAAGGATCTATTAATTATATTCTCACAGTATGGCTTACCGACTCATGTCAAACTAGTGGAGCACGATCAATCAAACAAGGGAAATGTTAACAAAATTAAAAACAATGGAATTATTTTATCCAACAAAATAAACGAAGCTGACAACGGAACAGGCGAAAACAAACAGGCAAAGAATAAATTTGCTTTTTTAAAGTACAAAGAATGGGAAAGTTGTTGCTTAGCCATCGACAATTTGAATGGTACTATTATAATGGGAACTAAAATTTTAGTTGATCACTGTTGGTTTAGGTTGAAAAGTGACGAGAATGAGGAGGACTACAAAATTAATTACAATGACTTTCTACCAAAAAAAATAACATACAAAGAAGACTCAGTTTCCACAAATGATGAAACTAAGAGACTCACAGAATTCCCAAAAGCAATGGAACCAGAGGTCATAAAAGCGAAGACCACGGAGACCGAAAAAATAGTCGATGAAGGTAAAAGGAAATTGGAAGACGATGAATTCATGGACCCTATGGCCGGGTTCTTGAAGAAGTCTAAGAATGGAGGCCACAGAAGTGAAGATAGAAACAGAAGGAACAATAGTCATAGAAAAAGTAGTGGGCGCCATAGTAGTCATAGAAGAGACCACAAGGCCAGCCACAGAAGTAAACATAGAAGTGAGCAAACATAGAAATGAACATAAGAACGAAGAAAATTAAGGACCTAAGATTAGATTGAAAGTAATGCAGGCATTACACACTTTATAAATACAAGATTATTTCTGATTTTTTAAATAATAATCGTAGAAATCCCACTTATCTTGAACTGATAAGTTTACCAGTTTCAAGTTAGCATTATTGAAATCTCTTTTACACCTATTCAAGTCTTCACCATGATTAATAAATTTGATGACCACATTACTGGGGGAATTTATTAATAAGCTGTAAAGAAAATAAAACCAATTTGTTGGTAATGGCAAATTGACCCAATTAGGATTCCATTTAAGTATCAATGTTGATAAGTTTGGAAATTCATAATTCAAAGAGGGAAATTTTAAGATACATTTGTTGTTGGAAGGAGTTGACTCAATTAATAAAATAGCATTGAAATTAAGTTTGTGGACTTGTTTTCCAATTGGTTTAGCTTTCAAAGAGCTATATGAATATTGATTGAATGAATGTACTAAAAATTCGAAAGTTGAAAGTCTATAGATCTTGTCATCAATTGGCAACAAAATTGGGTACGAAAAAAGTAATAATAATAAAGGCGATGAGTAATTAGTGACCAATATAGTAGGCTTATCTAACTTTATTTTGGGTAATTTAAAAGTAAAATTAAATAGGAATTTTAAAATGAAATGCTTGAAAAAAGTTCCTGGTAACAAAATAGAAGGAAAAACCAAAATGAAAAAGACCAACTTGATTAAAAACATAGGGAATTTTATCCATGAATTTGAAGGGAAGCTAGGGATAAATGGTGAAATACCTGTACCCTTATCACGCCAATTTGAATACTTTTCCATCTTCAATGAAAATTTGTGAGACTTTGTAAGACTTTGTAGAAGTACCAAAAAATCACGACAAATACATATTTAACAAAGTATAGGAATAATGTCTATTAAACTCAATTGATAGCAATTTTCATAAGCTATTATTACAGAATGTTACATGATCGAAAATCTAATAAAAAATAGGGGCAACAAAGAGAAAAGAAATAGTATCTTAAACCATTCATTACTAATATACACTTAAATCACAAATTATTAAATAATTAAGATTATAATTCTTGACTAGCTTTATCTTTAGCTTTTTTTGAAGGTAATAAACTTTGGTGGATGTTTGGTAAGACACCACCTTGAGCGATAGTAACATCACCTAATAATTTGTTTAATTCTTCATCATTTCTGATAGCTAATTGTAAATGTCTTGGGATAATTCTTGATTTTTTGTTATCTCTAGCAGCGTTACCAGCTAATTCTAAAATTTCAGCACTTAAATATTCTAAAACAGAAGTTAAGTAAACTGGAGCACCGGAACCAACTCTTTGAGCGTAGTTACCTTTTCTCAATAATCTATGAACTCTACCGACTGGGAAAGTTAAACCAGCTTTAGCTGATCTTGAAGTTGAAGCTTTTTCGGAACCTGAGGCTTTACCTTTACCACCTGACATTATATTTTTTTTTAGTTATATTTGAAATAAATTAGGGATTTTGTTTCAATTTATATAATTTGCCTTTAACATTATTCTCTCGATTTCTCATTTTTTATCTAAAGGGATCATTCCCAAATATACGCGCACAGGTATATATTTTACTTAGAGTCGCGATAAAACTATGAAAACAAACAATCCAGAGGACTTACTGTCGAGTGTAAACAGAGAAGTAAACATATAGTAAATAGAAGTAAATATTGGACTTGTATAGTTAAATGATAAATTCCATACTGCATGAGTAGTCGCCACGAACGAAATTTTATGATGAAGACCAAACAATCAATTATGGAACATTGAATTAAATAAACAAAATACAGTGGTTGTCGTGGCGGTTCCAAAACTCTCAAAACTATTTAAATGATTGGAAATCTCAAAATATCCTTAGAAATTAATTATTTGTAAAGATATAAACAATGGCCCCAAAAGCTGAAAAGAAACCTGCCTCAAAAGCTCCTGCTGAAAAAAAACCAGCTGCTAAAAAAACTGCTTCCACCGATGCTAAAAAAAGAACTAAAACCAGAAAAGAAACTTATTCATCATATATCTATAAAGTTTTAAAACAAACCCACCCAGATACTGGTATTTCTCAAAAAGCTATGTCTATCATGAATTCATTTGTTAATGATATTTTTGAAAGAATTGCTGGTGAAGCTTCTAAATTGGCTGCTTACAACAAAAAATCAACTATCTCTGCTAGAGAAATTCAAACCGCTGTTAGATTAATCTTACCAGGTGAATTAGCTAAACACGCTGTTTCTGAAGGTACTAGAGCTGTTACTAAATATTCTTCTGCTTCATCATAATCTTAATGGATTATAAATGATTATGTATTGTATATTAGTTAATGAATGGTGATTCTGTATTTCTTCTTGATCTCTACTTTTACTGGCGCCGTGATAGCAATTTTATCATTAATTCATTATTCTAACCCAATTCTTTTGATAACTGGCTCAATTGTCGTAGTAACCCTGGAAATATTTTAGTATTTGTAAATTTCATTATTTTTCTTATAATTGGCAAAATATGCCATAATCTTACATAATGAATAAAATAGTTATGTATACAGAAATAGATCATGTGACACATTTACATTAAGTTGGTTGGTATTGTATTTTCTAATTAAATCATAAATTGAATAACTTTAACTAAGACTTACATACAAACTTATCTGCTGTTCTATGTGTTCTTACAAATAGTCACATTCAATACGAGCAAGTGTTTGTTTATACCACCAAACATCAAAATGGTTCTATTTCTTTCTCACGTAAAATTGCATTTCTATATACAATATAAATGTCTCATTTCCTGGTGTACGGAGCTAAGTTTGATTTTAAGTTTAGGAATTAGTGAATAAGCTGAATAGGAACTTTAGGAACTATTAAGGTACAAATGGATATATTAAAATTTCTTATTATCCGGCTAGCCATATCTTAGCGTTTTTTGTGTGAGACGTGCTTATCAATGTCAGCCTTATAGTTTCTGTAGACGGTAAAAACGGGTAAGGCGTAGGTTTAAAATTATATAAGTATATGTATTATTCTTGAATTAGCAGTAGCTCACCACTAGAATCTTCTAGAGAATCCCATCAAGAATATAGAAGACGGTTGTTTCTGCAATTGAAATTTGTGATATTTCAATTATTAGCATGATTCCTATTAGAAAACTTTACAATTACTATTATTATAGTAGTCCTATTCCAGTTTTATCTGATTTTGAAACATTATTATTCAACGTGTTTAACATTTTTATATTGTCAATTAGTATTTATTTTTTGTCTAGATATTTGAGTCCTTTGAAGTACTTAATTAGCTGCTGAATTTGCCATGAAGGGTTTGCAAACCTGGCATGAGGCTTTAGCATATCAAGATAACCAAGGAGTTAGCACCAGATTAGCAAGGCTCAATCATGAATCCATAGGTAGTTTCATAATGATAATGCCAAAAAAATAAATTTAATTTAACTGCCATCTTAGTTCTCTTTTCTATCTTTACAACGATATTTACCATTATGCTTGTCTAATTTACGATTATATTTTTCCTCATTTCTAATATTCTGTGTTCCACTATTCTTTTTTGCTTACACCAAATTACTGAGCTTCGGCCGATTGTTATGTTTTCATCATCATTTGAAAGATGAGAGTGTTCTTGGTGTCTTTTACCCGACTAATATACCAAATTTTCGAAAATTAGAATAGTGTTTCTCAATCTTGACTCACTCATTCAGTCACTTTCTTTTCAAGTCACTTTTATCATATTCCATATACACAGATTACCTTGAACTTTCACATTAGCAATATACAATTATAGATACATATGGAAATGGCTTATTCTATTTATAATTCAATGCATTTTCGCCAAGAGTGAATAATTAATTTATCAGTTAATTTCCAAGTACATTAATCTATGGAACGTATTTTTAAAGGCTCATTTTGGTTTATAATACCATATAATGCAACTTGTTAGCGATTATCAAGTTCTTCTTGCAATCCAAGGAGGTTAGATTATTGGTTGCATCCACTTGTATGCTAAAAAATATCAGTGCGGCTGTTTCGCAACAAGATGATGTCTATAGATAGCAAGTGGGCAAAATTGTTTTTTCAAAAATGGTTGTAAAGCGGACAGTACAATCAAAAACAACAAAAAAATTAGGTGAAAGGTTTATTTGAACTTTTACTGGTATGAAAATTTGTTTTAAAGCGTTTAACAGAACCTTTGCTCTAGTAATAGATTTGCTAGCTCTTAATGTTCATAATCCATATGATATGTGTGTATATAAGAGAGGCATAGGAAAGAAATCTTGTATTTAATTAAATAAGGATCTGTCTTTGATCTCCAAAGTTTCCAACACTTTAAGCACTATATTTACATCATTACCATTATTCAAGCTTACTAGTATATCAGTTCCATATTCCGGATACCTAGCCAATCCCATAATTATTCTACAATCTTCATTGTAATCTACGAAAAATTTATTAGCATCTACCTGTCTATAATCAAAATCTTTTGGATCTTTTTCAATCAAATCACTTAAATGTGTACTTAAAACTGCTTTGATTTCCCCTTCAGGTTGCTCAAGTAACTCGATTATGAGCGACTGATCCTTTTCTTTATTTTCCTTTTCAATCAAAAACACTTCTTGATTGTCTGGCACCTGCCTGAAATTAGACACATCAATTGAGTCTGATGGTAATGAGCATGTAATAGCTCCACCAAATAACGCTACCATAATCAAGTTCCGATTTCTAAGCTTATGATGTACTCTAAATACGTCAATATATATATTAAACCAAAAAGACTTCCTGAATTCAATATTGAGAATAAAAAAATAGTAAAACCGTTCTGTAGTAAATTATTGATCTGTTAAAAGATGAGAGAGCTTTAAATTCGCGGACGTCAACAATTTCAAATCAATACACGAAGGGAGATGAATATTAATAGACGTAGTATTATTATCTTTATTATTGTAAGTATATCGCTTGTAATAACAGGGAAAATATTTTATTCCAACAAAGAAGACTTGATTTCAAATGAGAATATTCTAGGGTTAACAAAATTAATCTCGAGTGAAAATAATATCAAACAAGATGAATTATTGAATAAGTTAACTAAATTAAATAAGCAACTATTGGCTAAACAAGAAGAGAGGTTAATCAACTTGGAAAATCAAAACAAGATTTTGCTTGCTAAAATCAATCAATTAAATTCTAAAAGTAGTATGGGAGACGCTTCATTACGTGAAAAATTAATTAATTTGGTACCTTATGAAGCTTCGATTAAATTTCCCGCTTATATTTGGCAAACTTGGAAACATGGATTGAATGACGAAAGGTTTAATGCATTATATAGACAAGGTGAAACTCAGTGGGCCGTCAAGAACCCAGGATTTGTGCATGAGCTATTTAATGATGATACTGCATTGTCTGTTGTAAAACATTTATATAGTGGAATCCCTGAAATTATAAGGACCTATGAACTTTTGCCTGAGGTTATTTTGAGAATGGACTTTTTCAGATACTTGATTTTATTTTCAAAAGGTGGAATTTATGCTGATATAGATACCTATCCATTGCAACCTATCCCTAATTGGATACCAGAAAACGTCAGTCCTGACGAGTTAGGTATGATTTTGGCTATTGAAGTTGATTCTAAAAGTAAGAACTGGGCAAATGATTATCACCGTCGTTTACAATTTGGCCAATTTATTGTTCAATCAAAACCTGGTCATCCAATACTTCGTGAAATCATCAGTTCTATTGTCGAAGAAACTTTACATCGTGAAAAGCTTGAACAATTAGAGCTTACCGGTAACTCAAATGAGAAGCAATTACAGATATTAAAGTGGACTGGATCTGGAGTATGGACAGATGTTATAATGAACTATTTCAACGATTATATCAAAAGTTCTATTTATAATAAAATGACTTGGAAGGACTTTACTGATTTAAAAGTACCAAAATTAGTTAGTGATATATTGGTTTTACCCCAAAAAAGCTTTGCTTCAGAGATTGAAATTCCAAAAGATGGAAAGATTGAAGATCCTTTGGCTTTTGTGAAGCACTATGCATCAAAAATTTGGAAAACTACTTAAATTTTTTAAAGAGTTAATCAAAAATATCAAAAAATTAAAATACATACCATATAGATTCACATTTTATAATATATTGAAACCTTTATGTAACCTTAATATATTAGAACGAAATATTTATAAATTTAACCTCTTTAGATCTTCTCGCGTTAAGTTAATTTCTCGTTGTATCCAGCAGCAGAACGAATTGCAATTTAAATAATAATGAAACATCGTGTTACAATATTAAACCAAGAATTGAACCATGACAGTATAATTAAAAGCTTGAACTCCAAGAGACTTGAATTAAATAATGTCAAATTCGCTCGTGAAGATAGATTCACGATATCACTTGCTACAGACTCCATAACGAAATCAGAGAATATAAAACAATTCTTGGATGGTCTTGAATTTATAGATCAATTGAACATAAGATTTGGGCACGTAGATTCATTAGTCTTTAATTACAATTCTGTTGGTATTAATATCAATGTGAAACCTGCAGTTAAAGATAGAGATCAATTCTTCAATTTGACTTCAAGTCTATGGGATTATATTGGCATTTCACCAGAGTGGGTTAGTTCTAGAACTACAATTTATCATCATGGTGATGGGTATGGTAACCTAAAAGGTTTGATAAAAGATTTGACAGGAATGCAATCTGATTTCGAAGCATTTAATTTGGTTTATAGTAATAATAATTTGGTTTTGTCATTTGTTGAAGAATCAGAAGAGGGTGGCAAAAGTCTTTATGAGTTGGAATCAAAAGATGGAGTGTATACAGAAGCAGGAATATTCTTGGTTGATGATCCAGCTTTAGAGGATTTGGTATTAAGTGGTTTAAGGATCATATTTGACGGAACAATAGAAGAACCACATATTAAACATGGTAACGAGACACAAGAAGAGGCAAAGTCTGAATTGGAAGGAATTGTGCATAAAACTTTATTTCATATCAAACCTAGATTTCGTCCTCTTGAAACTGAAACAAAATTAATTCCTAATGGGCTTCACCCAAAAATCAGTACTCAGTTCCCATCGATACCAGATGAAACTGATATAACTAACTGTCAAGCCTATTATTATCTCAATCTTCCAAAACTGGTATTTATAGATAAGTATAATCCAGGAAATAATGTCAACGTGATTGTCAACTATGGGTCTCAGGATCTTGAAGCACCAGAGTATAAAGTACCAGAATGGGGAAATGAAGTATTACTCCAAGTCACAAACTCTTCAGAAGTAGTTGAGTTATTCTTGCACTCAAGATATCAACTACCGGGATCAAACAGTCTGATTGGAATAAACCCTGTTCCATTCTATGGATGTGACATTAACGAAAGAAATATTTTATTACTTAATCCTTTTGTAAATTTCCAGTTAGGGAATTATATCAATTTCTTTACTAATGATACCATATTTTATCAAGATTTAGAAGTTAATAATTTAGAGATCAATATTCCTTCTGCTGAATCTGATTTTTATGGTATAAATTTGATTACTATAGTTTCATTAATTCTCGGAATTTTGATAATTTTGTTACAGTTATTGAAACCAAAGCCAAAGAAAGATTAAGACCACATTTATACAAATACTATACAAAAATTATACAAAAGAAGTGAAGTTCATAAGGACTTTAAATGATCATCAAACAGTATAATTTCATAAACGAAATCACTATTATCATCCCAATCTCTATACTCATAGCGTTTGATTACTTCATCGAAGATTCTGATTATATCCTCTATAATTTGTTCAAACTTATTGTTCGATAACATGGATATGTTATTATTTAGTGTATAAATAATAAGATTTTCATTAGTTTTATTATTGTCTTGTTCGATGGAATCGATCAAATCATTTATATCCATAATTTCTTGATCTAAACTAGCTAATTTTTGGACATAAATTTGAACTTTAGATTTCATTTTTATTAAACCATCAATCATCACTTTAGCATTATTTAGGTTTTTGAAGAATTTAACATTAGTGAAAATACCTAAGTTAATTTCATTTTTAATTAATTCAATTTCAGTGAGTAACCAAGCATTATTTTCTTCTATTAGCTCTATTATAGAATTAACTTTATGATTAACTGATTCTAATTGTTCAACTCCACCATTTCTTAGTACTGGGAATAAATCAGATAACGAGGATAAATTTTCAGCAAAAAATAATTCTTCATTAAAATATTGGTCAAGAGGTTGATGATAATTAAAAACCAGTGGAATAAGACATTTTAACTCTTCTATAGTTATTGAATCTTTCTTGAAATCATTTTTGGGTGAGTTTATACTGACCAAACTCTTTAAGCTACCAGAACTTTGACAATGAGCTGAACTCAAGCTAACATTACTTGAATTTACTGTACTGGAACCAGCTGAAGTAATATAATCAACAGCTGAAAAACGTTGAATTTTACCAGTGGACATCTTCAGCTTGAGATATAGATAAATGAAGTCCTTATGATAGTATAATCAAATGGAAAATAACCACTTAGTTAGTTGTCACTAACACTAGCACCGTTTTGAAACAGCAATAGACAATCTTAAGATTCTAAAAAAAAAAAAAATTAGTTGGAAGTCCGTGTCTTGTAACCAATTTTATTTTTTTACTTTGCTATTAGTGTGTATTGCTTAGTCTGGTATAGTAAAACTTTTTTTTGAAACAATTTGGAACAAATATAAACTATCAACTAACTTAAAACTTCAGCAAACTTATTAGTTATTGTATCCGACTATTCAACTACCAAGATTTAATGGTGAGATTAGCTCTCCACAAATGGTTACGACCCCGCGCCGCATAGACTTCGGGGTACAATACGATTCGAACCCAGGATGGAGATATAAAGACATGGAATAGTAAATAGCGACTGGTGCTTTTGTGTTTCAGATTAAACAATAGACTGCAAGTATAAAGTTCGTATTGGTATCCTGGTGGGGAGTTTAAGTGATTAAAGATATGAAGAGTCTATATATTATATTAAAACCTTAAATGGAACCTTATTTGAATAGACCCAAAATTAAAGCATAGCTTATAGTAAGCAATTTCATCTTAAGAAAGAAGTTAATTTGCAACTGTACCTGAAATATGTTGCATAATAGAGAACTAAGACACTATAGCCCAATAACTTTAGACTTCTTTAGAATTGCCTCATGAAAGAGTAGGCTTAAATTGTTTGCTTGCGATTTCTATATATAAAATTGCATCTAGACTAAATTATAATTCATCTTTTATCATATCTGAATTTTCAGGGATTAAGACTTTATACTCTATATATAAATCCCCAAAGTCATCATCAACCGGCATTCCTTTACCTTTAATAATTTCAACTTCATTATTAACTACATGCTTACCATTTTCTCTTTTCAATACTATTTCATGATCAATTGAATCAAAAAAAGCAATGTGTCTTTCCCATCCTCCATGTATTGATTCTTTTAATGTTAATACTTCAGTACGATACAAGTTATTACCAATTCTTCTATAACCCCAATTAGCTTCAAAATCTTCAACCACATTAACTATAATATCTCCTGGAATCCAATCGGGATTTTCATCTCCTTCTCCTTCAAGAACAATTTGATGATTACGATCAATACCAGATTTAATATAAGTATTATACTTTCTCCTTTTATCAACAACCCCCGACCCATGACAGTCCCCACATTTATGCTTGATTGTAGAACCTTGGCCTCCACATTGATCACATTGGACTTGAAAAGTTTGAACCATACCTGGACCAAATTGCCTTCTCATAGTAACAATACCTTGTCCATTACACTTAGAACATTGCTCTCTTTGTTTGTCTTTAGAGCCACTACCTTCACATTTAGGACAAATATTCTTCATGTCAAGTTCAAAATCCAAATCATGTCCAGTGTAAAAGTATGCTAATGGTAGTTTGACATTAACTTGCTTACTCTCACCTTTTCTTACTCTTTGTCTTTGACCTCCAGGTCCTGCTTGACCCCCAAAGAACTGGTTAAACAAGTCACCTAAGTCAATTCCATCATTTGATGGACCAGCATTTGGATCTCCATATGTATCATAGTTCTTTTTCTTTGTTTCATCACTTAAAACATCATACGCTTCACCAATTTCTATAAACTTTTCATGAGCGTCTTCACTTGGATTTTTATCTGGATGATATTGCTTACTCAACCTTCTATAAGCCGACTTGATAGTTCTATCGTCTGCATCTTTACCAATCTCTAAGATCTTGTAATAATCTTTAGCATGGACAAAGATTATAAGGAAAAATAGTATAAGATACTTCATTACGTGTTGAATGTCGAAATCAATTTCTCACAATCTAATCGCATCGCATTTAAAGCTCATTGCAGCTGTCAAAGAAATATGGAAATTACAAGCGTGAGTACGTCCCAGTTTTCCAATCATGTGGTAACTCATCTATATAATAATCAGGAGTCTCATATACCATATAAACCTAACCAGACCTTGAAGTATTCAAATCCCATCTTTTTATCTTCTACTAAAGTTAATGGAAGAACAAATTATTCACCAAGATTACTTCTTTTTGATGTAAAAAATGGTCTTGGATCATTGAATAGATATGAATATTATGAAAAAATACCCGATCCAACTAGTTTGGGCATAGAAGTTGTAAATACGCTGTTGCCGATTTTAAAAAATGAGTACCAAATGGGACTCGATAAAGGTCAGAATAAATCAGGATCGTTAAACCGTGATAATACGAAAT
Source organism: Yamadazyma olivae (assembly GCA_030571975.1). Lineage (NCBI taxonomy): Eukaryota > Fungi > Ascomycota > Pichiomycetes > Serinales > Debaryomycetaceae > Yamadazyma > Yamadazyma olivae. The sequence continues at coordinate 87,880 of JAJLZD010000011.1, forward strand.
ACTGGACTGATTACAACAAATTAATACATAAACCCAAAAATTTAACTAGTCTAGATTCCTGGGAAATTATGGATGATTATAGTGTTTATAATAAGTTTACTCCAAATATGAAATTTCATAAATATAGCTTAGGTCAAAACGAATATCAAGAAAGAAATGATGAGATTGTTGAAAAGTTCAGAAAACTCCTAGAAGAGTCGGATTATTTCCAAGGCCTTCAATTTTTTACTGAGTTGGATACTAGCTGGAGTGGGTTTACTAATGACATGATACTGTCAATGAAAGATGAATTTTTCAATTATACTTCGAATAATAAGTTCAATATTTGGACTTATGGATTTTTCGCTACAAACCCCATACCTTCCCCAACCTCAACGCTAGATCAACGAATAACCAAAATCAAGAGTTTAGTTGAATTATCAAAAAGTTCAAGTTTATTAATCCCGTTAAAACCCAAACCTAAAGGTTATTGGGAATCGTCAAGTGAAATAGCAGTAATTATAAATTCTATCTGGGAGATATTGAATGATCAAACCACAAGTATGAAAGACTTTGAATCTTCGTTGTTGAATAAAGATTTTGAAAGGAACATCGTCAATTATACTAGCATAACCAATTTGGATGAACCTGAAGATATTAGAGACAAGCTTGATCTTTACTCTATTAAAGATACCGACAGCAACAACGAATTGAAATATGGATTCAATACGAATGTGCAATATAAATTCAGTCTGAATATAATTTCAAATGATAAAGGGACAGAAAAAACTTCTTATTTGGCCAAAAATAATCTAACAGATATAACAAAGAACGACACGTTCCCTTTTTACAGTTTTGATAAAGTCAGGACAGAATTTTCAATTGATTCTGCTTTAGTGTATGATCTCAAAAACTACATAAGAATCATAGAAAGAGCAAAACATATGGATGAAGTAATAGGTGACAAAGAAGAGTTACTTCAAGACTTGCATGATCTTAAGAGGAAATACCACGACTCTCCTGATTTCGAATATGATAGTGACTCAGAATAGAATAATATACATTCTCTAAATAGTCTTTTCAGTTAAGTAAATACCATAATCATCTTTCAATGTTTTCATGATTGAATCATTAATTTCTGATGACATTGGGGCCAATAAACCAACTTTGGATAAAGTTCCATTCAAGATTTGTTGAGTAGCAACTGCACATGGAACACCAACTAATTTGGCCATTGAAGAGTAACCACCAGAACCAACTGGTTCACCAACATCAACTAAAGTAGAAGTTCTGGTTTCAGTTTCACCATTTGCCCATTCAATACCAAATTTGTGTTGTAAGATAACTAGATCTTTTTCACCGGTTTCATATTGCATTAATCTCTCTAAAGTAGCACATAAGGAGTCTAATGGGTTACCTTTTGGAATGATTGGTGAATCGCTGAACAATCCCAACCATTTGAAACCAGCTAAAATTCTTTCTCTATCTTCTTCATCTTTGAATTTAGTTAAAGAATCAATTTTAGCAATTAAATCTCTTTCAGCAACTGATTCAATTCCTAACAAGCCAGCTAAAGCTTTATTCCATGAAGTTTCAGAACTGAAAATTTCCATTGGGGTTTCTTTCAAGAGACCAATATCAACGAAAACTTTAATAAATTCTGGGAAACCTTGGAATCTTAAAGTACCTCTAATAACGGTTTCAGCTTCTGGAATGTTGTATAATTCTTTATAGTTGGTTGAATCTCTGTTTGGGTAACAGACCAAAGCGTAACCTGGGTAAATATAGTATGGTTTAGCAGTAGCCATTAAATCTTCAGATTTAACATCAACAACATCACCATTTAACCAATATTTAGCAGCATTTCTTAAAGCCAATAAAACACCTCTAGAAGACCAAGAGAATTTATAACCTAAAGGATTATCTGAGTTTTCAGCAGATGGCAAACCACCACAGTATGATAAGAATGAAGTGATTTTACCATTTTGGGCATGGACTTCTTCGATAGTTTTAACAGCGTATAAATGATCGATACCTGGATCTAAACCAATTTCGTTCATAACAGTAATACCAGCTTCATGAATTTCAGCTTCTAATTCTTTTAATTGTGGGTTGATATAAGAAGTAGTCACGACATGTTTCTTGTTTTTAATAGCTGATTTGACAACTAAAACATGATAAATATAAGGGATTAATGAAATAACCAAGTCATGTTGACCAACAGCTTCATCTAAAGCAGAGGAATCAGTAACATCTAAAGAAGTAGCACTGGCAACAGAACCAGCCAATTCTTTAGCTTTGGCTAAAGTTCTACAAGCAACAGTGACTTGGACATCTGGAGTTTTAGCTAAAATATCGACGGTTGGTTTAGCAACGAAACCAGAACCTAATAATAAAACTTTTCTATAAGGTTAGAATACAATTGGTGAACTTTGCAATTGAAATTTGTTTAATATAGATATATATGCATACATATACGTATAAATTATATCAATTGGGTAGTTTTATTGTAATAAAATACTTACTGGACCATTTTATTGAAAAATCTATTCTGAATTTTTTTCAAACCGATCCCATCAAAATGAGTTAATCGCAAAATGCCAAATTGGTAATGAGTCATTGAGAATAATGAAAATTGAATTTTCAGCACTATAGAACGGATACGGGAGAAATTGACACTTTTTAAGACCCAAATGGTACATATAATGATATATAATATGTTATAACGTTTTGAGCGGATTCTAAAATGCCAATATGGAATTATTTAGAGGAGAAGAAATAGAGTAAAGGTTGCAAAAAAAAGTTGCAAAAACAGAAAAAATAAATCAAATTAAATTTAAGTAACACCTAACATACAAGAATTGAACGTATAAAAATAGTATTACACTTTTAGATTACCTTGTCAGCGGTCAACATGTCTTGAGTTTCCTTGATAGATTCACGGACAATTTGAACTATGTCGTCAACATCCTTCTTGGTAATGACAAAAGAAGGAGCAAACATAATAATATCACCTCCTTTACCTCTGACATTATCAGTACATCCCATGACAGTTAAACCTTTCTTATAACAAGCACCTTGAACTAAATGACATACATCTAACTCCTTAGCGAATAATTCTTTAGTGGATTTGTTTTTAATTAATTCGACAGTCCAGAAACCTCCCAAACCTCTGACATCACCAACAATTTTGAATTCATCATCAGACAACATTTTTGACAATTCACTTCCAAGGTAGTTACCCATTTCAAATATATTTTTAGTTAAACCTTCATTAAGAATTTTTTCTTGAATTTTTAAAGCGACAGCACAGTTAAAACCATGACAAGCATAGGTTTGACCACCAAGAATAGTGCTTGAGCCATCAACAAAGGCTTTTTTAACTTTTGGAGATACCAATAAACCAGCAATAGTAACATATCCCGAACCTAAAGTTTTACCTACACTTTGTAAGTCAGGGCCCTCATTCAAAGGTAAAAAGTTTTCCCAAGTATTTAAACCACCATTTGGGTTGATTCTTCCAGTACCACACATAACTTCATCAACATGGAAAATAATGTCATATTTATCACACAATTTTCTTAAACCATAAATGTAAGTTTTAGTTGGAACAGGAGTTCCTAAAGAAGTACCACTGACAGGTTCAACAGTGATCGAGGCGATAGTTTCTGGATCTTCTTTTAAGATAATATCTTCATATTGTTTTAACAATCTAATTGAATATTCATCGTCAGATTCATCGTCAAGTTTATAATGGTATGGTAAATATTCAGGTAATTTAACGAATTGAGATTCAGGGAACAAAACGTCGTTGAATGGGAACGATCTATTGGAATGACCCAAAGATAAGGCTCCTAAACTATAACCATGATATGAAGTATATCTGGATAAATTCTTAATTTTTTCCGGTTTGCCTCTTTCTAACCAGTATTGTCTAATAGTTTTCAAAGCCATTTCATTAGCTTCAGAACCAGAAGTAGTCCACAAAGCAGAGGCAAAAGCACCCTCAGGAGAATTATCAATATAGAATTCAGCTAATCTTTCAGCATATTCATTACCAATGACAGTTGGAAATTGGTAAGTACAGTCCTTTGCGGCTTGTGTAATGTACTCAATTACATCTTCATCACCCCATCCCAAAGCCCCAACAGCAGCCCCAGTCATACCATCGATCAATTCTTTAACTTCACCAGTGGGTTCTCTAACAGTAATTCTAGCCCCTTTCCCACTTATGATTTGTGGTTTTTTTTGGGTGATTTTGGCTTGAAATAAGTACGAGGAATTAGTTTTTCCTTTGATTGAAGGTGTTGGTGAAACTTCAGCAGATGTACTTGGGGTAACTTCCATTTTAATAGGTTATAGACTTAGATTAAAATTTACTTTATTATTAGATAACAATTTATGTCAACAATAATAATAAGGTCAGAAAATTATGTTAAAAGCTGTCAAATAGACAAGGTTCCACTCTTAAATATTTTTGCGCCAACTGATAAGATAAGAAAAAATCCCGACTGTTCGCTACTTTATCCCAATCGAGAAAAGTTTGACTAGCGCATAACAACAATAATGATTTAAAGAGTAGGATCCCATCGAAAAATGCTATTGTTGGAGTGAATGGCGGTCTACCTATTGTGGTTTAGCGTATCTCAGTAGTCTGGATTTGTTTTACGTGAATCTTATAAATCATTTCAATATCGGCTCTTTACAAATTTGTAGTAACCGCAATTGCCTATTATAGTACTAAGCACATATTGGAAATGATTCCAATCTTTATGGGACTTGTTAGCTGAAATGATATATACGCTAGCGGATAATATCAAGGGATTCAGAATTGTTTCAGATTTTTTCTGTAGCTATGACCACAATCTCACGGGTGTTGGTATTATTACCTTGTCCAAATTTATTAGTTTATTATACCAGAAGAACGATTCTAAGAATCATAAGATATTTGATGATGAATTCGATCCTGATGTTTTAATATCATCAATCAGATTTTCTCATATTAAACACTGATGAAGTAAATCTCTAAATTCGCACTATCTATAATAGTCATTATCATCATATGGAAGTTAAGTATATTCAAATTCAGTCATACGTTGACTCTAGTTTCTTTACCAAGCTAGCAGATTTGAAATTAAATGAATTCAAACTAGACTCGGAACCAAAATTGATCAAAGGATTCTTGAACAATGGTAAGAAACTAACCAAATTTAATAATGTTCCAATTTTAAACTTAAACTATAATAGTTTCAGCAGTAAACCAAGTGATATCGAAGAAGAAAGTCTTGTCATTGAAGGTTATATATATAACGTGAACACGATAGAAGAGTTCAAATCTCTTGACAAACAAGAGCTATTAAAAACATGGTCCAAGGAGATTTTAAATGATTACAAACAGGGCCGTTATGTAAATCAATTCAGGATTTTGACCTTTTCTGATTTGAAAAAGTACAAGTTCTACTATTGGGTTGCATATCCTGTGTTACAAGGTAAATGGAAATTGGTTGAAAAGGAACCTTCGACCCTTGCGTTGAATCAAATTGATTTCAATAAACAGTTCCAACTAATTGATAAGAATTATGTGTTCATTGACAATTGTTTGGATTCTGATAGTTTATCAGTACAAATAAAGAATTTTTTATATTTATTATCATCAAAAGATACAAAGGAGGTTTCAATTCTTGTTTACAAATTTCCTGATAATATCTCGACTTACAAATTCCAATTGTCAGAACCAATTGATTTTAACAATCCTTTAACCACAGGATGGGAAAGAACAAGTCAAGGTAAACTAGGACCCAAACTTGCTGATTTGGGTAGCTTAATCGATCCAATTAAGCTTGCTGACCAGGCAGTTGATTTGAACTTAAAATTGATGAAATGGAGGATTAGTCCTGATTTAAATTTAGATATCATTAAGGACCAGAAGGTTTTATTACTTGGTGCTGGTACATTGGGTAGTTATGTATCTAGATGTCTATTAGGTTGGGGAGTTAGAGACATAACTTTGATTGATAATGGAAGAGTGTCTTATTCTAATCCAGTCAGACAGCCTTTATTTAGTTTTAAGGATTGTTTCAGTGACGAAAGCCAAGGAGCTGTTAAAGCAGTAAGAGCCAGTGATTCATTGAAAGATATATTTCCAGGAGTCAATTCAAAAGGCATACAACTAGAAGTTCCCATGATTGGTCATCCTGTATCAGACGAAGCTAAATCAGAAAAGAATTACCAGCAATTGAATGAGTTATTTGATTCCCACGATGTCATATTTTTGTTAATGGATTCAAGAGAGTCAAGATGGTTGCCAACATTGATGGGGATATCCAAAGATAAGCTAGTTATTAATGCAGCATTGGGGTTCGATAGCTACTTGGTATTAAGACATGGTACAAAAGATTTGGATTTAGGGTGCTATTATTGTAATGACGTATTTGCACCTAGTGATAGTTTGAGCGATCGTACCTTGGATCAAATGTGTACCGTAACTAGACCCGGAGCGGCATTAATGGCGTCATCATTGGCAGTTGAGTTAATGGCTTCCGTCTTACAACACCCCAAAGGTAAGAACGTGGAACACGGTAGTAAAGCAACATTAGGAGAGATTCCACACCAAATAAGAGGGTTTATCAATAGTTATGAGCTGCATAAACTTTCAGCTCCAAAGTACAAGCATTGCTCAGCCTGTTCACAACCAGTAATTGACAAGTATTTAGAACAAGACTGGGAGTTTGTCAAAAATTGCTTGAATGATTCCAAATACTTGGAAGACATCTGTGGATTAACCACAGTGCAAGAAGAGGCCGAGGCAGCAACACAAAAGATGCTTGAACTGATGGAGATCAACGATGAAGATGAGGATGATGAGTGGTTAAGTTAATAATACAAAATATAATGCACCTATGCCATATAAATATATAATTTCAACAATAATGAATATTCAATCAACTGCTATGGCTCTGACTCTTATTTATATTGTAGGAGAATCGATTACACCGGTATGAGATCATTGAATCATAAATCTCATTAGCATCAAATATAAAATAAAGAAAGCGCGATTGTTTGTTTACTTATGGGAGACTATATCGAGTTATTGAATACCCCCAATTTGTTAGAGACATGCATTGTGCATGAGAGTACGGAGCAGAAGATCAAGCCTTATGGTCTCAACGATTTGAATGATATCAATGTTCAGCAGGCCCTCATAGTAAAAGATCTACTCTTTGTGTTAATGGGTAACGAAGGCTATTATATACGATTTAGTGAAAGGTATGATTCAAAAGATGTTAATTTGATTATTAAAGGTCCCGATTTCAAGATAGCAAAACATTTAGATATATCAGTCAAGTCTTTGACCAAGAAGATTATCAAATTCGGGAAATACTATAATTCTATAAACAAATTCATTGAAATCTATAATAATGAAAAATTTGGTAAAATTATACAAAGTTTCTGTCAATGCTTAATAAACTTCAAAAGCGAATACGAATTGTTGATTGTAGAGTTAGAGAATCAGTTCAAATATAATTCTAATTTCAATTTAATCAACTTTGAAAATTTGCTAAACGAAAGGATTTTAAATCCTATTAATCATTATTATGAAATTGTTAATTCAATTCACCAAGATACTTTAATAAGACAATCAAAACATTATAATCAAACCAATCAAAAGAACGACGACTATTTTAATAATTTCATAAATTACATAACCAATGATTTAAAGCAAATTGGTACAATAGATTTGTCAACAGATCTAATCAATTTCAAAGTATGTAAAGGGGGTATTATTTTGAAGATAATTCAGGATAGAATCGACTTATTCAAAGGTGATTTGAAGTCAACTGAGTTTTTAATTGATCTATTCAATACTATAAGCCAGAGTTATTTGACTTCTTTAAACCAATGGCTAATAAATGGAATCATTGATGATCCTTTCGATGAGTTCTTAATCAAAGAAAACAAGTTTCCTAACAATTTGTTAAATTATAAAATGGAGAAGTACTGGGACGAAAAATTCTTATTAAGAAATGATGGCTTAATCAATCAATTCAAAAACAAGGAAATTCAAATTAAGATTTTATTGACAGGTAAATATTTGAACATATTTAAAATTGCAAATAACCTAGAAAATTTGGATACATTGAACGAATCATTTAAGCCAATAGGTAACTTCTTTAATCAAAATTTTGAACTAAGGATCAATTTCTTTTATAAAAGGGCAAATAAGTTGTTAACAAAATTACTATTTCAAGGTTATAATTTTAATTCGTTAATAAACTTTTATCTGGAAAAGTTCTTGATTAACAACTGTTATAACATGGATAAGTTCATTGATACTAACTTCAATGATTTATTCAAAAATAAATACAAAATCTCGGTTTCGAAGTTATCAAAAAACTTCATGAAATTATTGACAAGTGACATTGAAGGACTTTCGAAAAAAGATATGATAAATAACTATGAAAAAAGTCTCGAATTCTCCATCGATTCAACCAATTTCTTTGAATTAAGCAAGGAAATATTGAATGTCAAGTCTTTTGATGCTGAAGAAGCATTGAACAGTAAAAATTCCAATATTTTCAAAGAACTATTAAATAAGTCGTTAGTGAAAACTTCCTCATCAGATCACCAAGATAATCATGCTAATGATGCTGAAAATTTTGATGATTTGACGGTCTTGGGAGTGAATTTAGATTTAAATTTGAGTTTCCCTTTGAACTTAATTGTCAACCAGAGCTATAACTTTGAATATCAATTAATCTTCAAAAATCAGATGTTATTAAAATTTATAAATCGATTACTTGATTATACCTGGAAAGAAATAAACCTCACCACCGTCTGGAAATATAAACATTTCAATAGTAGGATCAATAAATGGATAATAAGATGTAGGATTTTACATAACAGATTAAGGGATTTTATTAACGAACTACAGTATTATATCAATTACGATATAATTGAAAGTAATATTAAAGAAATGGAAGAATATTTGGAGAACATAAATGTAATTTCTAGTAAAGAAAGTTTGGCTTCTATTCAATCGGATTCCGAAACCAACTCGTTATCAAAGAACGACAGAAACATTTTTAGAAATGTTTCGATTAACTATAACGAATTATTTAATGACAAATTAAAAGATAAGATAAGTGACGATGAATTGGACATAAACCAATTAATCAATAAACTTGGAAGCTTTTTGAATAATATTTTAAGAGACTCATTTATTACTAATGCAAAATCAATCAACCTAATCAAACAATTGTTTTATATAGTAATTGATTATAATCAATTTTTATTAAGGTTAAAGAAATCGATGATTATGATGGATAATAGCTTATTTAACGAGTTTAACGAGATGTACCCTGAAAAATTCAACGATAAAACCATAGATAATGAATCGATAGAAACCAGGTTCAATAATTTGAATACACTCTTGAATTATCATTATGAAAATTTCAACAATTCCTTAACTGATTTCATGATATTGATTAAAAATATAGGAGACTTAGAGAATCAACTGTTTTTAATTCTAATCGAAAAATTAGAACAGTGTTTTCCAGACCGCTAAAGGTCATAAACTTGTAAATTATTGTGTATATTAGTAGATAATATAATAAAAATCATGATTAATTTTCTTCATTTTCTTCATCAACTTGTTGTTCGTTCAAAGTTTTTATAATTGAATCAGTGTCTTCATCACTATAAATTTTAAAACCTTCAGATTCAGTAACACTAGCTAATTGAGCATTTTTACAGTCTAATTTTTCTTCCATAACTTGTTTTAAAATCTTCAAAGCTAACAATTCAGCTTCTTTCAAAGTTAAAGACTTATGATATTCATTTTGCAACTCAGCTTGAGCACCTTCAGAACCAGAACCAATTGCTTTAGCATCATATCTATAAAAAGTACCAGAAGGTTCGACATGATACAATTGAGGACCGTTCTCTTTATCGATACCTGCAATTAACAAAGCAACACCAAAAGGTCTTGACATCAATCTTTTTTCACCACCAGCACCTTCACCAAATCTTAAGGCCAAGTCACATACTGATTGAGTTAAACTTTCAACTTGAATATCTTCGTCGTAATACAAATCATGAGTTAAAGATGACACTCTTGCATGGTCAATCATGGATCTAGCATCAGCAGTTAACCCAGACATGGCACATCCTATATGTTTATCAACTTCTACTATCTTTTCAATCGAAGAATGTTCAAGTAATGGTGAGGTAACTCTTTTTTCAACCCCTAATATAACTCCTTCTGAGGTAGCAATTCCAATAGCCGTTGATCCCAATTTAATGGCTTCTAAAGAATACTCAACTTGAAACAATCTTCCTTCTGGTGAGAAGGTAGAGACTCCTCTATCATATTCACTTCTGGTCAAAAACATATGGGTATTCAGTTGCCACTGTTAGTTGATCGCGAATTCTTTGTGAGGTAAAAAATGGCGAGAGCTCTGGCGGTGGACAGGGAGAGGGGTCGACCCGGGGAGCCAGGTTTTTAGCGAGAGTTAGTACCAACCTGTTCTGGGTTTTGAAATATAGAAAGAAATACTATTAAATAGATAAGGTAGAGATATGAGAATGACAATAATCTAAATTGGGTTACTACATTTACTTGGCTGGAGCTAATTCGACAATTTTTTCAGCAGCAGGGTCTAAATCTTCAAAAGCGAATAATTTAAGACCTGAGTTATCGATTAATTCTTTAGCTTGTTCCATATTAGTACCTTGTAATCTAACAACAACTGGAATATCTAAGTTAAAGTTTTTAGTGGCAGCAATCAAACCTTGAGCAACGTAATCACATCTGACAATACCACCGAAAATGTTAACGAAAATACCATTGACCTTCTTATCACTCAAGATTAATTCGAAAGCTTTTTCAATAGTTTCTGGAGTAGCAGTACCACCACAATCTAAGAAATTGGCTGGTTCACCACCGTATAATTTAATGATATCCATGGTGGCCATAGCTAAACCGGCACCATTAACAATGTTAGCAATATTACCATCTAATTTAATGAAATTAAGACCGAATTTTGAAGCCTCAACTTCTTGTGGATCTTCTTGAGTTGGATCTCTCCATGAGAAAACTTCTTCTTGACGGAAGCTGGCATTGTCATCAAAACCTAATTTAGCATCCATAGCTAAAACTTTGTGATCTGGAGTTTCAGATAATGGGTTAATTTCGACTTGAGTACAATCTTTTTCCATGAAAACTTTATATAAGTTTTGAACAGCAAGAGCTGCTTCTGGAATAGCAGCATCAGTGTAACCTAAGACTGAAGCAATTTCAGTGGCTAATTTGTCACTAACACCTTCTTCTAAAGGAACTGGGAAAGTCTTAATAGCAGATGGATCTTCAGCAGCAACACCTTCGATATCCATACCACCTTGAGCAGAAGCAACAATCATTGGAGTTTGAGTACCTCTATCCATTAAAATAGCTAAATAAGCTTCAGTTAAAGCATCTCTTCTTTCACAAATATAAACAGCAGTAACTTCTTTACCAGCAGCACCAGTTTGTTTGGTGATTAATTTGTGACCTAACATTTTTTCAGCTAATTCTTTGGCTTCTTCAGGAGATGAGATAACTTTAACACCACCTTGGAAACCATTGTCAAAGTGACCTTTACCACGACCACCAGTTAAAGCTTGAGCCTTAATAACTAATTCATTAGTACCTAATGATTTGGCAGCAGTGAAAGCATCTTCAGCAGTAGTTGCAGCAGCACCATTTGGTACACCAACACCGAATGACTTTAATAAAGCAGCAGAACGGTATTCATGCAATGATAAGAATCTTTTTTGGTTAACAGCCTATAAATTTGTTAGTATTTTTAAATTAATTGAAAATATGATTTATAGAATCATAGGATCAATTGGCAATTATTAGCAAACAGTTAACCCCATCAGGGGCATCTGGGTGTGGTGGAAATCTTGATATTTGAATTTCAAAAGACAATAATACTTTCAAATTTGGGCTCCACGATCGAAATTATTACAGTAGACATTATTAACTTCCAATTATTCAATGATAGTTATAATTTTCTATTTTTTCATTAATTGAGTGTGTTTCATATAAACGGGTCCCACTGCCCCAATTCTTATACAATTTGAAAGCGGTCTTCGTTCCAAATGGCGCTAATCCTTGCGTACCAAATGCAATTGGCTTGATCTATCGACTCATACTCATTTATACGTACTCTTGAAGCTCTAATAACTCTGGATAACATATTTAACTAGTTTTATTGATTTTAATTTTTTGAGGAGTTGAAAATTTTGTCGAGAGCTACGACCTGCATATGAGAAAGCCCGAGGTTGGATAACCAAAAATCAACGGGTTATAACGTTCCATCGATATTATTACAGATATTGGGAGGTGAGATGTAAGTTTAATGATTGGAACATACTAACTGCAGCTGAAAAAAGAGATTTCCCTTTTTTCAGAGCTTCCAGAGGAGTTTTAAGTGGGGGTTTTGAATATCTCGTGTAATATGAGTTAAAACATGACAAAAGTCTGGTTTACAGTGGTTCAGGATATGAATAACTTAATTAATCGGTTTATAAGCCTTTATCATACACCGGAGTCATCTAACAACCTGTAAAACAAATTATTGTTTCTACTGATAAAGGCATCGCATAATGCGAAATTTTATGTATGAAGATGAAGCATATAAGGCAAACTTTTGATAGAGAATATGACGATGAAGACAAGTTGATGAAGTCTTTAAAGGCTAGAAAGGATGAAAGCGAAGATGAATATTCTGAGTTATCTTTTGGATCTTTGAATGCAGCCCAAAAGAAGTTAACTAAAGACTCCGGTAGCAAGAAGAGATCTAGCACTAATTCTAGAAGTAGAAATTATCAATATGAAGATGAAGAAGATAGTGAAGATAGTATGATAGAAAGCGATCTTTCAGGAAGTGAAAGTGAAAGTGATATCGAAAGTAATAAAACCAGTAGTGGGAACATCAAGAGAAATAAAATCCAAAATATAAAAAAATCAAAGAATAAGCATGCTCCTTCAGAATCATCATCTAAAAAACCAGTGTCTAAAGTAAGAAAAATCGAAGGTTTAAACACTAAATCGAACTTATATCAAGATATAAGATTTGATGCTGCATTTGGTAAAGCTGATTTACACGAAACAAGAAAGAATTATGCATTTTTGGATGAATACAGACAAAATGAAATCGATGGATTAAACAAGATTATTAAAGATAAAAAGAATTTCAATAAGTTAAGCTATAGAGAACAAGAAGATATAAGATTTCAATTACAATCCTTAAAGTCAAGAATGGATACCATGAAAACAAGGGATTTACAACACAAAGTGTTACAGGACTACAAGAGTGAACAAATTAAAAACTTCAAAGAAGGTAAACAATCTAATCCTTACTTCTTGAAAAGAAGCGAACAGCGTAAATTACTTCAAAAAGTTAAGTTTGATAGTATGAAACCAGCTCAAAGAGAAAAAGTCATGGAAAGAAAGAGAAAGAGAAAACTTGGTAGAGAATTTAAACAATTAGAGTTCAATCAACAACGTTAAAAGAAATGCATCATAGACTTTATATTAGCGTTACATAAATTTAAATGAGGTAATGAAAACAGCAAACCACTTGAGAAAACCCATAGATATGTAAATAAAACAAAAAATATTTATAAGATAATTACAAAAAAATTAAAAATGACTTGATATTTATATGACTTTTAAATTAAATAGATTTCAAATGAACGACCAATTTAATTCACAGCTGGAGACGATTTATCAGTAGATCCTGATTTTTTACTAATTTCATTGGTTATCCAATCTTCATAAGAACCAATGTAATTACCTCTTTTATTATAACCAAAAGTTTTAGCTAAATCTTCCGCAGCGGTTGATCTGACACCTCCTAAACAATAAAACACCAATTCTTTACTTGGATCAGGTTTTGGGAAACCGAAATTTTCTTCAAAATCTTCTTCATTTAATCCTAAAGCCCCTGGATTTGATTTAAAAGGGATATTTATTGAGCCTGGTATATGCCCTTGTTGATATTCAATTGGTTCTCTAACATCAACCAAAACAACATCTGATGAAGGGGATGCAGTTAAGTTTTTGATTGAATCATAATCATAAAGTTTGGCTTTACATTCATCAGCTATAACACTATAAGATCTTACTGCATTAAATTTCTGGAATTCAAATGATACGGATCTGATAGGCGAATTAAAGCCATTTACTTTATTGAATTGATGAATCATTCTTCTTGAAAACATTGGAACAGTGTTCTTAGTAACAGTATTTTGCAAAAATTTTATGTTTCTAATACCAATCATCTTATTTCCTTATTATAGTTCCTGTATTTCCTGATGAGTATATTATCAATGTTATGGTTGGAATTATTCTATTCAAATTGTTTCTATATGCGCGTACTCCGTCCTATATTGCCCTTAATTACTTGGATACCTCTCAATCTCTAAATGGGTTAAATCCAATTCTCTATTGTATCTTCAGTTATCTATACTATTGATAAAGTTATTGGAAAAATTTGAGCAAAAATGAGATCGGGATTTTGCGGCGTGCACATACCGATCGCTTGTTTACGGAATGATAATTGGACAAGCGGCTCAATAGCTATTTTGGAAGCAAAGTGTTAAAGAATAGTTAGAGGTGTTATAAGGGATGGAAGGAATTGAAGGGGGTCAAAAGTGCCAAGGCAGAATGCAATGACTTGAAGAGATTGTCCAGTATATCTATAATCTATTGCTTCAATTCGGTGGGTTTTGGTAGCACATTGATATTCAGTGATGAGGTAACAGTATAGATGTACTTATAACACTTATATTGGAATCTACAACAGGGTAAAACACTTAGGTATACTGAGAAACGAAAATAATTTTCCTGACTTTCATATGGTGAATTCAGCCACTTCAAATTGGCTGCAAATTTTATCACGCAGAACTACAAAGATCTAAGATAGAATTAATGTGTTGAAACCCTATACAAAACATCTATATAATCTAATATTCTAGTGAACACTCATTTCTAACAAAATTTAAATCGTAAATCATTAAAGGTTGAACTTAATGGACCTATTAAAAATATATTAGGTCGAAACGATTAAAATAATCCATCAATTTCCCCATCTTCATTAACTTCAACATTCATAAACCCACAGTGAGTTGGTAAACCTGGGATAGTTTGAATTTCAGCGGCCAAGGCATATAAATAACCAGCACCAATTGAGGCTCTAACATCTCTAATTGGGAATTTGAATCCGGTTGGAACACCTTTTAAGGCAGCATCATGAGATAAAGAATATTGGGTCTTAGCAATACAGATTGGTAAGTTACCAAATCCTTGTTTGGTATAAAGATCAATTTTCTTTTGTGCTTCTGGTAAAAATTCCACTTCAGCTGCTCCATACATTTTTTGGGCAATTGTAGTGATTTTTTCTTCAACTGATGGTTCAGTTTCATATAAGAATTGGAAGTTCTTGTTTGGTGAGTTACATGCTTTGATAACACCTTCAGCTAAATCAACGGCACCAACACCACCTTCTTCCCAATGGTTGGAGACAATGGCATCATCAGCACCTGCTTTGATAGCTTCTTCTTTGATGATTTCATGTTCTTTGTCGGAATCACTACTCATCTTGTTAATGGCAACAACAACTGGTAAGCCATATGCTTTGGCATTAGCAATATGTTTACCCAAGTTGGCACAACCCTTTTGTAATAACTCAACATTTTCTTGAGTATATTCAGCAGCCAATGGAGCACCAGCTTTGACTTCTGGACCACCACCATGGACTTTCAAGGCTCTAACAGTTGCAACGATAACAATACAATCTGGTGATAAACCTGATGATCTACATTTGATGTTCATGAATCTTTCACCACCCATAGTAAAATCGAAACCAGCTTCAGTGACAACATAACCTTCTTGTTGAGCTTTCTCTTCTGGTGATAAGTCTGCAGAAGTACCAGCTAATTTCAATGCCATCTTATCAGCTAAAATGGATGAGGCACCAATTGAAATGTTAGCAAATGGACCGGCGTGAACGAAAACTGGAGTACCTTCTAAAGTTTGCATAATGTTTGGTTTAATAGCATCCTTTAATAATGCAGTCAAAGCTCCAGCACATCCAATATCTTCACAAGTAATTGGTTCACCTGCTTTTGATGAGGCAATGACCATGTTACCTAATCTATTTCTCATGTCTTGTAATGAGTTAGCTAAAGCCAAGATAGCCATACATTCAGAAGCAACAGTAATATCAAATCCAGTCTTTCTGGTCATACCTTTTTCAGTTGGAGCTTCACCGACGGTTATTCCTCTTAAGAATCTATCGTTACAATCAACAACTCTTCTCCAGGTGATGGTTTCTGGGTCAATGTCTAATCTGGCAAATTTAGAAATTTCTTCTGGAGTTAAATCATCTGGATTGGTCTTATTAATACCTAATTTTTCTAATCTCTTTAACATACAAACTGGGAATTTTCTGACACCTTTTTTAGATGGAACTAATCTTTTGTATAATGGACCATCTTTTTGAGTGCTTTCGTGGAACATTCTTGTATCAATAGCAGCAGCTAACAAGTTGTTAGCCATAGTGATAGCATGAATATCACCAGTAACATGCATGTTGAATTCATCCATAGGAATAACTTGAGAATAACCACCACCAGCAGCACCACCTTTAATACCAAAAGTTGGACCCATACTTGGTTGACGAACGTTGGCAAAAACATTCTTTTGTAAATGAGCTCCTAATGCTTGAGCCAAACCAACGGTAGTGGTGGATTTACCTTCACCTAAAGGAGTTGGGGTAATACCAGTAACCAAGACATATTTACCATTATCTTTGTTTTCCAAACGTTTTAATAAGTCCAAAGAGACCTTAGCTTTATAAGCACCGAAGGGTTCTAATTCACCATCTAAAATGCCCGCTTCTTCAGCAACTTGAGTGATATGTTTTGGTTGTTGGGCTCTGGAAATTTCAAAATCAGATGGAACTGGTTTTTGTAAATTTAATTTTAATGGGTTAGTGAACTTAGGAGTTTGGTTGTTCTTGGTGTAATGGTTTTTAGCAGCGACAACAACATTATCTAATAAAGAAGCAACAGTCATTGGACCAACACCACCTGGAACAGGAGTAATCAATTTAGCCTTTTGAGAACAGGATTCAAATTCACAGTCACCTACCATTCTTGAGCCTGATTTTTTGGAAGAATCTTCGACAAAGTTAGTACCTACATCAATAACAACACAACCAGGCTTTAACCATTCACCTTTAACAAAGTTTGGTTGACCAATAGCAGCAACAACGATATCAGCATGAGAAACATAAGCTTGGATTTGATCGATTGGGGTTTTTGAATGTAAGATAGAAACAGTAGCATTGGCTTTAGTTAATAAAGCAGCCATTGGTTTACCAACAATATCAGATCTACCCAAAACAACAGCATTAGTACCTGAAATTTCAACATTTGATTCTTCTAATAATTTGATGATACCTTTTGGAGTACAAGGTAAAAAGTAAGGATTACCACCCTTTTTGTTTAATTCACCAGCATTGAACTGTCCAAACCCATCGACATCTTTATCAGCCAAAACCGCATTAGTAACTTTGGTCTCATCAATATGAGCAGGTAAAGGCAATTGTACTAAAATACCATCAACGTCTAAGTTGTTATTTAACTTTTCGATTTCATTTAATAATTCAAACTCAGTGACATCTTCAGGCAAGTTAGAAATAGTACATTCAATATTAGCTTCTTTAGCAGCTTTCAATTTCATTCTAACATAAGTTGAAGAATCTTCTCTAGCGCCAACTTGAATGATAGTTAAACTTGGTTTAAAACTAGAATGTTTTGAATTAATTTCATTTATTTCTTCATGGATATTCTGACGAATGTTAGCAGCAATAGCTTTACCATCAATTAATGAAGCCATCTCTAGTTAATGTAATTATGAAACTTTTAATTTCCAATTTTCTACACGATGAAAATTTCCTACTTCGAGTCAATCAGAGTCAAATCGTCCATTTCCGTTTTGCAGCATTTTGCAACATCTGATGAAAGAAATGGGCTATCAGAGAAGAATTGGGCAAGAAGCTAGAAGGTCAGATGTATAGGAATGTTATGCTATGGATATGTTCATGCTATTAAGGATTATAAAGTTTGAAGAAATTCCAATTCTTTTGGATCAAATACATCAACTAAATGGTTTTTATAGCCAAATTTTGTATTTAAATTGTGTAAGACGTTGGAAGGCCCCAAATTAATAATATCAGTGATCCCATGAGTCTTTAACGACTCTATAGAGTCTAGCCATTTTACGGGGCTTGAGTTGACGTCGATAGTATCGCTGATGTTATCAGAAATCTGAGCTGATAAATTTGCAATCAATGGAATTTTCAGGTGTGCAATCTTCTCAGAACGCAAAAAATGTGATAAGGAAGGTTGAATAGAAGAAAGCACGGAATTATGGAAGGGGATTTTAACAGGTAAGTCCATAGATTTGACGATTTTCTTATCTTTATTAATAGTCTGAATGGATTTGGTCAAATCAATTAATTTACCTGAGATGACAATTTGTTGATAATTATTGATATTAGCTAAAACACCCGAATTCTTACATACTTCATATATAAGGGGGAAATATTCAGGCTTAAAAAGTAAAACTTTCATACCATAACCGTCTGTATGTAATTGTTCAAGCAACTGGCCCCTATGTCTTACTAATTTTACCCCAGTATCTAAATTCATGGTACCATTCAAACATAAAGCAGTATATTCACCTAGAGAATGACCTAAAATAACAGAAGCATTATTCACTAGATCTACTCCATATTCTTGCCTGGCAATCTGGCTAATTAGATAAGTAACCGTTAGTATAGCAGGTTGAGCATTAGAAGTTTGCATCATCCACAGTTTATCATTATTTAGTAGCTCATTGGAAAACTTGTAACCTAAAGCCTCATCCACCAATTCTAAGGTTGGTCGTATACATTTGTACTTGGTGTACGGTGAAAGGATATGTGGTTTTATAATTCCTTGTCCTGGACATGTTATAGCATATTTAAACATAGCCAAATATAGTGAAGTATCAGAGTCAGTTTCGCGTACTGGCTACAGCCAGTTCTCAGTAATCTCTTCAGAAAGTTGGTCTGGTTCCGGTGAACTCATTGAGGTTCAAGAATTGGTTCCAATTGTTTGTTGTCGCTAATGTATGCGGAACTGGAACTGTTACCGGTATGGTTCCGGGTTGGGGAATGATTGGTGCGAAGGCAATCTGCCCATTATTTTCAGGCGGGGGACTTTGGCCACTCGTGGGCGTGGGCGCGTTCCTGTCTGCTGTGCCTAGTGTCGCAAGTTTGGTTAGGTTACCAAATACCCCCTACCGATACTACCATAGTGGTTAGGGGGACATTTCGCACCAAGATGACTAAGCTGGTGGTCCAGTAGTCGCAAAATACCACCGCTAATTTTCTGGCGTACTCGCTCAAGTAGTTCTAGTCCCAAATCTAGTTCGAATTTTCGTCCGTACTCGTTTTTGTCGCCGATTTTCATTGTCCCATAACTGGTGACTCGACCCTCGTACTGCGAGGTGCTGACCCGTCCCCCGTTCTCGCCCTGTTTCGCCCACTTAAATGCCGCAATTTCATGTTGGCGATACAAACAAACCCCCTTGGGAGCTGGGCGTCACTAATTGCTTCCAGCCTCAAAAAAAATTTCCCACTAATTATTACCTGGTCGTAGAACATATTTGTTGTTATATTAATTGCAACTAATTCAAACTACTTTAAGATATCAAAGTCGATTATTGTACCATTAGTACCATATTAATTTCAAATCCCGTTGTTATTAATCACAAATACGCCCTTTTAATTTGTTTTCTGCAATCATATTCATTGTGTAAACAAACCAATTTTCAAATTTTATAACTGATTATTTTATACACCATGTCTGAAGCACAAATAGCTAAAGATCATTTAGTATCTTCTTTATATGAATTATCAAAAGCTGCCAAAGATGCTGCCGACGCTACCATTGTTTATTACAAATCTTCTGGTGCTGATGGTTCTACTCCAGTTAACACTTTAAGCAGCTTAGTTGAAACAATTAAAACTATGATTCCAACCGTTGAAAACTCAAATGAAGCTCCTGCTACTGCTGTTAAACCTGAAAAGAAGAAAAAGGCCGAAAGAGATCCAAATGCACCAAAGAAACCTTTAACTATGTATTTTGCTTATTCTTTTCATATTAGAGATGCTATTAAGAAAGAAAGAGAAAGAAAAGGTTTACCAGCTTTATCTGCCATTGAAATGAACGAATATGTCAAAGATCGTTGGAGTAAATTAGACCAAGGTGAAAAAGATGTCTGGCAAGGTAAATATAGAAAAGAATTGGAAGTTTACAACAAGCAAAAAGAAGCTTATAAAGCTAAATTGGCTGGTAAACCTTTACCAACTACTTTATTAGAATCTGTCGCTGATATTCCTCCAGAAATTCAACCAAACTTAGATTACGATATTTCTGATTTACCACCTCAACCAAAGTTAGCTACTTTAGATGATTCTTCCGACGATTCTGATGGTTCTGAATTACATAAAAAGGAAAAGAAAGAAAAGAAGAGAAAAAACAGAGAAGAAAAGGACAAAAAGAAAAAGAAAAAGGTCCATCAATCTGATATTTAAAAGACTTGGTATGTTAATTTGATTGCCTTTTCGTTCATTCAACTTCAAAAATTATTCAATTCCAAAATTAATTTGAGTGTATTATTGTTATTTTAAATATTTAAAATATGTGTTTTTTTATTTCCTAAAGGAATGAAATGTTGAATGTCAGTGTACTTTAATGTATGTTATTATATTGTTCTCATAATATACAATTATAAATCTATATATTTACTTACCACCCCTTTTTTGCTTTGTAATATGTGCTCTTAAAACCTTTTGTCTATCTCTTAAAGATAATTTTTGTTTCCCTTGAACGGATTTTTTATGAATCATCATAACAAAATTCTTCTTTCTTGCTTTTTCTTTATTAGTTGAACTATGTGCTGTATCTCTCTTACCTTTTCTAGAACCGAATTTTTCACGATCTTCTCTACCTTCTCTAGCATGAGCAATTCTTTCTTCACGTAATTGTTTGTATTTCACAGTACCCACCAACGAATCACCATCAACAGTATCATCGTTCTTGATACCCATTTGTTTTTCAACACCTGCTTGAGCTCTTAATTCATCCAATTTAGCAAAATCTGCTGGGGTCAAAATTTTACTAGTTAAGATTTCTTGCATAGCTTTTTCAGCATCAACTTTTTGTTCTTCGACGACTTTTTGTTTCTTCTTACTTGGACCTTCTTCAAGATCTTTTGATTCTTCATTCTCATCATCAGACAAGTCCAATTCAGAATCATCCGAGTTTTGTTCTTCATCCTTCTTATCTTCATCTTCAGAATCAGTGACATTATATTCCTTATCCGATTCCATAGTGACCCAATCATCTTCTTCACTGTCACTTTCTTCCTCTTCGTCATTTTCTTCCACTTCCCAATCATCTGGATTTTCGTCATCATCTTTATTCAAACCTTGATCTTCTCTCCATTTGGCTAACAATTCAATACCAGGAATGGAGGTAGTTGCTTTTTCAATACCGAATTCAGGTCTCTTGGTCTTACCATCTTTATCTAATTGTGATAATTCCATACTTGCATTCTTACCTCTATCCTTTCTTTGTAACATTTCTGGAGCAACTTCTCTATACAAACCTATTAATGATCTTGCTGCCATCATAACCGCCTTTGCCTTTGATCCTTTATATTCGGTTAAATCTTGTAATAACGTTGCATCAATTGCTAAAGGTGCTCTTGATAAAATTTCTCTAATAGTATTTAAACCGGCACTAGCGACTTCAGCTGATACCCCATCACTGACGAATTCATCAGCAATCTTTCTTACCACAACGTTGATAGATTCTGGAGGTACTAAATCATGAGATGCTTGAGCAGTTGCCGCCATAATCTGGGTGACATTTCTCTGTTTTGGTGTCAAGTATTTGAGAAAGAAGGAATAGATCCCTAACACAGTTAATTTATGTGAACCAATTAACCTTGAAATCAAGTTCATGAACAAAATCTTCTGGTCCAAGTCAAACTTGTTGGAGTTTTTACCACTCAAGTGTCCATTGAATAATTGTTCGGCAAAACCTTGAGGGTCTCTTAACAAATGAATAGCCGAAAAGTTCAAAAAGTATTGTGTATTCTTATTATTTTTCTTCTTCATGGTTTTGACAGCTTGTTCTAATTTTTTCCCTCTTTTACTTGATTTTTTGTTGATTTGCATTTTATGTCTTAAAGCGGTCATGTCAAAACCATCATCATCACTACTGTTTTCTTCGAAATTTTCTTCTCTTTCTTTATCAGCACCAAGGAAAAATTTTGCACCTGCAATAGAAACTTTTACTTCAGGATGTAAGGCGGCTTGTGTCATAATTTCTACGGTTCTTGAATCATCCCAAATACCTCTTCTCCATAATTCTCTAGTTAATTTGGTTGCCCACAACCCTTGGTTATCTCTTTGTTCTAGTAAATTGAATAATAATGCTTGAGTTGATCTGTTAATTTTTTGATTTTTAGCACCTTGATTAACCGCCTTTAACAAAGTTATTAAAGTATTATAAATTTGATGTCTTAAATTCTTAGCATGTTGACCCATTCCTGTGTTTGAAACAGATGAATTACTATATGAAGTCAACAAGGGGAAAATGGTTTGAATCAAGTATTCAGGCGAGATGACATCTTTATTTCTTAACATAGTTAAACATTGGATAATTTTTTCTCTTAATTCAGGTGACAAATCCTTGTGGTTGTTTAATAACAATGTTTTTAAGTCATCTGGAAATTTGGCAGTCTCCTTAGGGTAGCAATTGCAAACCGCCGAAACGAATCCAATCAAATCACCAAACTCTTGTCCACTATCTGCGCTAGGATTAGTTAAATAAATGTCTCTTAAGGATTGATAGTGAGCAAATTGTTGTAAAAATTCATCCTTATAAGATTCAGGATCTCTTTTGACAACATTTTGAAGCAAAATGATGTTGGTAGGTAAAATAGCTGCTCTTCTTTTCTTAGCCATCTTGATATATTTGATAAAATTTAATGCTCATCTCAAATTTTTTTTGTTGATATTATATACAGGAACAACAGAACTATCAGTTGAAATCGTATGGGAAAATGGGAGAGAGATAAGATAAAGATAATGTACTATCCATAGTATTATTCATATACACATCACTTCAAGTTGAAGTCCAAAGAGTCCAATTGGGCATAATTAATCTTCCTGGAAACCTTCTTTGCCGATTCTTCAGCTGATATTGGTAATCCAGTTTCTATATCAATTCCAGCTTCACCAATTGCATCCATATTTTCAGAATTCAATTTGTTAGCTCCTCTTCTTTTACCTTTCTTTTTCTTATTATTAATACCCGATGTATTTCCTGTTAAAATATCTGCCTCCATTTTCAATTTCTTTCTTTCTTGCTCTAAAAGGAAGTCCTGATTTATAGAAGTCCATGTTTGTCTTACAATTATCTGTTCTTGTTCATTGTAGAAGTAACTTTCATTGTCAAGATCAAGATCAATATCGTCTAGTGTCTCCGCAGAGCTGATTTTGTTTAATAAATCATTAGTGCTTGGTAGCCTCTCTGTGAGATTTTTTGGAGCATTTTCTTCAATTCTTTTTTCCAAGTCAGTCAACTCAGAAGGTGCATTGTATACCCTATTTTTGATAGTTGACGAATCCCTTGACTCAATTCTTCTTATACAGGCATCAAGTTCCTCCTCAGAAAAGTCACAGCCTGTTAAAAGCGTTTTCATTAAACTACCCACAGGTCGTTGCGGTTGTTGTTTTGGAGGCGTTTTTTGCTTCTCTTTTGGGGGTGTCAGCACCAGTACAGTTTGTAATTGATTTGGGCTTGAAATTCCTTGTAGTCTTTGTAATTTTCGCTTTTGTCTTGCGCTACGATTGTTTTCTGAACCGTTAACTAATGCATTTTGGTGGGTTTCATCTTGTCCAGCTTCATCTCTATTACTTTCTAATTCAACTTCTGGTTCTGGTGTTTCTCTATCTTCTGAGTCGTCTTCTGGTGGTGGTGGTGGTGCTTTATTTGCTTTATCTTTCTTAATTTGTTTATCTATTGCAACCAACTTTTTGATTTCTTTTGATCTAAGCTTCAATCTAGCTCTCAACTTTGAATCCAACTTTTCCCCTTTAGTAAAAGAAGGTGGATTAACCGACTGGACATATTTTGACTTTTCTCTAAAATCCTTAATAGATAAATCCCCCGCTTTGGTTTCTCTAAATTCTTTCAATCTTCTTTGTAAAGTATCCTCTGCTATATGGGCGACAGCAACGATTTCATTATGAGTTCTTCTAAACCCATTCATTCTTGAAGCTATGAATACAGCCGCACCTGCAATACCAGCAGGTCTTCTTCCTTCATGTATCCAATCATCGTTCATTCTCTTGACTAATTGTATGGCATCTTTGATAACTCTTATTTTACCATTTGCGTCATTTTCAAACCCTAATTTATCTGCAAAATGGGATACGAATAAGGAAGGGTCAGCTAATGGTAATTTAACAATATGCAAAGTTTTAACCATTTTCAAAAAGGTAGCCCCTAAAGAGAAGACCGATATTTGTAATTTTGAACTAAAATCAATCAACATATGATGGGTCTTTTCTTTTCTACAAGCAACATATAAACAAGCGGCTGTCACATTTTGAGATCTTCTACCTTGAACAAAGTTTTGAGCTAAAGCTAATTTAAACCATCCACAAGCGGCATCGATAATATAATCGGGAATTCTCAAGGCAGCAGCCAAATCCCTAATATTCCTCTTTCCTGTAGCCAAAGTCTGTTCTCTGGAATCCATAGCATTTTGTCTTCCCCCGACATTGGCTCTAGCTTGACCAGCACCAACCATTGTACCTTGAACTGAGGTAGCACCATTTGATGACTCCTGATAAATCAACTCATTAACCATGGGGTTCTCATATGCCACATACCCACAGTTGATACATGTAAGAGCCCCTGTATTACCAGACAAATCTGGTTCTAACAGAAACTTCCCACAGTTAGAACACCCTTCTGCTTTTGGCTTTGAAATCACTGACATGTTTTACTTTGTTGTTACTTTTGCGTTTGTTTTGTGTGAAGATGCGAAGAGACAAATGGAACCCGCATCAAATAAGGAATAGCTAACGTTTATTACGGCTAACATATTAATATTCGACTAATAAGAAATGATACAGTAAGAGATTATATTAAGGGTTTACTTAAATAGTATAACACATATAAAATTAAAGGAGGTAGTCGGAAAAATTAGTGGTGGTTTAAACATATCGAGGTATGAAAAAATATAAGGAAATTGCCTGGATACCCTAACTTGCTAATAAGATGCGTGTTGGTACAAACTAAGTAGAATAAACAAAGCAAAGTTTTCAGTACACAAACCGTGTTGTTGTATGGCAATAATTATTAATAACTAGGAATTCCAAATTACACGAAGTTTTAATTCAAGGCCATTTTTCTCAATGTTCAACCAATCATATTAGAGGATTGCAGGATTCTACAGTGTGGGAGAGGAGCGTTAATTCTATAATAAGCAGGCATGAAATAGCTAAAAAGGCTAATTCCAGGTTATTTTATCTTCATAGGGTAATATGCAAAATAAACAAATACATATGTCCATTTTGGGACGGTGGACACATACTAAAGTGAGAAATTTCGAGTCAAAATTTGAGTTTGGCTCCTTTTTAGAAGCTTCACCACGCGATTTCAACCAATCATATCGTTTTATTTTGTTTTTTTCGCACCTGCCAACTGAAGCAGCAGGTGACTTCTGTTTGAGACCTTCAGACTCACACGACCTGATTAGATAAGGGGGGCGAGAAGATCCCTATATATAAATCATAAAATATACATTATAAATTTATTTGGGATTGAATCAATATTAATATTAATATAGAGCTAAAACAATAATAAGGTAAGTATCGATTTTATAACCAAGGAATATAATAATATAATAGGTTAAAGAGAAAGAATATGGATAATCACAGATCAATTGTCTTGAAAGATAAGGACAATAGTGAAATTAGAAGAGCTTCGATTAGAGATAAGACAAGAATTGCCAACAGTGATAACTTGTTTTTCGATAATACTCAATTATCAAAAAATCATGCCCTTATCTCTAACAGAGATGGTTGTTTAATGTTACAAGATGTAGGCTCAAGTTTTGGTACAGTGGTTAATAATCAATACTTAACACCTTTTAAAGAAATCGAGGTTCATTCTGGTGATGTTGTTGGTTTAATTATGGTTAAATCATTTAATTCCATCAAAAGAGTTATAGGAGACTCCGATGAATCTTTTATTCCTTTGACTAGCTTCGGTAACCCTAAGATTTTAATGGAATTTGATATCAATATCGATAACCGTTTTGATAGTAATGAATTGAAAGTCGAATTTATACCTTTGTCTGGATCTAAAACTTCCAATTTGCAAATTGAAGACTTGGAAAAAACTTTCACTGGCTTTGATGATGAAAGTGTTTCAGAAGATGATTCTGAAAGTATTCTTGAAGTCCAACCTCCTGGTGTTATAGTCCTTGAAGGTGATTATGAAGAAGAAGACTCTGACGAAGATCCTGACGTTGTCTATGATGATCAAAATAATAGCCTGGGGAACGAGGATTGTTCTTTTGATGTTAATTCAGCAGACGAAGAGGATGTTTTATTAAAAGAGCTTACTAAAAAGCATGAGTTATCAACTGCTGAAAAACAGAAGTTGATAGAAGAAATCTTTGCAGGCGAGGAAGATGATTCCCCTGACGAATCTTACTTATATTCGGAAGCAGAAGACTCTGATGCTGATGATTTATCTGCTGATGATGAAGATTTAGCTGAATATAAGGTCTGCAAACCTCCTAAATACACTGATCTTGACGCTGAATTTGCCAAACAAAAGAAAGAAGCAATGGATGAATTCTTTTCTAAAGTAAATGCATCTGATAATGGCCAAACTCAAGTTGCGGAGAGAACCGATCTCACCTGGGCTCCAAAAGCGGCAAGAGTAAGTGAACAACTTTTCCAAGAGTATCTTAACAGTGGTGCTGACGATAGAGAAGCCGAGTTTTCTGATATTCAATCGGAATATTCTCTTTCATCTAATGATTGTGATTGTAACTATTGTGAATATAATGACAACGATTCTGATAGTCCTAGCTTAGTTGAGTTTTATCAAAATAACTATGAAGAGTCAGACGATTCAGATTTTGATTATGATGACGAGGCTGTGTATTACATCTGCACCCCAAACGGTGATGTAGTAGAATCTAGGGACAATAGGCACGAAAATGAATTTGATGATACTTCTGATAACTTACAGCAAAAACCATCAAAAGTTGTCAAGATTTTGAAAGAAATCGGAAAAGGTTTAGGATATGCCATGGCGACAGTTGCGATCTTGGGTGCTTATGGTAGTTATTTAGAGAACCTGAAGGATCAATAGTTTAGCTTTATGGTTTTAATGAGTTCGGTTTACTTGATTGTCTTTATGTAAGTGTGTTGGATTAGGTTAATGTTTTAAGTATAATATATTTTGAAAGAAATTTTTTAATTTCCTCTTTTGTCTTTTCCTGAATTATTGTATTACTATACATAAATTAACTATTTTACTATTGATATATAATTATACAGTTTTAATGTTATTTCTTTCTATAATTTCTTTTCCCTGCAAATGATTGATTCATACCAGGCAGTTGCGCAGACATCATTGATAAATCAGGACTGAATTGCTGGGGCGATTGTAAACTTTGGCCCTGAACGTGTTGTTGTTGCATTTGCTGTTGCTGTTGCTGTTGTTGCTGTTGTTGCTGCTGTTGTTGTTGTAGTTGTCTTTTCCTCTCTTGTTGGAGTAATTGTAGTTGTTTCAATCTTTGAAAGTAAGTAGGGAATTTCTGAATTAACTGCTGTTGAATCAACTTAGCTTGTTGTAAGGCTTGTTGTTGCTGTTGTTGAGTCAACCTAGT
The DNA here is from genome assembly GCA_030571975.1 of Yamadazyma olivae. NCBI lineage: Eukaryota > Fungi > Ascomycota > Pichiomycetes > Serinales > Debaryomycetaceae > Yamadazyma > Yamadazyma olivae. Next base: position 115,955 of record JAJLZD010000011.1, read on the forward strand.
TTTATTTGGTGTCAAACCACTATTACCCATTAATGCCAATGCGCTCATCTTACTTTGCATCTGTTTGAACATTTGTTGTTCTTGTGGGTTTAATGTAGTTTGGAAAAGTTGTTGTTGTTGCTGTTGCATAGCATTTCTAAGAGCTTGCGCTTGAGGTGCTTGTTGAGTTGGTGGTCTTTGCTGCTGCTGCTGTTGCTGCTGCTGTTGCTGCTGTTGTTGTTGCTGTGGGATCCCATTAAACAGTTGTTGACCATTTGTATGTCCCACTGGCATTTGCTGTTGCAACTGTTGCATTCTTGGATTAGCAGCCGGCCTATTCATTACAGGGTTATTCATCGGGTTTGGTTGGGAATTACCCATTGTAGGCGATTGGTGTTGGTTCTGGGGTGAAAATTGTTGCATTTGAGGTACTTGAGGTGACATCTTTTGTCTTTTTGCTTGTGACTGATTGAAGTTGGTCACAGGTTGACCTTGGTTGGGTACTTGATTTCTTTGATTTTGTTGCAACTGCGCCTGTTGCTGAGCTGCCTGTAATTGAGCTTGTTTTTGCTGTTGAAGTCTTAATTGCTGTTGTTGAAGCTGTTGAGCTCTTAAACTTTGAATTTTCTGTAAACTTTGGGCCAGGGGCTGTGAAGTCAAATTATTCATATTCGTTCCATTTGCCATATTACGTTGTACTTGTTGCTGTAAAACTGATTGATTTGCAGCACCAGGACCCAAGACACCAGGACCAGAACCATTTATATTCAATGATGAAGGATTGGTGGCATTGTGTGCGGTTGCACTCAAATTGGCATTGCTAAGATTTGGTATTCCATTTACAGGAGTACCAGTACCGCTTACTCTTCCATTCATAAGTTTTTCAGGACTTTGGCCATTGATAGAATTGTTTTGATTAATGGTGTTGATGCCATTACTTTGAGCTTGGGCCATAGTCGCATCTTTCTGTGCTTTCTGTGCTTCTTTTCTTTTCCTGATATCTTCGATGAATCTTAATCTCATGAATTGACCCGTAGTAGGAGCATTAGAAGAGCCTGCACCAACAACCGAACCGACGTCTGGTTTTTTATTTTTGAATTCAGGAGCAACTGTACCTTCTTTAGACCTTGATCCTGGAGTCAAAGGAGTACCTATACCACTTGAACCAAGACCATTGATATTAGTCGTTGAGCTGCTAGAATTCGACGTTGGGGCATTATTCAAAGATGAATTTCCAACAACCATCAATTTTCTTTCCAATTCATCGGTCTTCTTATATTTGTTCGACAAAAGGAACATAATCTCCTCATAATCCGAAGATTTGTGTAGTATCATTTCTTCTTGATGTAATTTTCTATTCGGTCTTTCAACTTCTTTACGATGCAGAAATTCCAATTTATAATCTTCTGAGCCTTCATCCCAAACTTTCTTTGGGTATTCTTCTTCAGGTTGTAAGTAATCGTCTTGTAAGTATGGATTCAATGGTACAGATAAATCCAATTTTCTGTTGGTAAGAGTCAATATTTCACTTTCCATCTGTAAAGCTAGTTGATCGGTGAACCTTGTTAAAGCAGAATCTGTATGATAAAGTAGGTCATAATACAATGACAATTGAGTTGGTCTTAACAATGTTCTATAAGTCTTAGGTTTAGCTACACTGTTAGATACGCTGGAAGTTGATGTCAGTGGCGTTGTAGTTTTTCCATTTGAATCGGGCGTTGGTTTTTTGTCTGGGATTGATTGTACTGAGTTGGTCAGTTCTGATTGTGGTGCAGATTTTTTCGTTTCTTCAGTTTTCGAGTCGTTTGAAGCTGTTCCACTTTCAATCATATTCCTATGGTCATAAACTTGTACAATTAAGCATCCATCATAAGATTTAATAGAGAAATCTTTGATTAATTCACTCATTTCAACAGGTATTTCTTCTTTTAAAAGATGATGTAAAAAATCTTTCACCATTGGTGAGTCTTTGGGTATAGCATTCGAATCTTGACTGTTATTAAACTTATAATGGTTTTCGTAAATGTGAAACGTCAAAGATGGAGGATAGTTACTGAACTTTTTCAATATCTCTTCTGAAGTAGTTGCAAATTCCATTTTCTTGTTATTTGAAATTTTGTTCAGTTTAGCTTCTTGAAGCTGCTTTGTTGCTTGTGAGTCTTGAAGGCTGGTTCTATTTTGCTGTGCCAAAGAGTTTGCCAGAACTCTTGAAGCAACACTATTTCCAGCAGAGCCGCCATTTGCTGCATTCGAAATTCTGGTTTCCACCATATTCAACTATATTATGATATGAATTGAATTATTCACTCACGCGAGCTGACACTTTTCAAAACCCCAATCCAAAAATGAAAAAGAGCTTCTAACTCTAAACTAAAGTATAAAGATAGGAGAACCAAGTTCTGAGCTGAATTCTTTATAGAAAATCAATGTCAATTAGATTAATTGACTCAACTATGCTATAATCCTTTAGTGTTTCCCAAAGTTGAAAAAAATGCGAAAACTTCAAGTTCCAGGTGATCTATCACATGAGAAGAGAAACATTGCAATATAGTCTATACATTAATATATTATTCATACCCTGGGATAAAATAGTTGGAATTCTAAGTAATATATAAGTAATCATAAATCATTAAAGGTTGGAAGAATCATTGGTCAAACAAAATTCCAATAATTTATATAATTTTTGTCTGGCGACTTCATTAAAAACCCATAAACCATAGATTTCACCCACCAAGTTTTTGACAATGATTAAGGAATCGTTTAATTCGACGTCCATTCGTAATATTCCGGAATTATCAATTCCTTGTGGGAAATAATGTTGGGTTACATTATTAGGTAACAAACCAATTGAGAATAAATCAGGGGAACTTCTATTCAAAAGTATTAACCCATAACAGAATAATTGTTGTAAATTCTGTAAACTTGGATAGCTATTAGGCGGCGGAACTCTGAAGTCACGCAAGTAAAGTGCCAAACTCCCCTGATAGTCTGTTTTATTCCATTGTTCATTATCTTCATCAAATTTGTAAATAACGCAATATGAGGTATGATACAATAATTTTTTCACTGAGGGATCATATCTACTAATAACATTAAAGTTGATGGTATTTTTGTAAAGCTCCAAAGCCTTTTTTCTGGAAAGCTTCTCTTGTTGGGCTTCTCCTTTCTTTTCCTTTGCTTTAGCCATTTATTCTAGTGAGCAACAAACTGAAAATTTTGTGCGAGTTTCCAGACAATTTCTAGCAAGTTCATAATCAGTGCTGTAATGTTTCAAGCTATCGGAAAACAATATTTGAAACCTCAATTGATCCGTGGATTTAAAACCACCAATCCTCTTTTCGTCAAGGCAGGTGATCAAGTGCCCCTGATTCCTTTATTTTTCAAAAGTCCAGGAAATAAAGTTGATCTTTCTCAAGAGCTTTCAAAAGGTAAAAGTGTTTTGGTTGGGGTTCCAGGAGCATTTTCACCAGGATGCTCTCAAAGTCATATTCCAGGTTACTTGAATAACTTGTCTGAATTTACTGATAAAGGTTACAATAAGATTGTTGTTGTTGCTATCAATGATGCATTTGTCATGGACGCTTGGTCCAAAAGCTTAGTAGGTTCAATCCCTGAAGAAAAAGTTCAATTTTTGGCTGACCCAGCTGGTGAGTTTATCACTGCATTAGACTTGAAATTCGATGCCTCCAAATTCTTTGGTAATGAAAGATCCAAGAGATTTGCTCTTCTTATTGAAGACGGGAAGGTCACTGACACTTTTGTTGAACCTGAAAATACCGCTGTTGATGTTTCTGAAGCTTCTAAAGTTTTAGAGAAAGCTTAATTTCATGATATTCAGTTATATAAAGTATTAGTATGATGTTTGATTTATTTTTATTTTCTATTCAATGTCTCTTTATTTTGATTTGTGATTTCTACTATATCTTATTTTGCATCCATTTTCTCACTGAAAAACTTCATCGATGTTAATATGATACGATTTCCAACGTTAATAAAGCCAGTTAACATTTTGAAAATTGGACCACATGTGTCCATTTTACAACATTTAAGGCTTTATAGTAACAAAATTTCAGATCAAGAAGTGAATGAGGCTAGAAAGTGGCTAGAAAACTTTGAAAGTTCTCAAATACCAGTTAAAGAGTTTGAAGTGAGTTACAGTAGATCATCAGGGCCAGGGGGCCAAAAAGTGAATAAGACGTCATCGAAAGCTACCGTGGCATTAGCACCAGAAAGATGGTTAAACCCACAATTTTGTTACTGGATCCCCAAAGCTATTCGATCACAACTTCAGGATCAAAAAGTGAGATATGAAACTAAACTAGGAGGTCTTCTAATCCAAAGTGACAATTCCCGTAATAGAGACACCAATGCACATGAGTGCTTCAACAAGCTATTGGAAGAAATCAAGTCTATTGCCTACTTTGAGCCGGAAGTAAGTGAAAAAGATATCCAAAAATGGGAAGAAATCAAGCAAAAAAGTAAGGAAAAAAGATTATTTCATAAAAAGAAGTTAAGTGACAAAAAGAAGAGCCGGTCCAAAAACTTTGATTTGTGAGTTGTAAATAGTTTATAGATAAATCTAATGTATTATACTTTTAAAAATTGAATCTTCATCTTTTATGTGAGAAAATATCATTCGCATAAATTGAACATTATGGCTGAAACACAATTGTCGGCAACATTGGAGAGTTGTATACGAAGCATCAAGCAGATTATAGAAGGTATAGATCTAGATGACGGGAACTTATTAATACAGATTCTTGATTTTTCAAAGTTGGAGAATTCATACGCCAAAATTGAAGATTCCATTGACATCGATAAATTGGATTATAAGATTTCCTTACCTGAAAATGAAGCAGAGTCAGCTAAGAGTGAAACCTTGGAGGAAGTAAAAGAATTCAATGAGAATCATATCCAAAAGACTAAAGAGTTTATAATACATCTTTCCTTCACAAGTCTTATGAACGAATATATTGATGAATTGACCACTAGATTTCAAAACACAGAAATATACAAAGAAGATAAGTTTTACATTGAAGAATATTCATCCCCTGAATCGGTGAAAGATATTTACAACAAAATTTGCATATTACTAGATTTTTGTATCCATTTAAGTGAATCAGACGAAACCTTTAAGAAATTGTTCTATAAACTTACAGGGTTAGCTCTGTCTTTAATATTTGAAATCGGTACTGGCCAGTTGGAAATGTTTTGGTTCTACCTAGAAACAAGAATACAAATACTAAGAACAAATGTTTATGATAGTACTCAAATTGGGGACAGAATTTCCCTCTTGGAAATATGTAATGCATTAACAGATAAATATTATAATCATTATCACACCAAGAAAGACCCCACAAGAAAAGATTCGTACAATGATAGAATTCAAGGAAGAATTAAAATATTCATCTGTAAATTACTACAAATTGAAGATAAAACTGGTTTGAATAAGCACTACTTGGTTTCTAACAAAATAGTTCCAGATATTCTTCCAAGAAAAGCTCAAAGGTTTATAACCGATATACTTTTGGTTCTAAAGGGATTAAGAGATCCTTATAGTCTTTTAAAGTCAAACCAACAGCTAGATAGGTTTTCTTTTGTCACTGGTAAGATTTTTGAAAAACTTATAAGAGAGGAAGTATCATATCTTAAGAGTAAACCAATCCCAGATAAGTTCAAAACTTCAGAGCCATTGTCTGAAAATGAAAAGAAATATTTGACTTCAAAATTCGATAAGAAACTATACTTCCCCGAAGTGTACTATTCTAGTTCATTCAACAAAGACCCTAAATCATTCGAGAAAGATCAAGATGATGATCAGAATCTTTTATACGATCTTTTTGACAACAATGTATTTAGAGAAATGTTTCTATTGCAATTGTTTTTTGTTAGTCACATATTATATGAATTGACACCAACTAATAAAAAAGTATTCTTGGCTAGTTTAGCGAATGGTGGAAAACATATTGTAGATGACAGTTGTAATGAGAATTTAGGAAGAGGTTTTTTCAAGATCAAAAGAGAAATGATAAGAGAGCTTCGAACAGTTGACAGTCTGATGTCTTTTCTTCTTACAAGCCTAGCAATGAATGAAGTTAATGACTGGAGATTTCTCTTGGATCAGACAACCGGCGATGCTTTAATTAATGGGAAAAGGTTAGAGCAATCGGACTTGGATAAGAATGAAGAAAAGCATCAAAGTTTATACCCTGATAAGCCAAAATACTTTAATAATTTTGCTACTCCAGCTTTGTCGAGGAGAATGAAAGGTGTAATCGGTATAGATAATATTTCTATCTTTAATCGTGAAAAAATCTTTGAAAAAGATGAAAGTTCTATGGAAATAGACGAGACCGGCGACAAAAGCAGTAAAGAAGCAGAAAAACTTAGGATATGGAGAGAAAATAGGTTTAAACGATCCAGTACATGGTTAGACTTTAACAACTTGAATGACGAAACTATCAATGCTACAAAACTCAAGCCTGAGAATACGAATGACCTGGGAAATGAAGAACCTGACTCGAAAAAAATCAAGCTAGCTTAAAAACCTCCCAAGGAAGTTCAATGAGCTTATAAGCGAACATGTTCCCTGTGAAGGAGATGTGAAAAACCAATTTTTAGTACGTAGTTACATAGAAGAAATTTATAGTGAGAAACGCGTATCTAAATCATCACTGAAAAAGGCTTACACTTTTTGCACCTTTGGCATTTATAACATAGAGAAAGGCCAACTGGCAGGTTTCACGGTAAAATGGCAAGACAAAGAGGTGCAAATAAGAAATCTCCCATCAAATCTGCATCGAAAGCCAAAGCAAAGAATAATTTGGGAGCAAGAACACGAGCTAAGTCCAAGACCCAGGCAGACGATACTCAAATAATCCAGCCAGAACATACCCAACAGGAGACCCAATTGGATAGCAATGTGAAAGCAATAGAGTTAAAGAGACCAGTTACTGATCTTATTGTTCTGGAGAATGGGAATGTACACATGAGAGAGTTAAATTCTTCTCCTATAAAGAAAGATTTTGAAGATAATATAGATCACAAGGCACAGATAGAGCATTACCAGGAAGAAAATGATACTATAGCCAGTAAGATACATAATAATGAATTGGAATGTGATGAGTACAATCTCGCCAGCTCATCTCCATCGAAAAGGAAGAGATATGTTGTATTTTCCGATGACTTAACTAGCGATGTTCCATTTACACCTGAAGTCGATAGACTCAAACCTGTAGTATTGACGGCAACACCCAAAAAGTCTATTTTAAAACTTACCAATTGCATTTCTGAAAATGAAAATAAGGATGATGTGAACCAAGACAAACAGAATAATACAGAATGCATATACACCAAGGAGAATTTCCATCCCGAACTGTTCGACTCTTGGTCGAACGGTACGATTATACAATTACCTACAGCATCAAAATTGTTAGAATATTTATTTGCTGGTTGTATTTCTGTTTTGAAAGACAAATCTTTCAAGTTAAGATTCGAGGTTTACGCTACTTTAAACCATAACCTCAGGATGAACACTCCAAATACTTTGTTATCTGCATTTATTCCTTCAAACCTAAGACCAAATTCTCCCAACAAGAGTCTAAGTGTTAGTCCTTCTTCAAATAAAGATCTAATCAGCAAGAATCCAATCTCACAGTTATCTGCCATTATCCAAAGAGATATAACCACTATAGAATCACAGATTTTCAGTACTGAAGACAATAAAGAAAACAAACCACAAGATTCTCCAAGCAAAACAGATCCTTTTTCGAATCGTATTGTTGGCCAGGCTTTAAAGTTGGTCTTACAAATAGTTTCCAACCAAGATCTATGCAACTACTTACCTGCTGAAGATATAAGATGGTACTACTACCATGCATCATGTATGATGGTGAGGCCAGATGTTTCAAAAGCTTTAGCAGTTCAGTACCTCAATATAATCAAGGATACACCCTTCAATATCAAAAAACGGAGATTGATTTTTGAAAACCCTACTGGTGTCGATGTACCCGAACACATGTTATTCGGGATTTTGAATATGAAACGATTCCCCAGCTCATCAATTAACCAAGAAAGAATAATTGGACTTCGAAATATGTTGCAAAACTTCCCTTTGATGATGTTAAACCACTACAATGATTGGTTCCCAATATTTGCATCTAATACATGCAATTTGATTAGCCCTGTTTACAATAAACCATTCAGTATTGCAACACAGATGATGATGGAATGCGCCAAAGCGTTTATAAATAACAGAGAAATCGCTCTTGCTACTAGAGAATACCTTGATAGAGAAATCTGCAACAAAAGCGAATTGGTTGGCGGCGAAACCTTCGACATGGGGTCAATACAGACTAATTTGGACCTTGTAATAGATACCATAGGTACCTTAGTCACGTCAGGAAGAATCAAAAGTGCTATGGATATCTGGATTAGTTTTTCACTCTTAGTTTCTGACGAGTCTTTCAAATTTGAAAAATGGGAAAAAATCGACAGATGGCTTAATGTTTATACAACTGCTTTGAACATGAATAATATCACATCCGCAATAACGGTGATCCAAAGTTGGAGAGCAATAATTTATAATTTGTGTGTATCGGACCTCGACAAGTTGGAATTTTATACAAGGAACAAACACATTTCTTTCAATGGCAACAATGATTATTCAATATCGGAAGAATTACTGGTAAAATTTGCTTTAGTATTGAACTTTATCACCAAGTTGCCCTTCAAAATCGAGTCAACTGAATTTATCGAGGCAGTTGATGGAGTTATATTGAGTTTATTCTATACTTTAGTCAACCGTAGCACGTTGAAAGATAATCAGTATTTCACCATATACTGGGATCATGTTATTAAAGTCTGTTTTTCTAACTTTTATTTCAAAGACATGAATTCAAAGCCCAGAACCTTACTAGGATTCAAACTTTTGATCAGAATGTTAAAGAGAACACAAAATGTGGATGAAAGGAGCTTCAGCTCTACCAGATGTCTTTCTTCTGATAGGTTAACATTAAATGATATCAATTCCTTGAATTCAAGATGGGCTTACACCAATTATAGTAAGGTATTTGCTTTATTTGAACTAGCCTTTTCACTGAAAGATATCAAGTCAGGATTCAAACTTACGTTGCTCTCTTCTTTTTGTTATTTAGTCAAGGTTCACATAGAAAGAGAAGCATACCTGACCCATGTATGTGATTTAAGAGAAAACCTTTTCTGTCTTTTCGATATAGTGTTCAAACAAAATGAAGTTTCCATCGAAAATATTATAAGATCATTTGGTACATTGATAGATGTCTTTGGATTGACTAATATCAGTGGAATTGATGAAATGGGAGAAGCACGAGTTAATTTCAATCGGATTTTTGCTTTGAAGATCTTGGACTTGAAAGCCGATGAGATTGAATCCACTATTATCAAGCTCTTTGAATCAATGGATAAGCAAAAGGCACTTCCTATGGCTCTAGAGTTTTATGAATGCGGTGTTAAGAAGGGAAAATTATCAAAGGAGTTCTTAGAGCTGCAAATTTCCCTTTGTAAGATCAACATCTACTCCGTGATAGAGGTAAGACTGGCAGGAAAATTGCTTTCAATGTTATCAGATAACTTTAGTGTTTTTGCCAAAAGTGTATTTCAAAATCTAGTATTATTGAAACAAGAAAAGTTTACCCAATCGATTGGAATTCTTGAACCACTCAGTTGGACCACACCGGTTTTTAAGTTTTACATACATTTGGTACAAGCAGCACCATTTGATTTCTTAAGACAGAATACATGTCAATTGGTTGCCAGTAAATTTGAATGTGAGGACGAAGTGTTTATGGACATTTGTGAATTCTTGGTTAACAATGAAATGCACAATTTGATTTCTGAAGTTTATGATAAAATGTTATCAAGATTCGCTAAAGTACAAGGATATGCAAAATTCGAATTCAGAACTACTTGGAAGACATATTTAGGGAAACTAAAAAATTCTGCAAACTGGAAATTATTGGACAATATTTTGTCTTGCGGATTTGACTATGGATTATCACCAGAGCCATTTTTGGAGAGCTGTAAAGAGAAGTTACCTTTATTTCAAAGTCAGATTGACGAGATAACAGACTCAGCCAATTCGTCGCCAGAGAAAACCACTAGTAAGAGGAGAAAAACAAGGTCCAGGTCAGGAACTCCAGAGATAAAGACCAATATATCTCAGTTAAACTCTCCTCAATCACCAATAGTTATCGACGACCGAGTCGACAAGGAAGCTGAACATGGAGAACCGGCATCACCACCATTGGGATCCGTGTTATCAGATAGCCATTTTAAAGATGACCTCAAAGGCAGGAGCTGTGCCCCAATTGAGCTTAGTGATGTAGACTCAGACGTTCCCGATGATACATTTTCCCTGGAGACAGGAAACGAGTCTGATCTGAACAACGACAGCTATATCATTGTAGAGAAGTCTGAAGCTTATAGTAGCGAGAACGAATATTCAAGTGATACACGAAAGCGTCCAACCGAAGATACTTCTTTAGGGAACAAGAAAATCAAGATTGAAAACCATATACAAGTAGCTAGTTCATTAGAGATACAAAATGATAAAGACAACAACCCACCAGTTTCACCAATCCCAGAGAAAGCCACCAAACCCGACACCAACCAACCAGACATCAACCAACCCGACATCAACACACTAACCCTAGCAAAATTACCCACTGAAAACACAATCACCACCCCCGAAATTCCAGATTCCGTTGACAAATTTGATCAAATTAGCCATTTAATAGACCAAATCGACTCCAAAACCGTCAACGAACTCGACCAAAAGAAACTCGAGGAGCTCGAGACCAAGCTCTTAAAGTTTTTATTGCATTTAAAAACAAACAGATCTAGTTATAACTAGACTCTCATTCTTTATATACATAATATAACATACTAATCTCATAACTCTTTGGTACTAATTTTGCAACCAGTGCGAATCTCATCTTCCCAAATTTTTTCGTCAGAAGGTGAAGACCATCAACAAACATGGCTAACAAACGGAAGAAGGAGTCGCCCAAGCCTAAATTGGGCAAGAAGCAAAAGAAGAAGATGGATAAAAAAGTTCAAGACACCAACTTAACGACGGGGGAGAACTTATATAGTTCTTTAAAGAGCGACGAAGGCTCAGACGATGAAAAAGTATTTGACTTCGATAATAAAGAAAACGATATTGTTCTCGATGATGCTGACAGCGATTCCGAAAAGGATTCAGACGACGATGTTTTTATAGAATCGGACGACTCTGCCAACGAAGAAGACAACGCGGAGATTGAAATAGAGGTGGAAAGTGATTCTGAACAACCTCCAAGAAAGATACGGAAAGTTGAAGAAAAGGAGTCTAATGAATTAACAGGAAACAAAGACTTTATTGGGTTTACGTTTGATTCTTCTGGAGACGAGGACGAGAAAAATGACGAGGAGTATTCGGACGATGGGGTCATAAGCAATGACGACGATCAGATAAATGGCTCTTCTCCTTCTAGTTCATACCCATGGATCAAAGCTCACGACCATTCAAAGCAGAAAGAAATCGCCGACTGGTTAACAATGGAGATAAAAGATTTTGTTAACTATATTTCTCCTTCTAAGGAAGAGATCATGGCTAGAAATTCGGTAGTGAAAAAATTGAAGGCTAAAATCAAGGAGTGTTGGCCCGACGCAGAAGCACATGTTTTTGGTTCCTATGCTACAGATTTATATTTACCAGGATCTGATATAGACATGGTTGTGGTATCCAAAGCGGGTGATTGTGAAAGCAGACACAAACTTTATCAATTATCATCTTTTTTGAGACAAAATAAATTAGCTAAAGAAATAGAAGTTATTGCAGGAGCCAAGGTACCTATCATCAAATTCATAGAACCTGAAACCAATATCCAAATTGATATTTCTTTTGAAAGAACAAATGGGTTAGACGCAGCAAAGAAGATTAGTAGATGGATATCGTCAACCGAGGGATTAAGAGAACTAGTTATGGTTGTAAAACAGTTCTTAAGAAGTAGAAAGTTGAACAATGTACACGTTGGTGGGTTAGGAGGATATGCAACTATCATTTTGTGCTATCATTTTCTTAAATTACACCCCAGAGTTGCTTCCAACAATATGAAGATTTTGGATAACTTGGGATCATTATTGATTGAATTTTTTGAATTATATGGTAGAAACTTTTCTTATGATAACTTGATTCTTGCTATAGACCCAATCACAGACTTGCCTAAATACCTCAAGAAATCCAAGTATTATCTTCTAGTTACTAGTAAAAACCCGTTCTCATTGGTTGTTCAAGACCCAAGTGATCCAGACAATAATATTACTAGATCCTCATACAATCTTCGTGACATCAAGAAGTCATTTGGAGGTGCATATCAGTTATTAACCGACAAATGTTATGAACTCAACTCTGCTTCTTATAAAGCTAGAATTGGACAACTGATATTAGGTGATATAATCAAATTCAAAGGCAAAGAAAGAGACTTCAAAGACGAAAGAGATTTAGTGGCTAACCATGCACTAGTTGATCACAAAGCAGACAAACAAGTGGTTATTATCGAAGATGAAGTAGAGGTTACCCCTAAAGAGTACTATTCTGAAATCACAATTGATAGTGAAGAGGATGAGACCACCTTCTCCGCTAACAAAGACAATAAATCTGAAACTTCTACTTCGAGTAAGAAAGTGTCAGATTATGTTCTTATAAAAGACAGCGAGTCGGAGTCTGAAGAGGAGAAAACATCTAAAAGTTCACTTGATAAAGAAGCCAAACGAAATTACTGGAGGCAAAAAGGTTTAGAATTATAGATGATGGATATTTATGTCTCTATTCTGTATATTAGTAATTGTAAATATAAATAAAATGAAAAAGTCTAGCAACTACTAGCAACTAGCTACTAGCTACTAGCAACATTTGGAATCTGTAGAAGTGAATTGATTATTAAGAAAATTAATACTTGAGTTATTTCTATTGTTTTCGGCATCATCCCTAAGAGCCTTATAGTGATTGTCAAAGTAAGATTTGGGGATTTTGTCAATGATATAATTGAAAATATCTAATATTCCTTCCCCAGTTTTTGCACTGGTCAAAAAGTTTTTGATTTGAGGATTAGACTCAATAAAATCAGTTATCGTGGACAAGTTTGGAGATGTTACCAAGTCCGACTTGGTGCCTACTAAAATAATAGTGATCAAGTCCGAACTTTCTGTTTCATTGTTGAGTTTTAGTTGATCTATCCAATATTTAGCTTTGGAAAAGCTATCTTCGATATTAGTCAAGTCATAACAGACCAAAGCTACTTTGGAGTTTCTATAGTACATAGGAGTCAAAGACCTATATCTTTCCTGGCCAGCAGTATCCCATATTTCGAATTTGAGTTTCTTTACATTGTCCAAAGAATCGAACTCCTTAGTTATAAAAGCAGCTCCGATGGTGTTCGCTATGTTTGCGTCAAACTGGTCGGTGGTGAATCTATGGACCAAAGAAGTCTTACCCACCGAAGAATCTCCTAGAATTACTACTTTATAAGAAGGACATGGTAATTCTTCCATCGTTATCAGTTCCTTCCCAGCTTTTAATATTTGTGTGTGAAAAGAGCTCACACCAGGTACCAACAGAAATTCCCACTGAAAAATACAAACGCCTCTATATCACTGTAACCCAATGCTATTAGAAATGATTAGTATAAATTAATATCACTTCTTCTATTTCGTCTGCGCACTAAGTAATGAGAACTCATCATTTAAAAATTGAGATTCTCATTTAAAATTTTTCAACAAAGACTAAGATGCAAAGAGTTTTACAAGGATTAAGAAGATCCGCAGTAGGATCGGCCGTAGGTGCCAGGGGTGGAAATAGTATGGTTTATAGAAGTATTAACGGCGGAATGGGCACTTTCCCCGGTTCACCAAGATTCCTGGGTATGAATGTTCGTTTCAACAGTACTGAAGCTAAGAAAGAAGAAAGCAAAGAAGAAGCCGAAGAAACCAAAGCCGAAGAAGCAGAACCCACTGAAGATCCCGCCATTGTTCAGTTAAGAGAGAACTTGCAACAAAAAGATAAACAATTAGCCGATATGAAGAACCATTATGCTAAAGCAGTTGCTGATTTTAGAAACTTACAAGAATCCACCAAAAAGGAAGTACAAAAGGCCAAAGATTTTGCATTACAAAAGTTTGCTAAAGATTTAATTGTATCATTGGATAATTTCAGCTTGGCTTTACAATCAGTTAAAGAAGATACTTTGAAAACTAACGAAGAAGTTAAAAACTTGTATGATGGGGTTGAAATGACAAGATCAGTTTTTGAAAAGACTTTAAATAACCACGGGATCGCTAAAATCGATCCTATCGGAGAACCATTCGATCCAAACCACCATGAAGCCTCCTTTGAGGTTCCTCAACCTGATAAAGAACCAGGTACCGTTTTCCATGTTCAACAACCAGGTTATACTCTTAACTCCAGAGTATTAAGACCTGCCAAGGTTGGTATAGTTAAAGGCGAAAATTAGTAACGGGCCAACGAATCTCTTGTATATACTGTAATATTACAGATCATTCATAGTAGTTTTTCTATCCTAATTGAGATGCTGCATAAGGTTGCAAAATCTGCAAAAGCTGCAAAATCAAACACTTGAAAAAAACACAACAAATGTCCATTTTTCAGTAATAGACCCATTCTTAGTCACCTACGACCACCCTATTATCCACCCCTTTATACTCTCTTTATTTGTGCTTCTCATCACCAGATTCCTTAATCGGCTTTCAATGACTCAATGGTGCAAAAAACGGCGACTCAAAATGCACGACTTTTGAAAAATTCAATCAAATCAAAAAGATCTTATAAATCTTATAAATCTTATAAACTATACCACTCAAAGATGTTATCTACCAGAGCCATTCGTAATTTCTCAAGCAGTGCCCAGGCATTGAAGAACTTAAAAATTGGGTTGATTCCTGGTGATGGAATTGGCCGTGAAGTTATCCCAGCTGGTAAAGCAGTTTTAGAAAACTTACCATCAAAATATGGTTTGAATTTCGAATTTGTCAACTTAGATGCTGGGTTTGAATTGTTTCAAAAAACAGGTACTGCGTTACCTGAAGAAACCGTCAAGATCTTGAAAGAAGAATGTGATGGTGCTTTATTTGGTGCTGTTTCTTCACCTTCTGTCAAAGTTGAAGGTTATTCATCCCCAATTGTTGCTTTAAGAAAGAAATTAGGTTTATATGCTAATGTCAGACCAGTTAAATCGGTTGAAGGTATCGGTAGACCAGTTGATATGGTCATTGTTCGTGAAAACACCGAAGATTTATATATTAAAGAAGAAAAAACTTATAAAGCTCAAGATGGTACTAGAATCGCTGAAGCCATCAAGAGAATCACCGAACCTGCTACTATCAGAATTGCTAAGATGGCTTATGATATCGCTTTACAAAGACAAAAGATTAGAGATACTTCTTCTCTTAAATCTTTACATACTAAACCTTCTGTCACTGTTACTCACAAATCGAATGTTTTATCCCAATCTGATGGTTTATTCCGTGAAGTGTGTAAACTGGTTTATGACGCCAATTCCAACGACTATGGTTTGATTGACTATAAAGAACAGATTGTGGACTCCATGGTTTACCGTATGTTTAGAGAACCAGAAATCTTTGATGTTGTTGTAGCTCCAAACTTATATGGTGATATTTTAAGTGATGGTGCTGCTGCTTTGGTTGGTTCCTTGGGTGTTGTTCCATCTGCAAATGTTGGTGAAAGCTTTGCCATCGGTGAACCATGTCATGGTTCTGCTCCTGATATCGAAGGTAAAGGTATTTCCAACCCAATTGCTACTATTAGATCTACTGCTTTGATGTTAGAATTTATGGGTCACTCTGAGCCAGCTGCCAAAATTTATGAAGCTGTTGATGCTAACTTGGCTGAAGATAAAATCCAAACTCCAGATTTAGGTGGTAACTCATCAACTGACGATGTTATTAATGATATTATTAAACGTTTCTAAATGCTATAAATGTTAGATAATAAATATTTGTATTTAAGGGCTAAAACCTTCCCATTCTGCTGCTGCTTCTTCTGCTGCTTCTTCTGCTTCTTCTACTTTTTCTGATTGCTTAGTTTCTTTAGCTGCTAAACGCACAAAACATGCTGCAAAAAACCCAATTCCTCCATCTTCTTTAGGAACAGCTCTTACACAACCACCTGCCAACTTTACCAAGGTCTCTTTATCAGATGCCAATGATGTGAATTCTTCAGGAAATCCTCTTCTTTCCCAATTTGGGATCACAATTTCTCTAGGAGCCAATTGCCAGCCAAGTTTCTTGATATCCTCATCTAATAAAAGATCCACTACAACCCTTTCATTCTCTTCAGCATGGATTGAACATGTTGAGTAAACTACTTTCTTTGCCAGAGGGAACAGTAACGCATGTTTCATTATAGTGAATTGGAATCTGGACAATTTTTGTAGTCTTTCGACGTTAATCTCTTCCTTTTCTTGTTCAGAAGAGTCTTCAATGGCTCTTCCAAAGATACCTGAACCACTGCACGAAGGGTCCATAACTAAACCTTCAACATTTTTAAAGTCTTGAGGAATTGTTTGGGTGAAATCTTGATGCGTTATTTGAATCAAGTTCTTCTTACTAGGTCCTGTTGCTGTTAGACACATTTTTTTCAAGGTCTCAACTCTTTTTGTATCTCTTTCAAAAGCATACACCACATAATCGGAGTCACGCTGACTTAGATAAGATGCTATATGAGTTGTTTTATTACCAGGAGCAGCACACCCGTCTATTACTTCATTTGGTACAAAATCCAGGTCGTTAAACATAATATGAGCTGGGAAACAAGAAGCTCTATCTTGAATAATGATTTCTCCATGTTTATAAGCATCAGTCGTCATTATTTTTTCTCTGGGATGGACTCCGAATAAATGAGGGATATAGTCATCTTCATAAATCATACCTGGTTTTAAATCTTTGAAATCGGCAATTGGTTGCAAGTTTTTGAAAAACAGATGCTTATCGAAAAAACTAGCAGGATCCAGTCTAATCGGATTGATTCTAAACCATCTCACTGGAGTTTCATCATCAAGACCTTTCAAATTAGGCAAGTCTTCTATATTAGTTACTTTGTATTTCAATTTCATTTTGATAAACTCTGAATGCAATCTTGTTTTATGCTGCAAAATAGCATCTTTGATAGGATGCTTCCCCAGCTGAATCCTACCTTTACTGGAAAAGATCAAATCGTGTGTCAATAAACATAGTATCCCATCTCCCAACTTTAACTTTCTGATAACAGCGGAGTCTTTGAGTTTAGAACTTTTGATTATTTTCAATATATATTCTTTGTACTTGATGGTAGAAATGACCAAGGCAAACACATGCTTGGGGGAATTCGTGAGTTTCTTGTCATTGAATATCCTACTCTGAACACTCCCCTTCTCATTGGACGTCAAATACTTCTCTGCCTCAAAGTATAACTTCATTTCCACTATACTTTAACTGATAAATTCTATTTATATGAGATGGCTGAAAAATTTTTGGGTTGAGAGCTCAGATCAAATGCTCACAGTTTTGCGATTGAGAAAATCAATAGTGAAGAAAGGAAAGCTGATAATAAAGCTACTGGATAATACGGCACATTAAAGCACCTACAAGGATCATATACCATACAGTAGGCATTTTGGCACGGGCAATAATATTAAACAGCAAAAGATAGCATTGAATTGGTCCGAATTGAGATGGCAGCGCCTCCACAGAATGCTTACCCGCCAGGCACTAAATTGACGGTTGGATCACATAATGTATCAATTATTAAGTATATAAGTCAAGGTGGGTTTGCCCATGTTTATACTTGTAATATAGACCCGCCATTCAGGGGTTCTAGTGTCGCCTGTTTGAAGAGAGTGGCGGTTCCTAGTAAATGGCAGTTGAATTTACTCCGCCAAGAAGTGGATGCTATGAAAAGATTAAGAGGTAATCCAACCATTGTATCATATATCGACTCACATGCTTCTAGATTGAATGATTTGAGCTATGCAAACACAAACTCATCGTCCGATAAACAGCAGTATGAGGTTTTTTTGTTAATGGAGTATTGTTCCAACAATGGGTTAATCGATTTTATGAATACAAGATTGACCAATAAACTTACTGAACCGGAAATTTTGGTAATTATGAGGGATATCATACAAGCAGTTGCTATGTGTCATCATTTGCAACCTCCTTTGTTACATAGAGATATTAAAATCGAAAATGTGTTGCTTGATGAAAAAAGAGTCTATAAATTATGTGATTTTGGGTCTGCAGTTCCGTATGCACCAGTTCCAAAAAACTCACAAGAGTTCAGTGCATTATTTGAAGATATCATGCAACATACAACCCCTCAATATAGAGCTCCGGAGATGATTGAGCTTTCAAGAGGGTTCCCAATCGACGATAAGCTGGATATTTGGGCTTTAGGTTGTTTCTTATACAAGTTGTGTTATTACACTACTCCGTTTGAACTGCTGCAACATTCTTCTTTACAAGATTTGGAGCAACTGATTTTAAATTGCAGCCATACCTTAAAAATCCCTCATAATATGCCAGGCTCAACCTTTTCTCCTAGATTGAAAAACGTTATCAAATGTTGTTTGAGAGAAGACCCAAGAAGGAGACCAAACGCAGTGCAGTTATTAGAAGAAATTTCTACGATGATGAACATCAAAACTCCAAATTATATTCCTGCTTCAGTTCTTGAAAAACCAGCCGTAAATGCTCCTGTTTCGAATAACAATAAGAACATCAATCAAACTTCTTTACATAATCATAACAGCCAGAGTACACCTCTGTTGCCAGTCAGAAAAGTGTCAAACAATAAACCAACTGATCCATTTGCATCTATTGATAAGTCTAAATTATTAGCATCAGGAAATCACAACAGTCATAATAATTCAAACCATCCACGTCCTAAATCAACCTATGGGCAATCGAATGTCATACCAAATGTTTCAAACAGACCTAAGAGTATTTATGAAAGTAATAGGAATATACTGCCTATCCAGTCAGCTTCACACCAATCAAGCTCTTCACTTAAAGATTATATTCAACTGCAATTGAATAAGAGCAGTGACAATGTTTCAGTTCAAAAGAGCAATGAAGAAGGCACTTTGGACTTTTTAAGAGACAAAGAGGATGAAGCTAAGATGTCAATATCAAGTAGGCAGGATACTGGGGGAAGTTTTTCGAAGCTTAAAAATGGATTAAGAAGAATAAGTACTGGAAGTAGTACCACCAGTGTAAGAAGTGCAAACAATACCGGGAATAACTACATTCCAAATAAAAGATCTAGTGTTTCATCTATCAAACAATTGCTTACGGGAGGAGGCACCAGAAGGGTAAGTAATAACGAAGAAGAAATAGAAACGAAAACAAGTAATGAGACCAAGGTTCCTAAAAAATTATCTATTCAGAGAAGAATGTTTGAATATTTGAACAATAATGGCAACGAAGATCTTTCCATCAAGAAAACAGCCCATGGGTATGGTAGATATACTACTGAGGTGGATGTCAGCGATACCGATGATTTAGAAGCTATCAATAGCCATAATTATAAATCCAAAAAGAATTTGCAACCTCCAAAGGTTCCTAACAGCTTGTCATCTCAAAGATCAATCACACCCCCAGGTAATGGCCATTCCAATTCCTATTCTGGGTCCTCTCTGAAATGGAAGTCAAACATAGCATTAAGTAAAGAACCAGCACCAAAGCATACTTTAATGACATCTTCAAAATCAGATTTGGCAGCCATAAACTCGTCCTCATCCACCCCTAAGATGGTAGTAACAAAGGCTAGGGCTGCTCCAATTTCTAAGAAACCACCTCCACCAAAGCCCAAGAAGCCCACTTACTTATCCACACCCGAAACTGACAATACTAAAGAGAGAAGACTAAGTAATTCTAGTGAGATATCACTACCCGATATAGATGATTTAGAAAAACAGTTCGCCAAACGGTTTCCTAGTTATGTATAAGAACTTCAATTGGATATTTAGAGCATGAATTATTTATATTGTACACTCTGATACTCTACTATCTTATTTTAATCATTTTAAGTATTACAATAAGTTTACAGACTTGAACTACCACTTTCATCATAATCTTCTAAAGAGTCTAAGATGAAATCTACCCCCTCTTCAAACCTTTCGGTTATAATATCCCATAAACCATCAGAGTCGGCTTTTATGACTCTCCCAAACTTTCTTCTTGGTCTTTTTATTTCACCATTGGAATCATTGGAGGATTTTTGAACAGGTCCTCCACGAGTTGCAAGAGCAGTCCCATTCCCAGTACCTGTCATCCAACAAGGATTTAAATGAGATGCAAATATCACCGAGTTGGAATAGAACCAATCAACCATCGACTCATCCATCACTGGCACCAAAGGCTTCAAATTGGACCTGTTTATGAAACAAACTGTACCTTTAACAACGTCTTTGATTTCTTGTGATGATCTTTTGGCAAACAAATGAACAATAGATTGGTAAGAATCTCCAAAACCAACAAGAACCAATTTGTTCAACTGAGAAAAGTACGACAAGTAATTGTCCCAAACGTATAACAAAACTTCTTGACCGAAAATAACAGGGTTATAAGAACCAATTGGAGTGGTGCTTTGATTATGTAAGGCCAATGTTCCATCAGGCGAAACAGGTAAATTGAAAGAAGGAATATTTATGTCGATATATCCCACTTTCTTCAAGTCATCGTCATCAGAAGTCTCTTGTTCCTTCTTTATTCTATTAATCACTTGCGGCAAGGGATGTTCCAAAACTACAGACGTATTGCTTTCAATATTACCATTGATTGGATTGATATTTGCCCAAACTTCTGGAGGATCATGAATGGTTAGAATAATCGAATTACATTCATAGATATCAGGACTGGCAATAACCAAATCTTCTAATCTGTTAGGTAAATCGGTTGTGAATGGAGTATACTTATCGAACTCGTTTTGTATAATTGGTAAGTTAATGAAGGCATGTTTGGCAAATAAATCATTGGCTTGGAAAGATCGTATTGGATCACTTACATTGGTCAATTTATAACCACTGGATTCAGGCAAGTCATAAACCTCGTCGAATGCTTTGGTTGGATTACCTGGCTTTAAGCAGCTCCAATATTTCGATTGAAACTTGATAACTTCATCAATAATCTCAATAGTATCTAATAAAGGTTGAGCAGTAATGGTATTTTCTGGGGGTTCACCTATCAAAACTTTAGCAACAGCCAAAGCACTTTTACTGATAGAGTCCAAATTATAACCTCCTTCCAAGATAACTGCCAACTTTCCTCTAGCAATTGCTTTCAACATATGGGTCATATGTCCATATCCTGCCGGAGTTACATGACAACCACCCACAATATCACCATCAGCAGCATCGAACCCCGAACTTATAATGACAAAATCAGGATCGAATTCGGAGACAATTGGGATCACGACTTTCTGGAAAGCATAAATATAATCACCATCACCAGTACCAGGAGTACTCCACGGAATATTAACCGAGTAACCTTCACCATCGTTCTCACCGGCCATATTTAAGCCACCATATTTTGTTCCTGGATAGAATTTACCATTTTCATAACGATGTAAGGAAATATATAAAACTCTCGGATCATCATAGAAGCATTTTTGAGTCCCATTACCATGATGAATATCCCAATCCAAGATGACAATTTTACGAACCGATTCAGGATATGATTTCAAGATGTTTTTGGCAGCCACAGCTACATTACTGAAAAGACAAAACCCACCAGGAGTATCAGGTTCAGCATGATGACCAGGAGGTCTAACAACCGCCAAAGAGTTTTTAACTTTTCCTTCCACAACGGCTTTACAGGCTTCAATACTACCACCACAAGACAATTTAGCCGACAAAAAGGAGTCGTTGTTGACATAAATGGAGTCTCCCGCTTCAGTTTCTTCCAACAATTTATCTCTCGACATAGTTTCTGTGGAAGCAATGAATTTCAAATGTTCTTCACTATGAACCTCCAAGATTTCTTCAGCTGAAGCTTCTCTAATTGGAATTTTCATCATCAAAGGACCCAAATTGTCGATACCCGACAAGGAAGGATCCTGAATCAAACCCGCTTCAGCCAAGCGCTTGTAAATCCTATAGATTCTCCTGGGATCTTCAGGATGGGGGTCGATATATTCAAAATAGGATGTAAAGATCTTTGCGTGGTATCTCATCCTAACATCATAGACTAAACCCGTCTTTAACGGCGTGTAAAATAATTGGGGTTCGGTAGAAGGAACGATATTAATGATCTTGGAAGGCGTCAACGACTTGTGTCTTTTCACATGTCCATTCTCATCTTTAAATTCCTCTTCACCATAGTTCATCTCTTTAATAGTTTCATCACCAGCCATATCGGTTATACCATCCTCGATTTTGCTCTCTATCGTCGGTTGATTGGCCGCCTCCACAACCAGCAGTGCTCCGTTTTCAACTCCCATAGCTTCCGAATACTCTCGCTTGACCCCATTCGTTTCTTGCCCCGGCCCACTCATTTCTGTTGTATATATAAACCCTTGACTTTATTGAGTCTCAAATTTTATCGACTTCTCGAGACCGCCTGCATACAATCTCTCGTTAACTTTAGTGACAGTGGAAATGTGTTAGTGGGATAAAAACATAGAGAGTGACATTGTGTATATTGGAGGAATAATTACAGGAAGAGGGAGACAAATATAAGGGAGCAAGACAAGAATTGATGAATAGAGAGAATAGTTTATTGAAACCGGATAAAAGAGATCGCTACGATGCCTATGGTTACCAAGACCATAACGATATATATTGTGAAAAAGTCGGTGAAAGGCCATGTAATTGGCAGTTTGAAACGGTAGCAGGGTTTTTCAAGCAAGATCTAGATACTACAGATGACATGGAATTTAATTATACCTTTGAAGACTTTGGCATTCAAGACACCTGGCACAATACCATATTAAAGTTTAAGAGTCTTCAAGATGCAGGAGATGGAAGCAGATATAAACTATTATTATTAGCTAGACATGGCGAAGGGTTTCATAATGTGGCCAATGCAAAATATAAGGACGATTGGGCTAGCAAATGGAGATTTTTAGGCACCGATGGGGATATCACTTGGGGGCCCGATGCTGATTTAACCGATTTAGGTAAGAGACAAGCAATAGAAAACCAAATCTTTTTGAAACAACAAGTGGCTAAAGGTATGCCTATCCCAAGTAAATTTTATGTATCTCCTTTACAACGGTCAATCAAGACCATGTTGTTAGAATGGCAAGGCATCGATATACCTACCCCAATAGTGAATGAAAAGGTCAGGGAAACTATTGGCATCAATATTTGTCATCAGAGATCAACCAAAGCGGAAATTGCAAAATATAATGTTAAATTCCCTTCAGACTTCCCTGAACAAGATGAAATTTTCTTTGGGTTTGAACAGAGAGAAGAGTTTTACCAACAATTCTTAAGAATCAACGATTTTCTACAAGATATTTTCAATGATGATCCTGAAGACATTATTTCAGTCACTTGTCATGCTGGTTCTATCAGAGCTTTCTTGACTGTTACCAAACACAGAGCATTTACAATTCCTACAGGGGGAATGATTCCTATCATTATCAAGGCCTCTCAAAAAAATGACTAATATATATTAGTATGGCTTAAATTTATGATCTTTCTTTTTGACTTTTTTACTTTTACTTTTTTCTTTCCTATCTTTTTTATCCTTTTTGTCCTTTTTATCTTTCTTATGTTTAGGAACTTCGACACTCTCACTATTCATTTCAATGGTATGTGTGTCTAATGCATATGGTAAGTTCCATAATTTGACTATACTATCTTCACCACAACTCAATGCCTTAGTTCCTCCTGGTAATAGTTGGATATCTCTAACAACTTCTTCGCCATGAGCACCTGGAAAGTTGATTAATTTAGAATCGTCGAATCGTTCCTTCTTACAATTGAACGGTACTAATGACAATTTGTGGTTTGAATTCGCTCCGAAACTTATAAACCCTTGAGGATTCAAATCTATTACATATTCACAATCATTCCATAACGTTCTCACATCGTTCATGTCTTTAGATTCTTTTTCGTCAATTGTTTCATAATTGGTACTGTTCAAAGAATGAAATGATAAGGTTTCCATATGTGACAAGATGGATATTCTATCAGGAGTTATAAAGTTACACGAATGGACCGACGAGTAATTAATCACTTGGTGTAAGGAATCATCTTCATCAGTTTCATTTAAATCATAAATATTCACATAACCATCGGTTGAACCAGACATTAAGTATTTATTTTGAGTAGGATGGAATTTAAGATCGGTGATATCATCATGATGTGAATCAACATACGATTTGAATACTTCACTTGTGTTTCTAATGTCCCATAAATGAATTTCAGCATCATTACCAATTAATTCGGTCCCTCCACCAAGTAAATTGTTACGATAATCTAATGACAAAAAATTGGAATTGTTCATATTATTCAAGCTGTTGACCATTTGTTGCGATCTAAGATCCCATATTTTGATTCCATCGGTAGAACATGAGGTTAAGAGATGCTCATCGATTAGTTTTATAGCATTAATAGAAGATTCGTGTGCCTTAAAGTTATAAGTGGGTTCTAGCAACAGCTCAAAATCGTACAGCTTAATATTACCACTACTAGTGCTACACAAGTAGCTTCCAGCCCCCACAACCAACTTCAAAATCCATTCATCGGTATCACCAATCCATCTACTATCTAAAGTTGCATTCATCAAGTCGCACTAAATTTCATTTGTTTTGAAAAGGGAGATTATAAGTTTACCGCATATAATAAATTAAATAGCCAAAGGTTGATAGTCGCTAGATATTACTTAGAATGAGTAGTATCGTTAGAAAAGGGCAAACCTCTTTTGCTCCTAAGTTCAATAAAAAGGTAACAAGAAGAAGACAACAGCCCACACAAACCGATTCACAATTAAGTCAAGATGAGGTTAATCAAAGCAAAGAAATTACCCCATTAACTCCAGAACCAACCCAAGTATCTTCACCCGGCACGACAGTTCGTTTTTTCACAGGAGATAAAGAACAGGATAAAACGGAAGATACAAATGAAGAAGAGGTGGTGGACCCAAAAGATGCGTCCAAAAAGATCCAGATAGATAAAGACGAAGATGAAGATAATGATGAGGATGAAGACGAAGATGATATCTATGGAGACAATAGTGTTTTCCAAAATCACGAGGAAGCTAGAAGGAAGTCCTCATCTTTTTCACAAAGAAGATTATCAGGTATAAGCATAAGGAGTAAGCCAGGTTCCAGAAAAAGCTCTGTTAGTTTTGGTTCTTTTCATAGAGGTTCCATATCCGAAGAAAGAGCTACTCCAATTCCAATTGGAATTCCCGCCGGGAAGAAAAGAAGAAAACTGTCGATAAGAAAACCTTTGAAGCGTGTTAGTATAGGTGGCCCAACCAATATCGAAGATGGAAATACCGAAAATATTGGGGGATCTGGTGGAACGGTAGAAACCGATGCATTAAAAGAACAAGAAGAAGCATTGGAAGAAGACGAAGAAGAATCTGATGTGGAGAATGCCGAAAGAAGAAACGATATGGACGTTGAAGAAGAAAACACAGTTGGTACCGAGCAACAACATGAAATACTAGAAACAGAGAAAAGTAAACCAAAAATCATTTTGATGTCAAGAGATGAGTTTTATGCACAAGGCAAGAAAATTATTTTCGCCATTGACCCTAAAACTAATAAGCTATCCAAGTTTCGTACAGGTGATTTACTGTCAATAGGCATAGAGGGTGATAGTATCCCCTTAGCACCAGAGCAAGTAAACATTTCTGTCACTCATCGTTCCCAAATTCCAAGAAGCTTGATCCATCAACCAAATGAATTGACAGAACACTTGAAGCTAGATGCTGGTCTTATAACAATGAAAGACTTGAGTTTCAAAAGTTTACCACTTGGAAAAGTGAGTGAGAACTATAAACTAGCCGTCGAAGCAAAGGAAAGAGAAGAGGCCAGCAGAATTTTAAGAACTCATGCCAGACAGCTTGCAAGAGTTAAAAAAATCAGTTTTGAAAAGGCAATGGAAATATTAGAAACTCCAGAAAAAGATGTTAAGATGGAAAATGGAGAAAAGGACGAAAAGGACGAAAAAGATCTGGCAGAAGATAAATCTAAGTTGAAAGAAGAAACCGATCTTGGAATGGAGAATCAAAAAAGGAAGTCTGTGTCTAACACCATTCAATTGGAGCTTGATGCATCCGGGTCAATTGCAGTTAACACCGAATCTCAAATAGTTTCTCAACATGGTAAATTTGATAGTGATAGAACTATAGAAGAAACCAATCCATTTGAAAAACCTATTTTATCCACCACATATTTAAAGCGGAAACATACAGATAAATGGACCCCTGATGAAGAAGAAGCGTTTTATAATGCTTTGAGCACTTGGGGAACTAATTTTTCGATTATAAGTACCTTATTTCCTCATAGAACTCGTAAACAAATCAAGTCAAAGTTCAATAATGAAGAGAAAAAAAGGCCCGAGTTGATAGAAATAGCATTGAGTAGAAAAATGCCCCATAACGTTAAAGAATATGAATCGCTGAGTAATGTTAAATTAGTCGATTTGAAAGCTTTTGACGAGCAGATAAAAGAAATAAAGGCCGAACATGAATTGCAAAAGAGAGAAATCTTGAAATCTAAAGAAAAAGCCGATAAAGAAGACGCTGAAAAGAACAGAAGAAAAGAAATCGAAAGAAAATCAGGACAAAGACAGCCAATTGAAAGATTGTCTAAGAATAAACAATTACGTACAAATGAAGAGGTTGTGGGTACTTTGGATAGAAAATAGCCTTTGTAAGGACCCCGGTGTAGAACAATTGTATAGTTTCATGTAACATATTTTATTATTTAATTTGCAGTAATATGACTCTTACCAGTCCCGTCACGTGAGATGATGGAGATAAAAGTGAGTACGAGTGAAAAGTTGATAACATGTTTACTGTACAAGTATGAAAGATTACAAGCTAGAAGTATTGAAGAAAGATGATATAGTGAAGTTTGTGGTCAAAGATACTAGCAAGTTTGAAAAGTATAAGATCCCTTTTTTTTTCATAGATTTTGGAGTCGTTGTGTATTTTTTAAAGCTATACGTTGAAGACAAACAGGTGATGAATTTATATATCAGTATTGCGATGGGAATAATGGGGATCTTGATTCTTTGCAGGCAAGAGAGACAAGATAGTTTGATGGTTATTAAGAACATAGGAATCCAGTTAAACTCCAAGACTAATTGGAAATTCATCAAGAAAAGTGATAATGACTTATTTATACCGTTGACCAATATAATCGATTTAGTAATTCACGAAGGATTTCATGGTTATGGGCAAGTTATATTTTACATGTGTATATTAACCAAAAACACCACTGATAATGAAATGATTAAAGTTGTTTTCCCTGAACTATTACCCCGGAAAGATATATTGGTGGATGTTTGGCAGCAAAGCAGGCAAGTATTATTTAATGGGAATCGATATTGGCGTAGAATCCCCGGTCAAGGACTTAAGCCTGTGTTTTCATAGATTTTTGCATAATATATATAGAGAAGTATAGAAAATAAATTAATTAACTATAGGTGTACCGCACTCTTCTCATGCGCTCGAAATAGAAGTAATAAAGAACCTAAATCATTACGACAATTTTACAAAAACATAAAGGACAATTCAATGCCGATTAAATATATCAAAGGCGACTTATTTAAGCATCAAGCGAAAGGTGTGAGTGTATTAGTACACGCGTGTAACTGTAAAGGGTCATGGGGAGCCGGTGTTGCAACAATATTTAAAAAGAAGTTCCCCAGTACATATGAGGTGCATAAGCAATATTGTCAACAATTTAAAGGCAATAGTGGCCAATTATTAGGGAAATGCCAATTGATTCGAAGTGGTGATAGTGATAAAGGGTCGACGGAGATTGGAGAGTGTTATATAGGGTGTTTATTCACCAGTGATAACTATGGCAATAAGAAATTGGAACCTGGGGAAATCTTGAAGTATACCGAAATTTCGTTGAACAACTTAAGACTACAATTGAAAAGTTTAAAAGTGGAGCGTGAGAATAATTTACCTATAATAAGTATGCCTAAGATCAATTCAGGCTTATTTGGCGTACCATGGGAGCAAACGGAAGAGATTTTGAACAGGATTGATATGAATTTTTACGTTTATAGCTTGGAGTAGGGCAAGTTTACCTATAGAGAACGCTCGAAACATTGCAATATAGTGATAATTTGTGATAGGGCATCTGATAACTACTAGTTTTCGTGAGCCTAGTACTTTTAGTAGCCACTACTTGTATCCCAGTAGTCTAGTTTAGTATTCCAGTTACTATTTTAACATGGTATTTGTCGTTTGCAGTTAAAATGTCGCATCTAATAATAGAATCTATAAATATAGGAGATATATAATATTACGTTGACACCTTTTAGAATCGAAATCACAGTGCCCTACAACTCTTACAAAACCAAAGTCCAGAAGGCATAGATATAGGCAAATCAGGGGTTTTTATCTATATCAATCTCTTTCTGCTAAACTTTTCACCAAACCGTCAAATGTTATTCACCTCTTTATATGGGCCAATTCATATGGGGATTCATCGCAGAATCTCGAAATTATATACTAATCTCTAATACCATTCTAATGCCCACCACTAGCTCCCCACCAACTCGTCTTAATACCAATTGTAAGCTACTGTCTCTTTTACCTGTTTTTTCATTACTCAAATAGTCGAGCGCATCGACTTCGCATTCTCAAAACAAACAATCGACAAGGAGTATCGTTAGCGCAGGTATTGAGCTGATCATATTTAGACAGCTATATTGCAATTGTACCTGATAGAAGATTGCCACGCAATATAAAATTTTTGTATTTGAATTCCAGTCGATCTGATTAATCGAGTATTTTGGTTGTAAAAGTCTAGTATACCTGAGTTCGAATCTTGTTTTGTGGTGCTCGATCCATTCATTCGTTTTATTTTAATTATTGTACCATATTTTTTGAATCAGTGATACCACTGATTCTGATTACTAAGTCCCGAACTGTTTTACCTACTGCTGGTTTAATATATTGGTTTTATCCCATTGACGCGTCTGCTTTCGTCTTGATCTGCTGTTGATCCATAGTATTTTTTTTTTCATATATCATGGATCCCAACACAAATCGACCATATAAGGCAAACCATCCATTTAAACCTAATTTTCATCAAAGAAGCCATAGTCATAATAGTATGAATTCTTATAATTCTCAACTTCAACAGTCCCAACTTCAAAATCCCCAATTTCAACAAAAAAATGCACAACAAAACTGGCAAAGACTAATACCTCCTTTACCAGGTAATTCTAATGATTTTAATTTTAATGCTAATAACGACATAATGAGTAATGACACAACTCCAATTAATAACCGGAATATCGACGAAAGAGATAAGTCTAATCGACATTCAATACATTCCCCAACTCAATATACCTTTCATCAACAAAATTCTTTTCAAGTTAAGAACGACTTACCTACTTCTGTCCAAAATCAATTATCAAATGCTCCTAATTTTAAACAAAGACCGTCTGACTATAATCAGCCAAGACAATTGAATAGTCAGAATCAGAATCCTTTTACAAATAACCAGTTCCAAAACCAAAGCTCAACACCAAATAAGAACCAGACCTCAATACAAAATCAATCTCTCGAAGGCCCTTTTCAATCCAGCGAACAAAAGAAAAACGTCAGACGGAGAGTTAAAACGTGTAGAAAATGTGGTAAAGATATTACGGGTCAGTTTGTTAGAGCTTTGAATTCAAGTTTCCATGTTGAATGTTTTAGTTGTAATGAATGTGGTAAACAGTGTTCTTCCAAGTTTTTCCCTTATGAAATTACAGATAAACTGACTGGTATTAAGTACCAAGTTGCTTTATGTGAGTTTGATTACTTTAAGAAACTAAACTTGATTTGTTTCAGTTGTAATAATGCTTTGAGGGGCCCATATATTACGGCATTAGGTAATAAGTACCATTTGGAACATTTCAAATGTAACGTTTGTCAGAAGGTTTTTGAAAGTGACGAGAGTTATTATGAGCATGATTCAAGCATCTATTGTCACTACCACTATTCCAAGAAGTTTGCAAATCATTGCGAAGGGTGTCATTCCTCTATTGTAAAGCAATTCGTAGAGTTGTTCAGAGGAGGGAGAAACCAGCAATGGCATCCAGAATGTTATATGGTCAACAAATTTTGGAATGTCACTGTTACTCAAGACTATGTTGGTAATAAGAATTTAGCGATTGCATTGAATAATGTTAGTAATAATATGGAACTATTGAGTGAACATGACTTATTGTATTTGGAACAATCGATAGAAAGTTTAGTCGTCAAGATTTGGCTTTCTTTATCCAACTTTGAAGAATTAACGGCTTCTTCCATTTCTGACATGTTATTAAATGCGTGTATTGGTAATAAAATGGACGGACTATTATCCACTGGTAAGTTAATTTTGTATGTGGAAGTTTTATTCAATGCAATTGATTGCCTTTTCCCATTATTCAAAACCATTAATGATGATAATATGTTTTTGAAGAAAGAACCCAGAAACTTGTCTGGTAAAATAATGAGTTATTTAGCTATTTTGAGAAAATCTAATCATGCCAACTTTAACTCAGGGTCTTTGTCCTCAGAGTTATTGTCTGTTATAACTGGTTGTGCTCATTATCTTAAATTGTTAATAAGACTTGGTTTACAAAACTCATTGGAATTAAACAAAATAAGAAATGATCCTATTGCCATTGATACCTTCTTGAAAATGATGAAAGATTTTGATAAGATTTCGAATGCTGCCAGCTTTGACATGGTCAATAATGCGTTGATCATTCCTTTAAATTCAACTGATTTGTGTAAAGCATGCGGAAAGTCAATTGAAAAATCTTGTGTAAAATACGAAAATGATAGATGGCATTTGAATTGTTGTAAATGCTCAAATTGTAACTCAGATCTCGATTACAAAGGAAAGATAAAAATTGATGATTCCAATAATGGTTGCAAATTGTATTGTTCGAATTGTCATTCTCAAAACCAATCTCAAGTGGATGTGGAACATGTTTCAGACTTGCAACAATTGGCCTATCTTTTGAAAATTGCTTATTTAAGGTCAAGACAAGTTATGTTAGACCTGAACACAAGCAAGAATTCGGGTGCAAACAAAGGAAGTCTAGAAGATAAACAAAAGTTGAACTATTCTAATACATTGAAAGATATCACCAGGTTGAGAACAAAAAGAGAAAACCAGAACTTGTCCAATTCCTTGAAGAAAGATGCCAGAAAATCAGTTATTATCGATCCTCCTGAAGCCGAAAATGCTAAAATTAATGAGAACACCACTATTGATTCCATTGAGGTTGGTAACTCAAGTGGAAGTATCGAGAACTTGAATAGAAATAACTCTGTTCTTTCAGACAACTCCTTTATATTATCACAGGATGACAGTGAACACTTTATCAACAAGAGACTTAACATTAAAGATGAACCGGCACCTAAAAGAGTGTTGTCTAACAATCAATACCAATTAAATCGTACTTCAGATTTATTGAAAAACGAAAAGTCTTTAACATTGGATGATATTCCAAGAATCGTTGCAGCAGAACAAGCGAGAGACCAAAGGCCGAATGCTTTCAAACACCATAATAGTTTATACCAAAGACAAGCTCAAAAATCTGTAGACTTGAAACAATTGCAAACTTCCCCTGCAAATTACAGTGCTAATGATAGTAAAACTAATGGTACTCACAATGACAGTATCAATGGCTCGCCTAACGTTGGATTGAATCAAAACCTTACCAGTGGTAGTATGCATAAGTTTATCAAAGGTAGTAACTCCAATTCAACTACTCCTATATTGAATAGGAAGGTCAAATATTATAGTGAATTGAGCAAATCCGAGCACTTTGTGTTACGTCATGTTGCTGTTGAGGCCTTGGGTCAATTGTTGAACAACAAGTACAATAAAGTCGAATTATTATCTTTAATCCAAACAAAAAAGCAAACCACATTTTGGGATAGATTCAAATTTGGTAACCATAACAGCGACTCAGGCAAAAATGTGAATGGCGTTTTTGGGGTTAATTTGCAAGATTTAACAAAGAAGTATGGAGTTGATTCCGATTTAGGAGTGGGGCCATCTAAATTGCGTATTCCCATTGTGATCGATGATATTATCAACAGTTTAAAAACGAAGGATATGTCAGTTGAAGGTATTTTTAGATTGAATGGTAATATCAAAAAGTTGAAGGAATTGACGAATCAGATCAACGAAAACCCATTAAAATCTCCCGATTTTTCTAATCAAACTGCAGTCCAATTGGCAGCATTGATGAAAAAATGGTTAAGAGAGTTGCCAAATCCGTTATTGACATTTAATTTGTATGATTTATGGATTGAAGGTCAAAAACAAAAAGATTTGGTATTAAGAAAAAGATTATTGAGAATAATTTATTGTATGTTACCAAGGAGTCATCGTGATTTAGTCGAGGTATTGTTAAACTTCTTCAATTGGGCATCATCTTTTGCAGAAATCGATGAAGAGAATGGATCCAAAATGGATATCCATAACATCGCTACAGTTATCTCTCCAAATATTTTGTATGCCAAGATAAACGAATCCGAGGGACCTGGTGATGCCATGAATGGGTTATCCAATATCAACCTGTCTGGAGAAAGCTACTTTTTAGCAATCGAAGTGGTGAATCAATTGATTGAAATGCATGAAGATTTGAGTCTAATTCCTGAAGATTTACTAGAATTTTATGAAAACTGTTCCATTACAGAAACAAAAGAAAAAGACAAAGAACCATCCACCAAAGAAATCATGAGTAAAATAGAGAAAGTTAACAAAGAAATGCCTAAATTTTTCATTGGCTACGATATTAAAGATGAAAATGGCGATCCTTTGAATCACGAAGTCAGGTCCAATACAGTATCTAGGGGCCTCTCAAAAGTGTTGGATGAACAACACGGTGAAACTGAAAATATTTAATAAACACTCGTTCTATTATTTCTAATACTATAGTCTATCGTCCGTCTGAGATTTTGGTTTATCTAATCAATCTGAGGAGCGAAAATTTTCAAATTTCTAAATGTCATTAACAGTAGATGGATTGAAGCAACTAATAGTCGATAGACTTGGTGCTAATGTTGCTGAAGTAGAAGATATGTCGGGAGGATGTGGCCAAGCTTTTGCTGTTATCATAGTATCTGACCTGTTCAAAGGCAAAAATAAGTTGATGAGACATAGATTAGTCAACAATGCGTTGAAAGAAGAGATTGCATCAATTCATGCATTTACACAAAAGAGTTTCACGGTTGAAGAGTGGGAAAAGCAAGGAGGAAAGATATGAGTATCCGAAGTTACATATGAGACAACAAACAAACTGAAAGCTGTATAAACTGTATAATAAATATTTATAATCAGAACATTATTTTCTATAACCTGGTGCAAATCTCTTGACTATGTACAGCCAAAGTATGAATAGCAGTATATAAATGCATAGTATAATCAAAGGATATATTTTCAAGCCCGTGCTACTAGATTCAGCAATCAATCCGATTAGAAACGGTACTGCTGCTGCTCCAGAACCTCCAAACGCACATATAAAGCCCACACCTGAAGTGTGGTATTTAGCAGGGAGAACCCCAATGGATGCGACAATGGTGGTTTGGAAGATGGGACCAACAAAGAACCCACTGAAAAATACAATCATAAACACCAAAGGAATTATTTTTGTAAATGATAATATGTAAAATAAAATATAACCAATAACAGACGCCCCAATATAAGCTAGATTGGCATAAAGTTCATTTGAAAAGAATTTGGCAGTAACGAATCCCAAGACGGTTCTACCAAGCGTCAATCCAAACCAGAATGTGGTGGCAATATAGGAGGCTAAAGCATAATCTATATGATTGATCCTGGTTAAGAATGTGATTAACCAAGCACCAAAACCCACTTCCCCACCAATATAGAAAAATAATAAGGAAGCAAACAACCATACTAAAGGGTATTTAACTACATCTATCAAGCTCGCATGGAAACTATTTATATTGACCTCTTGACCACTGCTATCCGGTTCATCTATGGAATTCATCTCGATATTGTTTAATTCTTGTTGGACTTTCAAAGAGCCTAGGTATTTATATTTCTTTGCAGTTTCATGCCTGAAACAAACCATAGAGGCTAAGAAATCAAGCGATGCTAAAGAAGCCAATACCAAATAATATTGATTCCATTTCCAAGGGTTTTCTTTACGAGCAATCAAAAAACTAATTAGACTGGGGGAAATCAAGCTCCCCAATCCATAACATCCATGTAGTATACCTAGAATTTGATTAGAATCCACCAACCCACCAACCCAGGTATTACAAGCAGCATCCAAAACTCCACAACCAATTCCACTGAAAGATGCAAAAAACACCAAAATTATGAAAGGAGGAGCCAAACTAAATGTTCCATAAGCAATAATCATTGATACAGTACCAATAGTCAAGACCCCTTTTAAACCAAACAATTCATGGGTCTTACCATTCAACAAACCCATTAGTATATAGCCAGATATCGACGCCAAATATAGAAAACTAGTTTGGATGTCATTGACTTTATAAGTGTGTTGCAAAACAGGAATCAAGGTACCTACCGCCTGCTCAGCCAATCCAAACAATACAAAAGTGACCCACGCAGCTAATATCTGAAATTTCAACCTTGTACTTTTCCTCCAATCATTAGAATCTATGAAAAGTAATTCCCCTTCATATTCAACCGAATACTTTTCGTTATTTGAGTACTCATCTCCCTTTGGAATGAATGCTTCATTAACCTCATTCACCCCAATAAACCCGTTGATGCTATCATTGATGCTGTCATTATAGTCATCATCATAATTGTCATCTGGACTATTCATTAGACTACCGTCTCTGTCATTGTGTGCTGTTGTCATACCGTATCACAACTTTTCAAGGGTCTTTATAGTTTTTGGAACCTTTCTCGCATTTGATATCCATTTTTGCAATTCCGCAAGGTGATGGTTTTTAACGGAGGAATTATGGCTTAACGTTTGTTTTTGGGGGATAGGAAAGGGAATTTGGGGTATTAACTGCTCTTTAAATCATATGTGGTGGCTTTGCAACAAGAATTTGATACTTCCTAGAGAGAGATATATATTACTTTCTAGGGTCTGTGTCAAGGCTGCAAAATTCTCAGGCAATCTGCTGTAGTCATAGTTGTTCCATTTTTTATGTTTGTGGCCTGGGATAGAGCTTAATAGGTGATAATCTGAATATTCAACATCCTTGGACGTGTTTTGAACGGTGATAAGCCACTATAAAGCCAATATTCGGCGGAAAATTTCAAGTCGAAGGTTGTCATAGACCAGCCGCACATCATATGCAGGATAGCCTTTTTAGCTTAGTGGTAGAGCGTTGCACTTGTAATGCAAAGGTCGCTAGTTCAATTCTGGCAAGAGGCATTCTTTTTTTGCATCTATATATATTCATATTTATTTTTGCAGACCTATTTCGGTATTAGTCTAAAGATGTGGCTTGGCCTTATTATCAACTACAGCAACACATTCGAGCTCAACCAATAACTTTTCATTGGGGAAGTCAACAATCACGCATGATCTGGATGGTTTCTTGGGGAAATATTGTTTATAGATCTTATTGACTACCCCGATAACTTTACGATGTTTAATGAACAATAATACTTTCATTACATTATCCAAGGAGGAACCTGAGGCAACTAAAGTCTCTTTCAAATTCTGAATTGCCTGGTGAGTTTGTTCTTCAACAGAATCTTTCAATTGATTGGATTTAAGATCTTGTCCGATGTTACCTGAAGTAAATACCAAACCATTGAATACAAATGATGGCGAGTGTATAGCATCTGGCCTACTGGCCATTTCAGGAGTAATTCTATTCATATTAGTTAAAAGAAGAAGATTTTTCAGCTAATTTATATTATGCTATCTACGCGGTCAACTTGATCGACTTCACCGCTTATCAGCTTTCCTGCAAATTGTACTTCAGTGAAAACTAAAAAGCTTTTAAAGGTAATTATTCATATACTAGAAAGTAGTCAATTACATCAGTTATGTGATGATACCATCTATAATTGGAATTGTCAAAGGTCGGTATATGGTCCTTTGTGGTAAAGAATCTTGACATTGAACCTCTTTTTACACAACTGCCACATAAGCAAGTATCATATTTTTGTTTATAAGCAGTAGCATATAAATCCCAAGTGTCACTTAATCTGCCTGTGAACCCTTTATCATCCAATACATAACCAATATGTTCTTTGGAATAGGCGAAATAATTGGAGTGGTATAATTTGTGAGTTTGAAACACTAAAAATATATCATATGTAGGTGTTACAAGATTCCAGTTTTCTTTGATTAATGCAAAGAACTTGACATATCTATCCAAAGCTTCTTTTGCTATATAATTCATGTCCTGGGATGCTAACCAACCAATACTGTTAATTTTTCTTATCATAGGTGATTGTTTCTTGATTTCTGCAATTAAATCGTCTTGTATCAGAACAGCCAAATTAGACGATACTGTTACAAATACAGCGTTCATCTGCATATAGTCGTTAATCAATTCAAATTCTTGTTTTTGTCCAGGTGGGAAATTATTGTTAAAGAAATCTGGAATGGATTCGGTTTTCAAGAGCTCTTTAGACTCAGCTAATTGCTTGAAATACAATTCAGAATTAAAGTGACGCAAGTAATTCCTATTATAATCAGTTGAAATGAACTTTCCAAACGACGGTATCGATTCCAGTGCCTTGAGTTGTTTTAGGTCTGAGTATAACTTTCGTCTTCTTAGTTGAGCTGCATCTATGGTAGAATCAAATCCACAACCACAATCTTCGGATTCCATTGTAAAATCCTTGTCAGCGATACCAGTCTCACTATCATTAGTTGTGTCATGCATACCTAACTTCTTGCAGCATATGGGGCATTTGACAGGTACTTGTGGGGGGATTTTACTAGTGTAATTAAACTTTTCATCGTAGCCTATTTTAGAATAGAAGTTGTCGATAAACTCTTCGAAACTTGTTTCATTCTTTGCTCCCACTGTAAAACGGAAGTCGGACGAGATGCAATCACTAATTTTGGCTAAAGGGAAAGGGTGTTCGAGAAACTGTTTAAAGTCCCAAGCCACAAAGTTAGAATGGAATGATATACTCTTGGTAGCGAATGTATACCAGACGAATATCACATCAATCGGAGGCAAATACGTCTCCATAATCAGTCCAAATTCTTCATCATGCGGACCAATTCTGTTCCTAAGGGCACTAACATAAACGATAAACCGTCTGACTGCTTCATAAAGGTACAAATCCCATTCGTTTTGGTGTTCAAGCGCCAACTGCTCGAAGCAACCTAGTAACTTCAAGTGATCTATTATATCCGTCTCTGTTACCGACAATTCGACCATCTCTTTATAAATGCGTAGATATGATAAATTCCTATGAAGAATTTCTATTAAGAATTTCTATCAAGAATTCCAGTAATTCCTATTAATTCCTTTCCACAATTTCTCACTTGCAAAACTCGTAAATTTAATCATAAACCCGATTTCAAGGAATTAGGAATTGTCAATAATATGAGTGGAAAGAACTCACAATATAACCGTTTCATTGGGCTACTAGGAAGCGAAAAAGACTACGGGAGTGGCTCTATCAGTGTTGGTGAAGTGGTAGCACATCTAAAGCTATTGAATAGTTTTGATGTTTTGAAGAGATCGATACTCCGCAATTGCAAAAGTGCTCACGATGATTACTGGCAGGTTTATGTTACGGTTGCAGTTCGGAGATTCATTGCATTTATGAGTGCATTGAAGTTGAAGGTTAAACAAGCAGAAACATCCACCAATGAGTTTTTGCAGACACATCTACCTCCTCTAGATATCTTGTTAGTATGGCATTCATTTTTATTGAACCCTAAAAGTTTCCACTCCAACTTAGAATATAATGACTTGAAGGGATTTGCTGAGTTTAATTTCCCTTTGTACAGAGTTCAGAAGGTAATTGCAGATGACACTTTCATATATACTCCGAATTTGAACTCACAAGATGAGTTTATTATCTTCATGGAGGAATACTTTTTGAAGACAGGAACAAATGAAAGGTTCACCTTTGACTGTTATGTTCCCATTCCAAGTGACTTGAAGTTTCCAATCATGTGTCCTTGCTGTAATCAGATATTGTCGACTCACTATGTTACAACTCCCGACAAGTCTGGGATTGCAGACCTGAAGTTTAGATGTGAACAAAACACTCCATGTAAATGCCAAATGTATGGTGACATAGATAATGACAATTTACGAGCAAGGCTATTGATTCGGGATTCTGGTGAATATCCTACACCACCAATAACAAAGTATTTTTCTCCACGTTTAAACAAGACAGGCAATGAAGTGACTATGAATGGGATTCACAAAAGGTTCACTTCACTAATCAAGAAGAATTATCTTGATTTAAAGATCTTACCTATCTTAGACTTCTATGAAAACTATGAACCACATTTTGACACCGACTCCAAACACATATTTCGTGAATACGTAGAGTTGAACCCCATATTCGTGACAATTCCAGGCAAAGATACAATTTACATATACGAGGACTTAGTGTCTTGTGTCTTACGACAAGAAAAGTTTATTGACAAAATGATTCATTTGAATTGGTTGAAGTCTTACTACATAGAGTTGACTGTGAAGGATGCGTTGGATAGGTACATTGAGTTTTTTAAGTTGATTAAGGATTCGACCCATCCCATAATTCCAACACTAGATATCGACTTAGCATGGCATACACATCAATTGTCTCCCCAAAGGTACCTCGATTTCTGCCAAAGTGTGACCGGAATCTTGGTGGATCATAACGATAAGATTGAAGAAAATAGGTTGAATACATCTTTTGAAAAAACATGTCAGTTGTATCGAAGAACCTTTAAGAAGGATTACACCATATGTCTTTGCAACTACTGCAAAGCCAATAGAATGAAGAAGATCTCTTTGTTCCGTAGGGATAAACAAAAGGGCCCAATGATTGGTGATAAAACTTTATCAGTCCAACATATAAGCACCCATAACGCATTTAGGGTTCTTACGCATTTCGGTCAAGTTCTAAACAAAATGACAATGAAAAAGTTTACATCCAAAAATATTCAAGAACCTTGGACGTATAAAGAGCCACTTATCCAGGGGACACATTTGGAATTATACCAAAATGGCCAATGTAAGGCAGTTAGTGATGCTGCAAGCGCATGCGGCGGTGCAACAAACCAAGCGACCCAACCTTCTTTTAAAACCCGAAATGTCAAATCAACCCAAATAAACAGTTATACAGTTAATGTAACTTCTAATAACCACACAGGTGAATTTACAGAAAATGCAGCTACGTTTTTTGCCCTTTCAAGTACTACTGTGTTTACTAGTGATGCTTCAAGTTTTGTTCGTATCTCAGGACATACTGGTGGAGACTCTTCAAACTGTGGAAGCAACCATACTGATATTCATGGAAGTAATTGTGGTAGTAACTGCGGCAGTGCAGGTTGTGGAGGGGGCGGTGGTTGTGGAAGTAACTCTTAAGGCATAACCGCGGTGATTGGCGGGATGTCTTAAAGAGGAAGTCGATAAGATGCATGTTTTATATAAAAGATATGTCAGGCACGATAGTTCATAACTAAACCGAAGTATATAATAGCGGGGGTTTCCATTACAGACATAACTTTTATGAGATGTCAGGTGTAGTCAGCCAAGAACCTTTCCAGAATAAAACTGTTGTAATACTTGGAGCAGGAATAATAGGATGTGCTAGTGCTCGAATCCTATTAGAAAAAGGTTTCAAAGTTAAGTTACTAGCTAAACATATTCCAGGTGATGAAGATATTTGGTATGCTTCCAATTGGGCTGGTGCTTTATGGCATGGTGCCAGAAATATAACAAAGGATCAAAGATATCTACAGGCAATTACTTATCGAAGATTGACTGCTGATCTTCGAAAAGATAGTGTATGCGGAGTTTGTTCAATTAGGGTTAAGGAGTATTATTCGGATATTCCAAAATCGGAAGATGATTTATGGTTTGCTTCGGTGAATTCTAACTTTGTGGATATGGATAAATCCCAACTTGAAGGTACTGAATTCATCTATGGTTGCGAATATGATTCTGTTGCAATTGAGCCACCTAGATATCTAAAGTATGTGAGAAAAGTGATTGAAGATTTGGGAGGTGAGTTTATCAGGAAAGAAATATTCGATGTAAATGAACTTTATGAACAGTTTCCTTCATCGACACTTTTTGTCAATGCTTCGGGTGTAGGACCAAAATACATTAAAGGATTGTACGATGAGAATTCATATCCCAATAGGGGCCAAAATGTTTTGGTTAAAGCCAGAACGGATTATGCTGTGAGCAGGAGTGGAGGTGAGTATACTTACATAATTCCTCGTCCATTATCAGGGGTGGTTGTTTGTGGGGGCATAAATCAACCTAATGAAACACATTCGGAAGTGGATCCTGAAATCGTTAAAGATGAAATCAGAAGAGCTCACAAGTTGGCACCTGAAATCGTTTCTGAAGATCCTGAGATTGCTGGATATGTGGTAGCTATCCGTCCTGCTAGAAAGGGTGATTATAGGTTGGAAAAGGAGAAGGTAGGGGACAAATATTTTGTACATGCTTATGGTTTCAATGGAAAAGGCTACGCATTCTCTTATGGTGCGGCTCATACTGTGGGTGTATTAGTTGAAGAAATTGAAAAAGAATTGTGTACAACAGCAAAAGTTAACAAGTCATAATATATTCTATTCTCATACGTATAGTGGCAAGATAAGTCCAGACTCCTCTGCCAATTCTGGCCATGGAACCCACGTATTACCATCCCTATTTATATCCCACACTTTTTGGACTAATAGTTTGATGGTTAAGAACTTGGGGTGGCCATTGGTCTTATATACTTTATCCAACCATTCAATAAACCATTTTCTGTAAAACGAATCATAAAGATCACAACCAATAACAAATATAGGTAATATAGTAAAAATATGGATCTTCCCTTCTACGTCATTTGCATACAACTGAAATATTTCCTGTAGTAAAGGTATCAAGTTTTTAATCTGTAATAGCGTAAATACCGATGATGATGTATAATTATATACCAACTGATGGAATAATAAAACTGTCGACTGTTTCAAAAAATTAACAATCAAATGCATACTTTTATGATCTATTTTCATATCCAAAAGCTCTTGGTTACAAACTTCAATTTGTGACAATCTATCTTCTAGCTCTTGGGTTCTTTTTAAAATGTCTAGGATATTATTACTATTCAATACTTGATACTTGTGTAACGGATTGGCATCATTCAAATGCCCTGATATTTTTGCTAACTTCATTAAGCCGTGTAAATGAAATAACTCTCCTACTACTCCACATACTTTTTTAAAAGACAAATAATAAGGATTCAAATCTTGAATTAAGGGAATTTCAAAAATCGCCAGAACATTCTCTATCTCCAAGCTACTGATATCATACTTAACTATATCATAACAGAATCTGGTAAAGTAATGTGAGCAAAAAATCTTCCTGAAAAGGGACCCGTTTGTGGTGTCACTTAAACGATTCAAACCACCTCTTAACGAAATAGCTTTAATTATTAGATAATTCAATTGGTACCAAAATTCAGGATCAACTCTTGTTTGTATTATTTGAATTTCATAGAGTAATAACTCCATAGCAATAGTATGATCGCAGCATACAGATGAAACATATCCCAATCTGGCATTGAGTTCTTTGACAATATCTTTTTTTAGCGTCTCTTTAAATGAGAGGTCCAAATTAAAACCTTCTTTACGTAACTGCAAACTTGCAGTTGACCATAAAAGCATGATTTTATATACCAAAACATTACTGAAAGCTAGAGTAAGATAAGTCGTTAATAGCTGACTTGTGAAGTTATCCAACGTAACATTGGCTCCATTATCTGTACTGTACAAGACCCTGGAAGTTTCTTCTGGAAAATATATACAAAAGTGGTCCATAAGTAACTTTGTTGTCTCAATAGGTATATAAGAGGGTAAATTTACAAACTTACCCTCTATCACTTTATTTTTTCCTTCATTCCTCATCCCTTTGACCACTAAAGAAGGTGCTTCCAAGAATATTTCATTTTTCAAGTTGTCACAATTGATATTGTCGAATTTGGGACTGCCAGAATCAGAAGAAATATCCAAAGTTCTATCATCATGCTCATAAGCCAAGCTCAAGGAAATATTATTCGTACACAACTCATGATCATTATATTCAGGAACATTAGTAAAGAACTTGTAGGCATCTTTAGTGGTTAAGCCGTAGATTTTACCCGTTTTCTTTTCAAAGTTAGTATTCATATCAACAATAGGAATCTCAGTCACCGTTTCATCAAGCACTCGACCCTCAAAAGATGATGATACAATGATCTTTTTGTCATAAAGTGCAAAGAAACCTTTGCTCCTTATAGTTGACCAATGCAGAAAATCCTGCCATTTATGAATACTGAAACCCAAATACTTCAAGATAATACTATCTTTAAGGTTCAAATGCTTGTGTTGGTGCTTATGGCCAATTAAT
Source organism: Yamadazyma olivae (assembly GCA_030571975.1). Classification (NCBI taxonomy): domain Eukaryota; kingdom Fungi; phylum Ascomycota; class Pichiomycetes; order Serinales; family Debaryomycetaceae; genus Yamadazyma; species Yamadazyma olivae. The sequence continues at coordinate 158,711 of JAJLZD010000011.1, forward strand.
TCTCCTAGTTTGTTGATCTGTTCTATTTGATCTATGGTGCTTGGTGAGTCAATTTTAATTTCATTAGGATAAGGGTTATTTTTATTCAATTCATTGGGTTTCCTTTTGGTTGTCTTGTTATTTGTTGGGCCTTGGTAAACGATAGTTTTAAAAGATGGAGCTTCACAATCTATTCCTTTTCTATCACAGTAAGTACATGCGGATGCAAGGGGTTTAAGATCACAACGTTTACTGCATGGGTTAATATTGGTCGTAAAACGTATAAATTAGGTCAATCAACATACTTTCTTGCCTTACAAGCTTTACAGCCATTCCTATTAATAGGGTTTTTTCTTACCCTGGAACTCATTATTCCCTAAGTTAGATAAGTCGCAAATTTCCTTAGATAATATGAGTTAAGAATGAGTCGAGACTCAAGTATTTTGAAAAAGAGTATCTAGTCTTAAGCAATGAACATTTAAGACTATTCACTATTACGATTGAAGTTTTGTTGCTTGACACCCAGAGACTCAAGCTATCAGAACCTATCGATCTGAAAAGTGAGACGATTGATAAGGTTCAACATGAAATAGGAAAAGTTAAAACCAAACTGAAATTAGCTATTATTACAAGTGATACATCGATAATGCTTAAATGGGCTGTCTTCTTAGTCCTTCATGAATTCAAACCTAAAGTCTATTGATTTAAGAACCAAAATCGTCAACGTCCTAAAAGGGCAAGTGATACGCCAGGCCGAATATGCAGTAGCTTTTATGCAACAAGTGAGGAAAACATATAAGGACACAAGAGGTATCAGTTGGTTAACTTGTACCAGAAAGATGTCCATATCTTCATGAATTACAATATATATCGCCCAATTGTTTTTGTTCGTCTAATATGTTTGGATTAATAAATTCCAAGTTTGAAAGCTTAAATAATTTTAAACAATTTGGTGTTCTGAATATGGAGATTGGGCTGAAGTTTGTATTCTTTTAATTATTAGGGTTGCTGTATGCTTTCAGATAGAGTCTATGATAAACCTTTTTGCAATTGCGTCATCGCAACATCTGAAGAAATAAGGTAATAATAATCCGTTACCTTTAAAACTTCAAGGCAAAGAGAACATTTCCTGGTGCTCATATCATCTCTATTCTTCTAAGCTTTTGTTGCTGGGAGTGTTAACAATTCAGCAGTCCCTACCAAGGACAATTGTTCCAATTTTGACCACCGACAACGTTACTAGACACATCACCATTAATCAGAATACATTCACATTATTTAGACAAGGATCTGCAGTAAAGCAGCAACACCGTTGAAGTGCTTGATACCATTAGTATGTCTACGCCGGAGTTGCCTTTTTTGGGTAATTCCGAATACGAACGTCTGGTGGATAAAGCAACAGTGATAAATATGAACAACATATATCTTGGAGTATCGATTAGCTAATATTAGAACACTGTTGTTTAATCTTGATATAGAGTACCAGGTGTCTTAAGGGTCGAACTTGTAATATGTAAAGCATACATGCAGCCAAAACCTTTATCCAAAAATACATGTCCAATTTCCGTTGCATACAAAGCTTATACAGTTGAAGAGTTAGGGGTAATCTTATAATCTAGACTTCTCCAGAAGTCTATATTTTATTCAAATTATAACTTTATCGTAGATTATGCGGCCGGACTAATAAAGCCATTAGCCTCCCATATTCGAAACCAGCAGAATTACCTATCAGCTATCAAGAGTCTGGACTACCCTCAGTAATCTACAATCATCTACAGTACTAACTGCCTTTAACTATCTACTTTAAATCAAACCTGAGCCCTTTCATGTGTGTCAAACCGTCACGGCAGACTAATTTGCCTCTTAGCCGTTTACTCCAGATCCGATTATGGAGTTAATTCCTTGACTCCTACCCCTATCACAAATTGAGGACCTATTATTAGAACTAGCAAATTGGCAAAAATTGTTTACTAACATAACGCTTATTAGCAACTAAGCCAGTGCATTCAACAAACTGTCAATTCTAACTTAGTACTGATTCATACTTCAGTGTAAGTCAACTTCAATTGCTGCAACATTATAGAAAAAGGAAGAAGTGTCGGGTGTCGTGCAGACCGATGCGCACGCCGCGACACTTTGAGTGATTACTAATCTTCAGTATATAAGTGTAGACAATCCCTTAAAACAGCAGCGGTGACACATACTAAATTACTGAAATATTGAAAAATTGTGTTAGTTTCAAGAATCGAACTAATATAATAATCCAGATAACATTTTCAATAAGGAGAAGTAATAGTTTTGTAACCAGTCCTCAGATTGAAACCAGAAATTAATCTTAAGAATACGATAAAAATGACTGATGTTAAAAGACAATACCATGATTTAATGGCTACCCCTGAGCCTTTGGATGAAAATAAAAAGTTACATACCAAACCAGGTAGAAAACCTATTGAAACCGAGCCTAAACTGAAAAGAACCGCTCAAAACAGAGCAGCTCAAAGAGCTTATAGAGAGCGTAAAGAAAGGAAAATGAAAGATTTGGAAGATAAAGTCAAAGATTTAGAAGACGAAAATTTAAGAGTTAACACTGAATCAGACTTTTTGAAGGCTCAAGTTAATATGTTGAAAAATGAATTAACAAAGTATAGAGGTGGGGATTTCGATTTCCTGTCAATAAATTTACCAACCAAAGTTGGTAAATTGTCATCTAACAATTTACTGAAAAATTCCAGTGAATCTGAAATTAACGACTCAAGATCAAACTCTTCAATTAATGATTCTAGTCCTGATACTGATTTAAGTTCAAACAATGACATTTTAAGAACTGAATTCCCTTGGGCTTCAAAGAATACCTACATGTCGAACTTGACTCAGTCAAATGTTAGTAGTAATAAGTTACCCGATTTAGTAAGTGGTTCTTCAAGTTCAACTTCTCCTTTAAATGATAATATTTTATTTGACAATGATTCCAAATTCGATGAAAAAATTGATCCTTTCTGTTCTGAATTAAATTCTGCTTGTGGCACTAAAGATCGTTTATTACCAAAGTACAAAAACATGTCAAGTGGGAATACCCCAAATTCTACTGATTTTAGAAAAGATTCTATATTTGGTAAATATAGCGATGATATTAAGTTGGGCCAGAATAATGATAATTTCTTGAATGATAACTTTTTGAATAGTTCTAATCTTAACTTTAATTTTAATCTCAGTCCAAATAATGTTGATAATGATCCTTTATCTTTCTTGAATGACAATAATTTTGATGTTGGTTTAGCATTTGATGAAAATAAATCCGAACAAAACACAAGCCCTATCATCGATAATTTGATAACAGAAGAATCTGCATACGATCCTTTAAAAGATCAAGTTAATACCAATTTCAACTTCAATGACTTTATCAAATCTTCTTTACCTTCAGAACCATCCATAACGAATAGTAATAATAGTAAAAAGAATTCAATAACGGAAATAAATCAAAGCCAAGCTGTTGAGGATGATGAAAATGAAGTAGTACCTGCTCCTGAAAGAACATATAAATGCTCCGAAATCTGGGATAGAATAACAAGTCATCCTAGGTATACCGAGATTGATATTGATGGTTTATGTTCTGAATTAAAATCAAAAGCTAAATGTAGTGAAAAAGGTGTAGTGATTAATGCTACTGATGTTAATGCTCTTTTGGAAGCTTCTGCTCAAAGAAGATAGTTTGTAATTTTGTAAATATTAGGGGTTTTTTATCTGGTTTCTACTATTCTCTTTTACTCTTTTGTATCTATTGTATCTATTGGTTTTAAGTTTTGATGTGCTTCAAATTCCCGTTTAAGTGTCAGATGTACCAACGCGAAAAATTAGTATGAATCTATTCAACAAAGAAGAAGGTTTACCACTTTATAAAGATAAGCCCACACACTTGAAACCAAAGAAAACACTGAAAATAAAGATGTTGTTCCAGGGATTTGTTGCTTCCTTGTTTCTTTATTACTTGTACTATTTATTTGGCAATTCCTCAATTTCAGGATCAACTAATTGGAGCAAGGCTCAATCAGAAGTTAGACAAGCATTCTTGGAATCATGGCATACTTATGAAAAATATGGATGGGGTAAGGATGAATTCCATCCAATTAAAGGTGTTGGTGAAAATATGGGACCAAAACCTTTGGGCTGGATGATTGTCGACTCTATAGATACCTTAATGTTAATGGATTGTAAGGAAGAAGTTGAAAGGGCAAGAGAATGGATCAAAAAGGATCTTGATTATACATTTGATTATAATGTCAATGTTTTCGAAACCACAATTAGAATGTTGGGAGGTTTATTATCAGCATTCCATTTATCCCAAGATGATTTATACTTGGATAAAGCAGTTGATTTGGCAAATGCGTTATTAGGTGGGTTCAATAGCGAATCAGGCTTACCATATTCTTCTGTTAACTTGATGAGTGGTGAAGGTATCAAAAATCATGTTGATAATGGTGCATCATCAACGGCTGAAGTTGCTACTTTACAATTGGAGTTCAAATATCTTAGTTTTTTGACAGGAGAAACCATGTATTGGGAAAAGGTTGAAAAAATTATGGAACTTTTAGAGAAAAAGACACCAAAAGCAGGATTGGTGCCAATTTATGTTCAACCTGACACCGCATCTTATCAAGGGAATTTGATTAGATTGGGTTCGAGAGGTGATTCCTACTATGAGTATTTATTGAAACAATACTTACAAACTAGTCAACAAGAACCAGTTTATTATGATATGTATAAAGAATCACTCGATGGAGTTAAGAAATACATGACGAGCTATTCAAAGCCATCGAATTTATTGTTTGTTGGAGAGTTGGAAAATGGAATTGGTGGAGCATTAAGTCCCAAAATGGATCATTTGGTTTGTTTCTATGGTGGTTTGGTATCTATGGGTGCAACTAATGGTTTAACCTTGGAAGAAGCTAGGAAATTGCCAGAATGGAATGAAGATAGACAAAGTGATTTTGAATTTGGTGAAAAATTAACATATTCTTGTTACAGAATGTATAAAGATACACCAACAGGATTAGCACCAGAAATTGTTGTTTTCAATACCGATGAGACTAGTGCCCGTGATTTCCATATTAAACCGTTAGACAAGCATAATCTTCAGAGACCAGAAACGGTAGAATCTTTATTCTATTTGTATAGATTAACAGGGGACCAAAAATGGAGAGAATATGGGTATGAAATTTTCCAAAACTTTATGAAACATGGTAAATACGTAAATAAAAATGGAGACGTTTCATATGTTTCATTGGGAGATATGAATCAAATACCTCCTAGACAAAGAGATAATGTTGAAAGTTTCTGGTGGGCTGAAACCTTAAAATATTTATATTTGTTATTCGATGAAGATAATAAAATTCCATTAGACAAATATGTATTCAACACCGAAGCACATCCCTTCCCTAAATTTGAATTGGGTACTTTATTCAAGACTGGGTTCAGAAGAAGTAAACCATATTTAAAGTCCCATGAAGGCAACCAAGACCAAGCAGATAACTTGAAAAAGGCTGAAAATCAAAATTCAAAGTCAGGAAACAAGGTCCCCCAAGCACAACCAGCCAACAAGCCTGCCATAGAGGAAGCATTAGAAGAAGCTAAGAAAGACCCTAGTATTCTTAAAGACAACAAGGGAGGAGAACAGAAACAGAAATTAGATGATATCTTAAGGGACCAGAATGAGTAGGTTTAATGTACAAAACAAAGCTTAAATAAACAATAAACAATCTCTGAATTATAATTTAATTTCATAAGTATTCGTTCCTATTTTTTCAAAACTACTAGATAGACTCCGATGACCAGACAACTTTAATATCAAAAGTATCTACAACAACTTTTGTTAGACACAATTCTGGAGAAACCCAAAATAACTTATCACATAACCCATTTTAGCTCCTTCTCCTACACTTTAGTGTAATTAGACCCTAATTCCCAGACAATAGAGTTTCAGGTTTCAACACCTTGTGCATATTGTGCAGAAAATAAGCATATGATAGTGGCCGAGAGGAGATTACACTACCGGGAAGCAGGTTCAGGCAAAGTAGCACATCGGGCTTGATTGTAGAAGGAACTATACGTTAACGAGATTCAAGTACAAATTTCTAAATCATCGAGTTAAATGATTTTATTGGTATCAGATTATGGTATAAGGGTCTGCCAACCACTTTTGTATGAGAGATTTTTCACCATCTGTTCAGGAAAATTGATTGCTATGAGAAAAGTAGTTTTTCCTGCTGTTTTCACATCAAGCATGAAATATTATTCAGGTTAAACTTTGTGGGGCGTATTATTACTAAATTCGGCTAAGTTTAATCAACCCTTGGGTAAATAGGCTTGAAGCTAGATAATGCACCTTATTCGGAGCTTAGGCATTAAGTGGAAAGCTCCAGCTAAACAAAGCACTGTTGGTAACAGAAACTCTTATAGTATATATTTGACCTTCGATTTATCTACTCGATTAATTCGAATTCCGTCCAGTCACTCTTATTAGACATCATACAAACTTTGATTAGCTTTAAAGTTAAAGCGTTGATGTCAAATACGACCGACATTCATGTGGTCTTTCTGTTGTCGTGCGTTTTTGTCGTTGGCGCGAAAATTTTTATCACCATCAACTAATAGGTAGTCCTTTACAATTAACATGTCTGGAGATGTATGTATAAGATCCCATATTGATATCATCAAAGTAGATTAATCATCTAGATTCTGTGATAATTTTAATGCCATGCTTTTCCGGTTCGATTTCAGTGATTCTACAGCCTTACTTTTGTCAAATACTATTTACCAGTAATTACTAATTACGTCACCGATAAAGTTGATTAACTTTTAAGCTGGAAATACAGAAATAGAGATATTGAAGATCGGAGATATGAAGGTATATATCATTTATCTACTAGTGTTATCGATACATTATAGTTGTGATCAGTATACTAACTTGTAGCCTAAAACAAGATCGTTTGATTTAGAGCCTAACCCCTTTGAAAGGTCCTTTGCTTCCAAAGACTCGGATAATGAAGGTACAGGTCCCGCTGCTAATAGCAATAAAGATACTGATGCCAGTGCAGAAAGCTTGGACTCGAAAGGAGAAGATAAGAATAAACATAACTTACACATTCCAAATATCTCTAGTTTGAACAACATTGGTCAAAAATTACCAGGAATAACACCTCCTTTACTAACTCCAGGAGGTAGAAGATTACCTCCAATCAACTACAGTCCAGGTAATATATCGACCCCAGGAGGGACTTTATGGAATAGCTTATTGAATGCTACCAATACTGACAATCAAAATAGTTCAAGAGTGTCTTCTAATAATAGCAATAATTCAAACAATACCAACACCTCGAATACTAATAATAACAGCAGTAACAATAATCCTTCAAATAATCCACAAACTTCATCACATAATCATTCAAATAGCCAAACTGATTATAGCCAATTTTTAAACAGTTCCCGTAAATCTGGTTTAACTCCAAACGAATCACATATTAGAACTGGTTTAACCCCAGGAGGAAATAATTCAAATGGTTTTAATTTCAATAATCAAATTTTGGGTTTAACTCCTGGAATCTTGAATAGTCCAATGACTCCTGGCTTATCAAGTTTATTGGGATTAAGTCAAAATCCAGGTATATTGACTCCTCAATTACAACAACAATTACAGCAACAACCTCCACAAGTTCAACAACAAGTTCAACAGCAGGTTCAACAATTGCAACAGCAAGTTCAGCAACAAGTCCAGCAACAGGTTCAACAACAGGTCCAACAACAACAAATTCCTAATCAAGAATCGAGTTTGGAGCAAAGAAAACGTAAGTTATCCATGATTGATGAGTCGAACAAAAGGCCAAAGTCAAAACAAAAGAAGCAAAAGGCTAAACAAGAGGAAACACAGGACTTAGAAGATTCTGCTAATGAAGATTCCCCTGAATCACCAAACAGTAATAAAGAAAATAAAAGAAAACCAGCTACTGAAGATGAAAAACGTAAACATTTCTTGGAAAGAAATAGATTAGCTGCTTCAAAATGTAGACAACGTAAAAAGCAAATGGTTGCTAAGATGGAAGATGAGTTGAAGTATTACTCTACAGGTTATAGAGAGCTTTCTGCTCAAGTCAAACAAATGAGAGATCAATTGATTAATGTTCGAGACATCTTAACCAACCACAAAACGTGTCCCTTATTGAATCAACAAGTTGGAGGATACGAGCAATTGAATAACTTGATTCAACAAACGCATTATATTACGTCAATTACTGAGAAGCTGTCTAACGATGTCAGTACAATTCCATCGACGATTCCCACCACTTTAAACCCTGTCAATCCAATTCCTATACAAGTTCAACAACAAAACCAAACACATATTCCTCAACAAATTCCTAATGATTATACATTACCACCGGCGCCCACAACTAGTATGCCCCCTAATATCCAGTTGAATGATACACATGGACCTAATTCAGGTTCTACATCTACAGCTACTATACAAAATGGATATGACACTTTACCAGGGTCAACCAATATCTCAGCTCATCCAAGTACTAATGACTTACATGCCGCTGCAGCTGTTCAATCTAATGCAATTCACCAACCACAAGCCTCGGACATAAGAGCTATTCATAGCATGACTAATTTATCCTCATTGAATCAGCCTGGTTTACAGATAAGTCATCAAAATATAGATACAAATCAAAACACCGGCCACCAATTGCAAAATAATTCCGACAATTCATTCAATTTGAGGGCCGTGAATTCAATGGTTGATTTACACAATCATGGTAATCTTGTAGACTTACATAATTGATATAAAGCATTACTTAAATATATGATAGAATAATGTATTCTTCTCTGCGCGCGACAATGTTTATTTCCAAAATAAACAAAAATTCGCAAACAGTGATCTAATAGCACCATAATAGAGTTTACAAAAGTAGAAACAGAGCATTAAAGGAATCTGGTTCGGATATACCCTTCTATCATCTGCCATACTGTAGACACCTAAAATGGTTATTAGAGGAAATCAACTCGAAGATATGGAGCTTCCAGAGTTACCTGGATCAAGCAAAATAAACGATAATGGAATAATCAAATCAGATCAATTTACAAGGAAAAATTTAAAGAATATCTTACATCTCATCACTGGTGAACTTAAGAGCCGTGGAACAAGAACTCCACATATATTTTTACCTTTTAGATCTAAAATCGATGATGAGAAGTTAGAACGACTCTTGACTTTGATCTTCCCCAATGGTGAAGTCTTGAAAAATGAAAGTACTATCAGTGATATATTGAAAACATCTGATGAATTTACATTGATCTGCTGTTTGAAATTCTTATGGAGTAGACTACCAAATAATGAAATCATAGGTTGGGATGTTTATTTAGAATTCAAACGGAAAGAGAAAGAAGCAGGCTACCCTCAAAGTGCATTTCTAAGTATCATGCCTAAATGTTTATCTTCACCTGCACATGCTTCTATAGTTTATGATTTTTTGGATTTGTTGATAAACATCTCCTCTAATTCCCAATATAATTATTTAAGTGGTAGAAAAATCGCAAAGATGTCTAGTATTTGGGCTTTTAACAATTTCAAGAATGATGTCAACTATAAATCAGCTTTTTTTGATGCTACTATAACTAAAGAGAATAATTTTGCAACTGGGTTGAATGAATGGCAAAAATCAACCGATGCCATTTTCCATTTGTTATTATCATTCTTAAGAGCTATGTTACCTGAAAACGATATGGAAACTTTGAAATTACCAAAAACCTTACAGAGTTTATTAATCACAAATAGTTATCCTCCTTTGGAAAATACAGATTCGATAAAATCTGTCATTACAATACCGTGTGTTTTAGTAAGGTCAACCAAAATGTCTTCAAGTCCTTATGAGTTAGTTAGTAAAGTAAGGCATACTTTATCTTTTGACAAGAAAGACTCGTTTGTTTCAATGGAGAATTATACTATTTTGAAAAATATCTTTGAAAAGCCTTCTACCAGTGAAATTGTATCTTCTTTGACAGAAGAGTCACGTAGAATTTTGAATAGATTAACCGAAGATGAGATTGACTCGAAGTTTAATTTATCTCCTGGATGGTTAAAGAATCAAGATCAAAGTAAAGTGGATCCCAATATTCCCCTTTTTTCTCAAATTTCTATATCGAATGTATCAATTCAAGATTATTATATTTGGGCTTGGTTATCAACTTTGGGATCAGACCAACCAAGCAACAAGAAGTTAATTTTCGGGAGATCTTTAGTGGTCGAGGCTGGCTTAAGAGGATTTCAGAAATGGTTGATTATCACGGAAGAGCTTATATCATCAGACGAATATATCGCTGAATTCAAATCTAGTTCTATACCACCTTTGGTACCAGATAAAGGGGACAGAAGAGTTATTTCTAATGAATCATATAAGAACATGCCTTTGCCACCACCTCCACCGCCTTCAAAGAGTCAAGAGCATATTCCTCATCAAAAGGACAATGGATTTTTACCACCCATTGACTTTGATAGAGAAGAATTGGCTCTCGATATAAATGGAGAAAGAGTAGATGCTCATTCATTCGATAAAGATGATAGTATCAATGATTATTCCAAGTATTTGAAGAATCTAAATTTGGGTGATGACAATTCTCTTTCAAGTAGCAAGAAAAACTACAGACCCCCACCACCAGATTTAGATTTTGCTCCTCAACCGCCTGCACATCAACAGTTCACTCCACCACAAGCACATCAATTCGAACAGCAACATCCTGTGGCAAATGTATACCCCAATTATGAAGGTTATCAAAGTAATCAACTGTTGCCTTCTCAGACCTCGAGGTATGACTCAGAAATAGGTGACTCCCCAGGGAAAATAGAAAGCAACATAATACAGGAATACATAGAACCTTACACAAATTATGAGACTGAAGATGACGTTGCGGCCAGAAAATTGGCAGAGGTTGCAAAGGACCCTTACGCAGACTATTTTGTCCCTGGTACCGAAGCTCAAGTTCCTGTTCTGACTGATGTGAATTATCAACAACCGGCCCCAAGTTCTGGACCAGATATTGTGCCTGTAAGTGAAGATCCTGTAGTTTCGGACCAAAAAGATGTGGCACTAGATGAGAATAAAGAAAATGAAGAGATCAAAAAGAAGAAGAAAAAGAAAAAGGATAAAAGAAAATCAGATATCAACTTTCCATATCCTTTCCCTCCAGGTCCTATGCCTCCAGGAATGATGCCTCCATTTATGGACGGAGCAAATATGGAAGGAATGCCAATGGGATTTTTTCCTATGCCTCCTGGTATGGAACCACCTTCATCTCCTAAGAAATCAAAAGACAAGAAGAAAAAGAAGAAGAAGGTGGAAACTGATGAAAAATCACCAAAGCAGCCTCCAATACCTACCTTTGAAATCACACCCACTTCTCCTAATGATGTAACTCAGTCTCCTGGTCTTCCTAGACCTAAAGAAAACAACCAAAACGTATCACAACCCACTCATAGCCAGGATACAGCAAGACCTCGTGTTTCCCAGGAAAGCCAAAGTGCTCCTCAAAATCACGCTAACAAGTCATACGACACTAGAACCCCATCACCTTCTAAAGATTTTGTGAATCATCAAGGGAAACCATTCCCATCCAGCCCACAAGACTACTCTCCTAGGTCTCCAAATGGTATAACAAATAGTTACCATAATAATGAAAGAACTACACCAAGTCCTAATATGGGTAAGATGACACAACGTCCTGTATCCCCTGCTGCAAACCAAATTCCAAAACATGACCCTGGTTCACAAGGAATCCCACCTTCACAAGGAATCCCACCTTCACAAGGAATCCCACCTTCACAAGGAATCCCACCTTCACAAGGAATCCCACCTTTAAAACAACAGTTGTACTCCCAAGAACCACCAGCACCTCCTGTGAAAGATGGATCAACCAAAGTCAAGTTACCGACCTCCCCAAATCAACAGAAACATAACATGCACTCGCCTCATACATCACCCCAGCCACAGCAACAAGGGTATCCGCCATCTCATACTCAGCAACATAATGTACCACATCATGTTAGACATCCATCCCAAACATATCCGGGCCAAGCTGCAGCTCAAATACAGACACAACCACAACACCAGCAATCCCACCACCCCTCGACACAACTGGGATATCCACCATTACACAAGTCACCACATACTCCTTCCCAGCAACATCCTCAGCAACATCCTCAGCAACATCCTCCTATTCAACAATCACCACAACCTCCAACGCAAGCGCAACATCCCCCTGCTCAAAGGCATCCTAATCCCGCATATCCAAACCAACCCCCTGCTGGCCCCCAAATCCAAGCACCTCATCCTCCTGCAGTTCAAAAGTCACCACATCAGCCACCTGTATCTACAGATGCACCTATGACTTCACCTGCTCCACCAACTCAAAACGGTACACAGTCACCACCAGCCACTGCTCAACCTTATGCTTATCCACCTCAAGGCTACCCTCCACAGGGCTATCCTCCACAAGGTTATCCACCGCAAGGTTATCCTCCGCAGGGCTATCCTCCGCAAGGCTATCCTCCTCCACCGCAGGGTTATCCATATTATCCTCCTCCTCCACAAGGATATCCTTATTATCCTCCTCCTGCTGGTTATCCTGGCTATCCTCCACCTAACAAAGGTAGACCGGAAGAAAAGAAGTCCACTGCCTCTGATTTCCAGATGAGAACTATGCCACCAGCCAACAGAATGAACAAGAACAAGCAAGCCAACAAGGCTAATCTCAGAAACGCTTTTGTTCAAGGAAGCTTTGGGATTTAGTTGTTTGAACTTCAAATACTGTAGATAGACAATGTAGAGTAATAAATAATACTTTCATATATTTCATTGCACAAAAATCATAAACAGACCGTTACTTTTTAGAAAATTCTAAGCTTCTCTATGAGTAAATAAATAAATAATAAATAGATGAATATAAATAATAAATAAATAAATAGGATAATGCAATCATTGACTGGGACTAGTATTCGGATAATCTTAACTTCTTGCCTATTTCACGGATGGAAAAACCACTGTTGTTTCTATTCAAGAAAGGTGGCTCGGGGCTTGGGCCTCTTGATTTGATGTCGTTTTCTCCCATATCGAAGTATCCATAGCCTCCTAACAAGGTTGATAAGTTGGTGGTGGGTTTTGGTGTTTCCAATGGTTTTGCGATGCTAGACAAGTCGCTATAACTATTTGTAGTTGAAGTGGTTGTAGTTGTTCCCAAAGACCTGGTTGAAGAATTAAGATTAGACAATTTTGTTTCGATTGGGGACGACAAGACAGCTTGAGGTGAATTCACTTCCTTATAAAGACGATAGACTTCATTCAAATAAGATTCCAAAGTGTTTAAAAATCTAGAAGTTTGTCTATGCTTTGAAGAAGCACAGATCGAAATTGAATCGTCTTTTATAATATAACCAATTCCAAACCCATTTGCACTGACTGGGCCAAACCCAAACAATCTTAAAGAAGGATTCCCACAGTTAGAAGTCGACATGATGGTATTGTTTAATTTATCCCAACCAGAATCAGCAAATATTGAAGGAATCTCCTTTAAGTTGAATTTAGTTGAACCAGATTCGTTACCAATGGTATGGTCAGAATCATTGTCATCATGAGTTCCTTCGTTTTCAAGATTTGCATCTTCAATGTATCTTTTCCAAATACAAAACAAAGCAAACAAGTGCCTATCGACCCCTTCACCATTTGACGCCAATTTGGTTTGTTTAGAATGATAAGTACAAGCAGTAGACAAGAATGATAACTTATCTTTGCCTGGAATTGAAGAATCAAAGAATTTTCTAACAAATAAGTTGGATTCCTGGCTGACAGTTCTAATAGCCTCAGTTCTACCATGGAAAAAGTGTTTAGTCATCGCTGGTTCATAAGTACATTCGACTTTACCATATAAAGCATAATAAGTAGCTTGGAAAGCCATCTGTATAAACGCATCTGGACTGAATTTCATGTTCTTTATGGTTGAAGAACCATAATTTTTGAATTCCAAATGTCTAAATTCATTCTGATTGATTAAATCACTCAATCTAGTTTCAGCAAATCTTAATGCCAACGACAAATCAGGAGTTAAATCCCATTCCAACTTCCTTGGAATAGTGATCAAGGATTCCACCAAATTCTCTTTATTAGAAGGTTTATCATCTTTCCATAAATTAGGAGAGTTCTGGTTGATTTGGTTAGCAAATGATAAGATTGAATCGGTGTAGATATCAGAGACAAATCTTAAAACAGTATGACCATCTACACCAGTATGCTCAAAGTTGATACCAGCTTTACCATTTTGGGTGATGATGATCTGTAATTTGTCGTACCATCTGTTGGTACAAGTACCAACTTGAATACCTTTATCTAAAATAGATAATCCACACAACATATTCTTGGATAAGTCACTCAAATCATACAATTTAATGTCGTCCAAACATAAGACAAATAAAGCAGAATCGATAATCAGCAAAATTTCCTGGTTTGTGGTGTTGTTATTCAAGTTACTGTTTCTTAATTTGGACCAAATTCTTCTATTTTCAGTGGTTAAAATCCCGAAAGAAGATTTGGCGACATCGTTAGCGTTGACGTTTAAGGAATCTTTAAGAATAGAATTGAAGTTGATTACTAAATCAGACTCATTGAATATCAAATCGTTTTCGGAATTCAAAACATCAAACCAGTAGAATTGGGACTTTGACAAAACTACTATATGGTTGGAATTCAAATCAGATTGCATCACACACCCGTTATCAGTTGGGATTCTGGCGGCACCAAATAATCTTGAATATTGATACATATCTAAAACCTGGCCATTTTTCAACTTATCAACAGGTAAAGTTTCGTTTTTAAGAGCCCTAATGAACTTCAAAGAGGACAATGTTAACGAAGCAGCTCTTTTAACTTGAGGATTCATGGAATTGGACTCATTGTTGAAAGGATCATCTTCTAATAAGAAAAAAGGGTTCAAGTTCAACACCACGGGGGAATCGTAATTCAAATACGAATCGTACCAAAACTGTTCAATGTAACTGTTTCTAGTCTTGGAATAATCTCTTAATTCAGAGTCTAAATATTTCCCGGTACCGTCAGTTAAAAAGTTTTTCACGGCTTCGATGGTTCTTTCATGCTCCTTCTCTGTTTGCAAAGGTTTCAAAACATTAAGATATCTTTGGCATGTGTGAGTCAACTCCGGGATGGGCAATTTCTTTAATTCATCTTGGTGTTCAAATGTAGTCATTTTAAGTATGTGAATACTTGGGAATACTGGGGCAACTAAAAAGCTAGGGAACTAAAAAGCTAGGAAACTCTGAAGCGGAACTATGGCACTGGATGTTAATATATCTGTGGTAATTGTAGCAACTATGACAAGTGTAATAAGGGACGTATATCACCTGAATGTGGATTATATATCTTTTATTATTCGAACCACGTTATACTCTTTGAATATATATCCAGGGAATGCAAGAGTTTAAATTGCCAGTGATCAGTTAAAGTCCGAACATGACACAAAGCCAAAGGGAGCACTTTTTGTGGGGGGCCAATCAGAGACTAGGAAATGGCGACATCATCGTCACCAATCACGCGACATTACCTAATGGTTGACTTGACTGGGGTAGATAGTGGTGGTGGGTATTTGGTGGACAATAGATGGTATAGAGTAGATCAGTAGAAGTGATTATCAATTTAAACTGGCGTTGGTTTTAGGTTATCAGGATAGAAGTTGCTAAAGTCCGCCGATAGGGCCAAAGGGAGTGATTAACCATGGAACATAGTGCAGGATAATCTACAACTAAACTCCCGATTATCACACGATGCATGGCATGTTACTACATATATCCAGGTCTATATACTCTATATCTAATATCCATCAGCTTCGGCAAGTTTTCTCCAGAAATCGGCCACACCATGGATCTGATCACCTACAACTCTTATCCCATTCATACAAGTTTCAACTCCGGTTTGGTGGAATTTGTGTCCTGTATCACCCAATTGTTTAATCACGTCTTTACTAAATTCATCTGATAACATTTCAACATCTTCAGTAAACACATAATCAGGGAGTAATTGGTCATGAAATCTAGGATAGGCAATACTTTCAAGTAATGAATAATCCAAGTAATACATTCTAATGATAGCTTGAAAGATTGCGGTGGTGATACGAGATCCTCCTGCAGCTCCTATTAATAATTCCGGCTTACCGTTTTTCTTAATAATCGATGGAGCTGTTGAGGATAATGGTCTTTTGAATTTTTGAACTAAATTATACTTGGAAGGGGCCAAGCCAAATGAATTATTGAATGTCCTGGTCAGAAAATCATCCATTTCGTTGTTTAAAATAACTCCGGTTTTGCTATCATACACTAAAGAACCAAATAATAAATTGACAGTAGTAGTCATTCCAATAGCATTGTCATCTTCATCTAATATAGAAAAGTGTGAAGTTCCATGTGGTTCTGTCATTTCATATAATGGGTCATAATGTTCCCAGTCGTATGTTTGGTTATCCTTATATTCATTTTTGGCTATATCTTCGGCCCATTCATTCAGTGTATATTTCTTGATAATCTCTTCATAATCATGATTTCCTTCTCCTAATCTACTTCTGACTGATGCCATCCATCTCATTGATTCGATGATTTTATGCACAATAATCGATTTGCTATCTCCTTTATTATACAATTTAGGAAATAAGTTCAATCCACTTAATAAAACTAATCCAGAACTTATACCATTTGCTGTGAAAATTTCGAGTTCTTCTGATATTTGTAAACTTAATGCTTCTTGAACGTGTACTTCGTATCTGTTAAAATCGGAAGCTTCAAATATACCACCATGTTCATTATTAGATTTTATTAAGTTTGAAGCGATAGGTCCAGTAGGATCATAAAAAATATCACTAGATCCGTTATTAGCAATCAATTCTAAAGTGTCTGCCAAATTAGGCCTTTTGATAATATCTCCCAACTGCTTAAAACTACCATCTTCATTATAGATGAAATCCCAATTTTTTAACACGGACGGAAATCGTGGTAAATATCTTACCTTCAATGCATCAATAGTAGCTGCTAAGACATACGAACACTCGAACCCTTGACGATTCAATTCAATAACAGGCTCGATCAATTGCTTCCATGTAAGCTTTCCTGATCCATGTGTTTGAAAAAGAACGTCTAACCCTTTCAATTCACCTGGAATACCATTACTTAATCCTCCTATAGTAGCTAAAACGGGATTGGAAGCATACATTTCAACACTAGACTTTCCTGGTGCCATTTCTCTAGCATCTATACTAATAGTATCCTTAGTTCTGTTGATTGAACTAACTATATAACTACCGCCACCAATACCTGAAGAAGCAGAATTAATACTTCCAAGGCAAAGTGCAACTGTCACACTTGCATCTGCGGCATTACCTCCCTTCAATAAAATATCCTTTCCCATTTTAGAGCAAATTGGAACATCACAACTTACCATTGCTTTCTTTCCTATATGTAAATGTTGTGGATCAGGGTTTAAAGTGGGTTTTCTTTCCACATTCAATGCATGACTGTCAGTCATTCTAATATTATATAATTCATCATTACTAAGGTCGATATTTCCGTTATTACTTACTATACGTAAAATGGAAATCAACACAACTCCTATAATAGCAATGTTAACGAATATTCTGGGGAATCTTCCCGGTAATGAATGTAGCAGTTGGTTTTTTTCCATCATTTATTCAGTTCTGATTTTCTTATCTTCCGTTTCTTATCTTTCTGTCAATTTATATTCTCAATGCGAATTTCATAAACTGTGTATGCGATAACAACAAAGCCGCAAGCGCATAGATAAAACTCGCCATAAAGTACCTCGTTGATGTTTATTGGTTAGAGATTTTCAAGCTTAACTTTTAGTAGATGCTGGATAATCTTTGAGTTTGAACTGTGCTAATTGGCTCTTTGTTTTTGTCGCTTTTGACTTCATATTTGTGGAAGTGATGTATCATCAATGGAACATTATGTAATGTTGTAAAGCTGAAAGCCATACGGCGAGCAAGTATGTAGAACCAATGTGTGTAAGCACTTTGTAGAACCACTGTGTTGAACCTTATTTTTGGAATTGGGTAACGCCTAGTCACGTGACCAAGGTGACCAAGAATGAAACAAAATTGCTCCATGGTAGCTATCACTAGCCCCTGCGGTATAAGATTCACATATCGTAACTTAAACTCAAATTTAGCTTTATTCCAACAATAACATTGTTCTACTAGGTTGCTATTTTGGTGTTCATGCAACTCACAATGCACCCTTATATATTTACGAGCTCATCTCAAAAAATGAACTGAGAGTATGGAGAGAAGGCAAACAGATGAAAACATGGATATTAAACCTCCTGGCGAGGAGGAGCTAATAACCAATATCTTACCGTCTTATCATATGTTTCAATCCACTATATCCAAAACTTTGACTACTGCTGAAGAGGATTTTTCAAGGGCTCCACCTATGTACGAATTAACAAGTGTCTCAAGTTCCAATTCCTTAAGTGCCGTTCAGTCACCCTTCACTCCTAGAATTGCCGACGAAGCTGCTGGAAGTGAATTTCCCTTCCCAATATTGAGTCAGGATGGTGACCATGACGAGCAGATTGAAATTTGGGAAAATACTATATTAGCCAACGTTCATAAACTCAAGAACTTGTCCAAGTCTGATAACAAAATATCAAAACAATTGAAGATTGAAACCTTTGTAACCCAACATGTTTGTCAAAAGGGTATTAAGCCTGATATTATAGATACTGATAACATAGAGTTCAAGCCGGGTGACTACATCCATGGTTATGTCACTATTGAAAATCTTACAAATGAGCCTTTCAGCTTTGATATGGTTTATGTTGTTTTCGAAGGGACGTTAGTGGTCTTAGAGAACAAAGACGGGTTAATTGATACCCAATCGGCTAAGGTTGTACACAAATTCTTGAACATGACCGATTTGTTTGCTTCGTGGACTTTTGCAAACATAAATAGACTCACTACCGACAATGGTGACCCAAGAGATTGGTGTGAAGGTGAAACAGATCCCTATGATGGAACAAGATTATCATTTGATTTAAAGAAAAAGTTTTTGCCAGGAATTAAGTACAAGAGATTTTTTTCTTTCAAGATTCCTGATAAGCTTTTAGACGATATTTGTGATATACATAATTTAAATGGTCACACCCAGTTGCCGCCTAGTTTAGGGTTTCCAAAATACTCCTTAAAGCCGTCGTCTTTGTTGACTGAAAAGTCTAAAACAGTTAATGATTTGTCGTTTCTTGATACATGTATCAATTACAGTGTAGAATGTAGGGTGATTGGAAAGTCACACGATTATAACTTGTTGGATAAGAAAAACCAGTATGTGATAGCTTGTGAATCGATCAATCCGCTTAGAGTGATTCCAGGGCCTAATTATTTCTATATAGAGGATCCAAATGAACTTATGAGGTATTATAAAGGTTTCATTTCTTCAATCAAAGATAAAATCGAATTTGGAAAGAGTTTGGATCTTGATAGAAGTAGTTCAAGCATAAATTTGTTATCACCTATCAGCTCCAATGACTCCAAAATCAAACAATTGTTCAACAATCTAAGTATCGACGTCAAGAAGTCACCTACATCGAAGGAGTTTGACACCATTTACCGAAATATGATTCCTTATAAGAAGAAAGGGATATTGAATACTAAATCTTACAACTATATTTCGCTTACAACACCTAAAACAGAATACAAGATCAAGTATATTCCACCATCAAGGTTTAGAAGGATGTCCATCGATGATAAACAAGTGACTATCCAGATCCCATTACAATTAATATATCATGAAATGACTGAAAAACATCCCGAAATAAAATCCATCAAATCTGAATTGGTAGTGGGAACATTCAGATCGAATGGCCATCCTTTACCTGTCGAATTCTGCCATGAATTTTTCATTAAAGATGAAGAGTTTGACTTGGTTTCGAGTAAAAATGAAGCAGAGCTTTATAACGAAAGAGTCACTACTCCACATAGACAAGATTTAAATACTTTAACAAACTTGATAAATAAAGTAGGAGGTGAAAACATTCAAGTCGATAGACGACTCTACGATGATTTAAAATCGCTTGCATTATTATCAGGTAAGTTCACTGTTTTCCAGATTGAAACGCCGGAAATCCGTAATAAGGATGGACAGGTGATGACTCCTGAAGAGCTTCCATGGAAACTAGGTGATGGTTCTTCCTTTAATGACTTTAACGTTACTTTGAACTTACAAAACTGTAGGTCCAAAACTCATAATATTCCTAGACATGCGAAATTCTTTGACATAGTCACATTGGTGCCTGAATCCCAGACTTGTTTCTCCGTTAGACTTTACTACATAAAGATCATTGTTAAACTAGTCAAAGGAGATAGTCTCGTGGTGAAAGTTCCTTTGAAAATTGAAAATTAAATAGTTTAGGTATTCTGTATATATTTTCTTCAGTTCAGGAGCCGCGCTCTCTAATTTTTAGGGCCAATTTGTTAAAAACTAAGATGATATGACTAACAAAACACACCATAAACAAGGATGGGAAAGCCCGTATGATTACGAAAGGGAGAGAAGAGATGAGTTGGTGAATATCTTGCCATCGTATCAATTGTACCACTCCACCCTATTTAAAAGACCAAATAATGATGAAACCGATGTGAACGAGCCTCCAGACTACTTGGTTTCACCTTCTCCTGTTACCTCAGCACTGGATTCTTCCACAGGGTACTTCGATGACTTGCCCGACCAATTAGAGACTAGTACCAACGATGACACAGGAGCTTATGATTTTCAAGATCCATCAGTAGATATCACCAGGTGGGAGGATTCAATACTAGCCAATACTGAAAATTTGAAAGATTTGTCTAAATATGGATACACTCCGTGTAGAAACTTAAAGATCCGGATACGATTGACTGAAAATATAGGTAAAAAAGGTGTTGTGCCAAATATTTTGGATCCTGCTAAATTTGTCTTGCAGCAAAGTGAATATGTGTATGGTTTTGTGACAATTACCAATCAAAACAGCTTTTCGCTTCCTTTCGATCTGTTCTGTGTTCTGTTTGAAGGGAAAATCACATTAGAATCAGACGGCAAACCATTGAATTTCAAGTTTCTTAATATGTTTGACTTCAATGCTTCGTGGTCAGATCTTACCTTGGATAGGTTTCCTGAAGATAACAACGATCCTTATGCTCCATTGAAAGATGATATTGATCCTGTTGACAATTCCGTAATACAATTTCAGAGAAACAAGGTTCTTATGCCGGGGGTCACCTATAAAAAGTTCTTTGCCTTCAAATTGCCTGAAAAGAACTTAGACAATGCATGTTCAACTCATGAGTTTATCAAGCATTTACAACTTCCTCCCAGTCTAGGTAAATCTAAAGAAGAAATCATCAGTGATGGTAGGCGTATCAGTGAATTTGGAGAGAAAATTCGATTAGAACGGCTTGTTAACCCAACGGATCTTTCTTTTGTGAATTCTACTCTAGCCTATAGTATATCTGCCCGGTTGATTGGGAAAGAGAAGTTGTTCGACTATAAAGATCCCTCTAACAAGGGCAAACCTGGAAATAATTTAGTGATTGCTAACCAAATGCAACAGTTTATAAAAGTATTGCCCCACAATCATCCTTTGTTTGATCTCAATAGAAACATGATACAAGAAGAAGCTATGCTTAGACATACCAATAGAATTAATAAAATAGAGGGTATTATCGAGCAGTCTAAACTATTGAAATCTGTGGCTAGCTATGATCTGGTAGAAAATATCCAGAAAGACATTTCAGATTTAAATAAAATGAAGCAGTCATATTATCAACATTTCCAAGCTCCCACGAGGAAGGACACCTATGAAGTATTTTTAAAGCACAAAATTAAGAAGAACATTCTACACAGTAAATCTAATGGTTTGCTTACCTTATCCACTCCTAAAAACACTTATCAGGTTGATTGCGAAAAACATGTACTGGTAAAAGATCTAAGTGCCACGAAAGGTTCAGAGATAAGAATTCCAATGAAACTTTCATATATAACAAAAGATCTTGAATTGGCCATGCCTAAGTTCCATAAAATCGATGTTCAGCTAGTAGCTATGACTATCAGAACCAAACAATTGCCTATTCCTGCTGTATTTTATTCTGATATGTTCTTTGAGAACAGCGGTCGACCAGATGATAACTTTGTTGGTTTGACTATTCAAAAGTTCCAGAATTATGCAAAAGAAATATCCAAGATCTTGAAAAGTCCCAATTTTACAGAGTTGGGGATTGATACTACTTTAATCAAAGATATCAAGACTTTAGCAAATCTAAGAGCCATCTATAAAACCTTGGACGTCAATCACCCTTTGGTATACAATAATGGCACAGAAACTTCCATAGATTCTCTAAATTGGGCAATGGAATCAGTCAACAATTCAGATAGTCAAGAAAAAAAATTTACCAAACAGTTCGAACTTGTTTTAAATCTTGCAAACTGCACCCTAAATGGGAAGCAGGACTTTATGCTATTACCGGATTTTCAAACGTGCTATCTAGCAAGACAATACTACATAATAGTCGATATATGGTGTTCCAACGAGAAACTCACTATGAAAATACCTTTGGTTTTACAATATCGTTATCCAAACCCCCATATTCAAACTTCCGTTTAAACTGTATAGAAAATGTACGATTATTAATTTTGCAGTCAAATGCGATGCGAAGATTTAGAGAAAAAAACTCAAGATGGCAGAATATCAATCTGAATGGGACAAAAGGAGGTACATACCCAAGCCTGGGGAGCCTGAGCTACCACCACAACTCACTGAGTATGCAGATAAAACTACAGATGAAGTGATGGAGGATTTAAATAGGTTACCATTTTTCATGACCAAGCTTGATGAAACCGATGGTGATGGAGGTGAGAATTCCAACTTGGAAGCTCTTAGAAGTCTTGCTTATGAAGGAGAACCTCATGAGATTGCAGGTAATTTCAAGGTGCAAGGAAACGATCATTATAAAGCTAAGAATTATAAGACAGCAGTCGAATTTTATACCAAAGGGTTGGATGTAGAATGTGATGATGATGCTATAAATTTGGCGTTATATTTGAATAGAGCTGCATGTAACTTAGAAATGAAAAATTATAGAAGATGTATTGAAGACTGTAAAAAAGCATTATTAATAGATGAAAAAAATGTCAAGGCTTGTTACAGATCAGGTAGAGCATTTCTCTTGGTTAATAGACTTGATGAAGCAAAACAAATTTTGGAGTATGGATTGACTATCGACGCTGAGAACAAGCCAATCAAAGAGACGTTAGCTAAAACTATTGAAAAAGAAAAACAGATGCAGCTTACTAAAGAGAGAAAGGAAAGAGAAGAAAAGGAAAAACAGATGAAAAACACTATATTGGTCAATGCGATCAAACTTAGACATTTTATGATCTTGAAATCTTCAAGACCCGCAGAGTTGTTGGAAGAAGCTAAAATAAGGTTGGAGAACGATATTGATTATGAATCTCAATTGATTTTCCCTGCCATGATTTTATACCCAACCACTGACGAATTTGATTTCTTGCAAGAAGTTGGAGAATTGACTACTCCTAACGAGATCTTAAACACTGTAATGGATAGACCGCAATCCTTCTTCGAAGACCCTAAACATATAAACTTTGCTGTCAAGAATTTACAGTGCTTTTTAGAAACCGAAGCCGGTGGTTTAATTAAGGTTGGTAAAAATGTGGCTATTAATGAAGCGTTAATGAAAGATAGTCCCAAAGTGCCCTTATTTGACAATGCTTTAAGATTATATGTCGTTCCAAAACAAGAGTCTGCTGAATGGTTATCCAAATGGAATAAAGAAGCGGTACTTGCTAAGCGTGCCATGTAACACCGGAAAACTATGTTGAATTATTTATTTCATATATAATACAATTAGTATACAATTTCATTAGTTTTTGATTTCATTATTTACAGAACATTATTGATTACTACCATGTTTAAGCAGTTCTCGTACTCTTTTTGTATCTCTGTAAGGTTTCATTGGAGAGGGGCCCCCTCTGATTCTTGATGCTTCTGATTCGAATATATCCTCTATTCTGAATTTTGGTACTTCTCCAAATACGGATTTGGGGTCAATATCTTTATTCTTCAATACCAATCTTTGTAACTCGGGTGATTCTGCCCAAGATTTCAATATCTTATTAGAATTATCTTCATCCTCTGTATCAATATCTGGAAGCTCTACCTCATTCATAGTGGAATTATTGTTGTCTTTGAACAACTCAAACTTCGAATCTTTGTTCGGGGTTTTGGGTTGAATTTTGAAATTCGATCCATAATATTTTGGATTTGGATTATTGTTTGTTGAAGACACATCATTCGAAGCTTGTCGAGCTTTTAAATGATTCGGCCTTGCTGCCTCTGGTAAGGCAACTGCATTTCCTCCTAAATTTCGTCTCTTATATTCTCCAGTACTCCTTGGTAATTCTAACTTGTGTTTGACTGCATTGCTTGACACCAACAGATTCTGTTGAGGAATCAGATTCTTCATTGGCGTGTTAGTGGTTGAAATCGAGGTAAGTGATTTCTTGTTATGATTCATTGAAACAACTATCTTCTGTTTTGGTTTCAAGTTTTCTGACCTTGGAAGCATTAAAGATTTCTTCTTAAGCGATGGAATAGAAGTGGAGTCTAACGAACTGGCTGGCTTTATTTGGGCTGAAGAATTCTGTTTTTGAATAGCCTTGTTCGGAGATATATGCAGCTTAGTGGCCAATTTAGTAGAAACCAGAGGGTTCAAAGTTGTAGTTAGAAACCTATTCTTTGTTGGAACGCTATCAGGTTCCATTCTGGTCTTGTTGACCTTTGCTGAGCTGGAATTTGTTGGACTCATAAATCTTGTATGGTTGACTAATGGTGTATTCATCGAACTGGAAATCCCTTTATCCAATATGTAATCCGTTTCATCTCCTTTGGTAGAAGCTAAGGAACTATTTTTTGATGCTTGCCTTCCGTATCTCGTTGGAGACCTTGAAATCCCTTTAGTGGTATCAATAGATGATATAGACGATCTTGAAAGCAAGTTCTGCCTGTTAGGGGTAGTACCAAAGCCTGGTATTATTTGCTTGCTAGGTGTCTTACTGGATCTTGGAAATAATCTTCTAACTGGAGAAATTGACTCTGCTGGCGCAATAGTCTCTTTTGAATCCGGAGTTTGTTTATCAAATACTACATTCTTTATTTTGGTTGAAATTGGTCTCATCTTATCATTTGTCAAAAAACTTTTTTGCTTCTCTTTAGGTTCGGGTTCTTTGTGTGTTGAGTCAATATCATGAAATGGTGAAGTGAGTTTACTTTTCAATGTTGGTGATGCTTCAATAATCTTTGGAGTTGGAACTTCTGTTGTTCTGTTGAGCTCCGGCTTATTACCTTTCAAGCTTTTACGTATATACGATGAATTCATTGTTGAATTGGCGTTGTTTGAGTCCACCGATGACGGAAACCTGTTCCTTCTTACAGGTGAGTTGGAGTATATACTTTCAGTCTTAGCTTTAGGAACCTCCTTCTCTTTTGAATTTGCAAAGGATTTTCTACTAATCTGAGAAAATGATGAATTAATGGTCAAAGGTTCTCTTGGTGGTAATGAAACGAAAGTTGGAGAACCTTTTGGTGTCTTGGTAAATGAACCGGTAACCTTTTTAGAATCATTTCTTCTGTTGGAAGGAGTTTTTGTAGCATCTCTACTCATAGAATGCAGATCAGTTGTTCTTCGTATTGACATTTGAATTTTTTCAAGGGAAGTATCATAATCGTCATTTATATCATTATCAGTCTGTAATCTCTTTGAAGATTTTGGACTACTCTTTAACAATGTGATATTCTCAGGTTCTGACTTTAATTCATTACTTATTTTGATTTTCTCGGGGGAAGACTTGAAATATGGTGCAGAAGACTTCTTATCCTGTGTCTTAATAGGGGATTTTGTTTTTGAACTTTGCTGTTCAATTTCTTCTATTAGTGTGTCAGCTAAAGTATCTCCAAGAACTTTCTCCATAAACGTGGCGAGGGTGTCGGTATCATCTTTAACATTCTTATAAAATCTTTTAGAAGCATTTAGCACTTCGGTATTATGACCATGAAGCTCACCTGCTATCCAGACAGCGGTTCCAGGTACAGCATTACTGCCATGAGTTTTAGTCCTATTATACCACAACCCCGAGCTCATTGCACTTTATCCAAAGCTGTATATACTTTTCGAGCCTGCTCTTTTTCCTTACAACTTCTACAATCTGTTACGTCGATGAATTGTGTCCCAGAAACACTTTGTCTAATAATGTTTTACTTTGTTTGTACAAACACCTTGAAATTGATGCGAAATATTTGATGCGAAAGTTGCAGCGACGCTACTTTGACACCTTACTAATACTTCTATAACCGCCATATTAGAAATCCAACCAACATTTGGTTCTGCATTGTCACATTGATTCCAGTGTAGAGATTACATGAAGCCTGTAAAATTGGACAAAGATGGAAGCGAACGCCGCTATAATACTAGTTCAACGTCCAAATCTGTCAAGGTCACTGATGGTATGAATAAGTTTGGATTAAATTTGAGTAAAAATGATATGAAACTGGGTAAGATTATTGAAGGTGAACCTTTAATTCCATTAGTGTCTCCAAGCTATGAAGAAGTGCCAATGTGGAATATTCTACCTTCTTACCAGTTATATGAATCGACCTTTTCTAAAAACATTACACCAAATGACGAAGATTTGATGAATAAGCCTCCAACATATGAAGCAGTATCTCCTGGAATCTCTCCTGGTGCTTCCAGTGCTAGTAATATTGATTATTTTACTAATAGAGATCGAAGTTCGATCCAGGTTCCTGAAAATACTAATGAGTTACCTAACAGATGGGAAAATAGTATATTGGGTAACACTCATAGGATGAAAAGACTCAATGATATTAAATCGAATACTCCTTCCAATCTCAGAATTGAAATCCATGTGACTAAAGAACCATGTATGAAAGGGGTACCGCCTAAGGAAATTGATATCCTGAAATATGAGTATCAACAAGGAGACCCTATTGATGGTTATATACTAGTCGAGAACTTATCGAACAAGAGAATAAATTTCGATATGTTTTCGGTCGTTCTTGAAGGTAAAATATCTGTCATGGGTGACTCCAATGATCCTAAAGTTCCTATAGTCTTTTACAAGTTTTTAAATATGTTTGATTACAATGCTTCTTGGACTCCTGCTGACGTCTCGAATACTAATGCAGCGGAAGATATCCTACCCTCAGATATAGATCCACTCGATAATACTTCTTTCTGTATACCAAGTGGAAGATATTTCGAGCCAAAAGTAGTTTATAAAAAGTTTTTCAATTTTAAAATACCTGAAAGATTATTAGATTGTTCCTGTGAAGTCCATAGTCTTGTGAGACATTGTGAAATGTTACCATCAATTGGTTTAGCCAGAGACCAATTTATGCAAGGTTTAAAAAGATTAAGGCAAAGAAATACCAAACAAACTGGAAGTGCTGAATTTAGTTTGACTCCAACTAAACCTTCAAATATCCTAAAAAAGAAACCACATCTGGCAGGATCGGTCTTTGAAGAAAGAATTAAAGATTTATCTTTCCCTGACACTGCAATTAGCTATAGCATTGAGGTCAGAGTCATTGGAAAGGCAAGTCAGTATAAGGAAATGAGTGCAGTGAGTAATTCGCCTGATGAGTTTATCATAATGGAAGATTGTAGCTCTTTCTTGAGAGTCATTCCAAGGGAAGGGATTACAAGAGAGATAGAGCTTGAAACCCTCAATGCAGAAGCCAAATTGATGTACCGTAACCTAGTTGATAGGATCAATGGAAAGATTTCATTGGGTAATGATTTGGTTGGCACCAATGCACAAGCAGTGAAATCTGTAACTAATGATTTGGAGCGTAATTTATCAATTACAAAACGTCGACAATTATATTCAACTTCGAGTTCAAAAAGTAGCTCTCATACTTTTTCAGAAGAAGATTCATATTTTGTATCAGCAGTATTGAAAAAAGTTCAAACCATCATTTCAGCCCCCAAAATTATAGGCCAGTTGGAATTATCTTCACCAAAAGCAAACCATAAAATCAGGTATGTTCCAGCTTTCAAATATGTTTCACGGAACTTGGATTCTCAATTAGACACTAAACTTTCCTTGCCAATTCAACTTTCATTCATACCGACGTCCGATTCCAAAAATGATAAGCCACCTGAAGTAAAATCTGTTCATTGCGAGTTAATTGTGTTCACATATAGATCCAGAAAATATCCAGTACCGATTGAATTTACACCTGATTTAGTGTTCAAGAATATTTCAAATCGAACCGATAACTTTGAGCACAATGTTTCTCAAGTATTCAAGAAATATCTCACAGATTTAACAGGATTAACCAAAAAGGTAAGTGCTGAAGTATTAGGAGTTGACTCACAGTTGATTATGGATATCAAAGCACTAGCAGATTTGTCATGCAAGTATCATAATTTCAAGATTGATGATTTGCAAGTAAGAAATGAGAAATCTACCTCACAGTGGAAGTGTGATGCAGATTTCAATATCAATGGACAACAAAAATCATATAAAAAGGTCATTGAACTTTCCATGGACTTGAAAAAAGTACTTTCAAAAGAAATTAATGGTTCCAATGAAGAACTCCAAAAAGGATTCTTCACGTTAGTCCCTAATTTCCAAAGTTGCATCTTAGGGCGTTTTTATTTTGTGTCAGTCAAAGTGAAGTTCAATAACTATGAACCTGTGAGTCTTAAAATACCCATTAACATCCAATTATAGGCGTTTATATATTGTTTTTATTGCCCTCTAAATCATTATCGTGAGAATCGTGTCAACCCGCATTCTCATAAATTGATCATTCTTATCAGTAAAATAAGATAGCGCTATAATGACAGACCCAGGATATGACACATTTCGTGTTTCACCTGAGTTATGTGATAAATATAAAGGAGCCTCCGTTGCCAATTTTGTGCTTTCAGTTTTGATTACAATTGGAATATTTATTAGTTATGTTCCTCAATACAGAAGAATCTATTTAAAAAGAACATCAGAAGGGTTATCAACACAATTTCTTTTACTTGGCTCGTGTTCCTCGATATTTACAGCTACAAATATTATTTTAGTGAGTTCTACTGCCAGGGAATGTTGTAGAGGAGGGTATTTGAGCCTGTTTAATTGTGTCAATTCCCAACTAAATTTAGTCCAAATTAGTTTACAATCATGTTGTGCAATAATGATATTAGTATTGGTTTTATTATTAACAAAAGATTCAATCAAACAAGATAAACACGAGTATGCAAAGAATTTACAAGTTGGAAAGTTTGTTTTGGCTCATGTAATTGCATCATTAGTGGAGATATTTGTTGCATTTATGACTAAATATGATGGTGTGATGATCATTATAGCCAATTTAAATGGATTAATGTCTACATTGTTGACTATCATTAAATATGTACCACAAATTTGGACCACGTATCATTTAAAACATCCAGGAACCTTGTCTATTGGAATGATGTGCATTCAAACCCCAGGAGGAGCACTTTTCACCGCTACATTATTTTTTTCAAAAGGTTCACATTGGAGTTCGTGGATCTCATACTTTGTAGCTTTTATGTTGCAAGGCTGTTTACTTTCAATGTGTATTTACTATGAATATTTCAAACATCACGGGATTGATGCTGAATTACTGGAAAGAAGAGAAGTAGATAGAATCATTGAAGAAAACATGGAAAGCCAAACCAGTCCTTTGTTAGCTAGTACTTAGTACAATGTATTTCTCTGTCATCATGTAGTATTTAATATGCCTACTATTCTCTTCCCACTATCTGCCTAGTATCTGCTTACGTAACCAGGTTACTAAAAATCTCAACTCACTGAAAAATTTTTCACTTATCAAAATGTTAATGTTCAAAAACGTTACTGTTGCTTTCCGTTCTAACTTACGTTCAGTAGTTAGAGCTCCACCAAGCTTAGTCAGATATTACGCTGCCTTTGATCGTTCCAAACCTCACGTCAATGTTGGTACCATCGGTCATGTTGATCACGGTAAAACCACATTAACTGCTGCTATCACCAAAGTATTATCAGAAAAAGGTGGTGCGAACTTTTTAGATTATAGTTCAATCGATAGAGCTCCAGAAGAAAGAGCTAGAGGTATTACTATCTCTACTGCTCATGTTGAATATGAAACCGATAAAAGACATTATGCTCATGTGGTATGTATTTCATAAATGAATTGAATTGTTGTAAATTTGCAACTGATTGTATAGGATTAAATACTAACAAATGCAGGACTGTCCAGGACATGCTGATTATATTAAGAACATGATTACTGGTGCTGCCCAAATGGATGGTGCTATTATTGTTGTTGCTGCTTCAGATGGTCAAATGCCTCAAACCAGAGAACATTTATTATTAGCCAGACAAGTTGGTGTTCAACACTTAGTTGTTTTCGTTAACAAGGTTGATACTGTTGATGATCCAGAAATGTTGGAATTAGTCGAAATGGAAATGAGAGAATTATTATCTCAATATGGATTTGATGGTGATAACACTCCAGTCGTTATGGGTTCTGCTTTATGTGCTTTAGAAAACAGGGAACCAGCCATTGGTCAAGAAGCTATCATGAAATTGTTAGATGCTGTTGATGAACATATCCCAACTCCAACTAGAGATTTAGAACAACCTTTCTTAATGCCTGTTGAAGGTGTCTTCTCCATTTCTGGTAGAGGTACCGTTGTTACTGGTAGAGTTGAAAGAGGTGCTTTAAAGAAAGGTGAAGAAATTGAAATCGTCGGTAACTTTGATAAACCATACAAGGCTACTGTTACTGGTATTGAAATGTTCAAAAAAGAATTAGACTCTGCTATGGCTGGTGATAACGCCGGTATCTTATTAAGAGGTGTTAAAAGAGACGAAGTCACTAGAGGTATGGTTTTAACTAAACCAAACACCGTTTCTTCCCATCAAAAAATCTTAGCTTCCTTATATATCTTGGGTACTGAAGAAGGTGGTCGTCATTCTCCATTCGGTGAAAACTATAAACCTCAATTATTTATCAGAACTTCTGATGTTACTGGTACTTTAAGATTCCCAGCTGGTGAAGGTGTTGACCATTCTCAAATGGTCCAACCAGGTGACAATATCGAAATGGAAATCGAATTAGTTAAAAAGACTCCAATCGAACTTAACCAACGTTTCAATTTAAGAGAAGGTGGTAAAACTGTTGGTACTGGTTTAGTTACCAGAATCATCGAATAAATGGATTGATCGAGTTCATCTTTAGAACATCATTTAGATGTTGTCTTGGATTTATTCTTTAGAATGTACATAGTCTTAACATTTTGTTTTATAATTGTTTATAACTTTTCTCTCGGTCTCTATGTCTCTACCTCACTAAATGTGATGATGTTTGTGATCGCGTTTTCAGTCAACTGGTTTTAGTATCAACAAGTCAGTGACAAATTCAATTGTTGAAACAACCAAGCCGATGTCTGATACTAAAGTTGGCCAGGAGCTTATTCTACCTGCAATTGATTTGCGACATGATATGAAACATTCTTATGGTTCTATTCCGGGCGGGAAACTTAAGTTGTTTGGGTTTCACAAACAATTGATCATTTTTAAAAGGATGGTTATTTTGATCCAAGGTTGCACGATTTCCAAAAAATTCACATTTGATGAAGATGTCATTCATGCTACGTTTACAAATTTCAATGGCCCAGATGCCTCTGCCAAAGATACAAGCTCTCTTGTTATTTGTCTATCCAAATCAGTCTTTATATATTCCAATGGTAAAGACTACTCAGTCAGTTTACCGTTTATCTTGAAATCAGCATTAGCATTCGAATTCGGGTTGATCCTAGAAAAAGACCAATCCCAATTACAGAATTCAACCCCAGAAAGTGTCCAGCAATTGATTTCTGCTAAATTTTTATCATTAGTGGATCCTGTTGGTGATTTACGAATCATTACTTCTTCTTCGACTTCAATTATATCACCCAACGAAGAATTAATGTGCTTCCCACAAAAGAGCTTGAATAAGCATTTGTCCTTGTGTGCTACTTTCAATCTGCAAGATCATTCAATCATCTTATATCACATTAAAAGCTCAGGGAGAAATATCAAGAGAATGAACTCGTATAAATATTTCAAGAGGAAAAATACCTTCTTAACTCCAAACCCTTCTAGAATTTATGATGATGAAAGTTTGCATAACGATAATAACCCAAATAATATCTCCAGTATAGGGAACTCGGTGTCAGTTAATATGGAGAAAAAGAGAACCAGTACTCTTCTTTCTGATGCTTCTTCGATGGCTAGAATGGGGTCTGAGATAACGATACCTGAAATCTCAAAGCCACTTGAACTAAATAGCTTGAAAAAAGATATGATATTGACAAGAGTCGAAATTATCAACACTCAAGTCAATCGCAATGATCTAGATGTTTACAACCTATATTTTGGAGATCAGGAAGCGCTTGTGGTGATGAATAAAGCTTTAAAAGAGGCAAAGGTTTATATTTTCAGTCAGCTGGTTACTCTGATGCCGCAATATCAACAGACTTATTCTATAAAATGCCAACACTGTTATCCATTGTTCAATTCTACTTTTGAAGGGTTGTTGGTTGTATTGTTCCAAGGTTCTATTTGTTTGATAAATCCATTTGTTGATGTTACCTCCGCCAAAATTGATTTGTCCAAATACCCTTCTATAGCTCACATTGAAAGTTGTTTTGAAGAAGATGTGTCATTGGTTGGGGAAAATGGAAAGGCTTATATTCTAAAACTTGTTCTTCAACCGACCTCTGATGTTGTCAAAAGATGTTTGCAATGTTTCAAATATTTGTCAGGTACAAGTATTAATGAAAATGTATGGATGCTTTGGAGGTCTGCATTCATGCTTGATAAGAAAAGAGATGAATGGACCGCTTTGATAATGACACTTTTATCCATTCTATTACCCATGGATTCGGACATCCTAGATTATCTGATAAATGACATCACAAGTTTATTGCCCCAGGCAAAAATACTAAACCTGCAATTATCAAATAATTATTCATTTAGAGATATGATTCCATATATTGTAGTATCATTGCATCTAATTCGAGAAGAAATGAAGTTGAATGTTCTTTGTCATGATAGTTTAGATAAATTTGGAAGGTTTTTAACCCAAGTCTGTCTTTGGATGGGATGGCCCGAATCATGGTATAAGTATTATATGATGGATTTAAAAGATTATGATAGAGAAGTTAGGTTGTTACTGGTTTTCGTTCTTCCTAACCCTCCTAATATATTAGAATCTTTAGGAAGTTTGTTCAGTGAGTCGATAATCAGCTATTTACCATTCTCGCAGCTTGTGGAAGAAAGTTTTACTGTTGATGCGTTGATAATTCCTAGGACGTATGCAATTCTTAAGATTTTTGAGTTGATAGTATCTCCTAATTATGGTTCAAGTAACATAGTAGATTTGATGTGTGAGCTTGGGATTTTTGTTGAAGATTTAGACACATATCCTCCTGGTATTTATATTCCATTAAAAGAAGCGATTCTGGACTGTCAAGAGAATCCCGACTTTGAATGGACAAATGACACATTAGACTTGGTGGGAAGAAAAGATTTGAAAGCATTTTTGAAATCCAAATCTTACCAGCCACCTACATCCCTTTACTCCAACCCAGTGCCTGGAAATATATCTACAGTGCCTCGTGATGTTGATCAGATATTGTCTAACGTAATTGAAGGAAGTGACCATGTTGTTGCCTGGGATGATCAATCAGAAGCAGATAGAATTGGTATTACAAAATTGGTTTTCGATCAAGATAGAAGGTACTACGAGATTACCACATTATTACATCAAACGAAGACCCAATCGGCCACCTTGATCACAGAAGATGGTACTGCTGAGTATGACATAATTGTTTTGCAGAGAGAATTGGCTGCTATAGTAGCATTAAGAACTCTTTCTATACCATTGGGAAGAGCTTCGTTGTTTTATGCTGGGCGAATGCCTTTATTAACAGAAAAATTTCCAATTCCTAAGTTCAATTTGAATACATTGGTTGCCCCAAAGCTAACAAACATTGTGCTTTCAGAAGGGTCCATAGATGAAAAAACCATGGAATGGGGATATTTTCATAACGGGGTAGCATCAGGGTTAAGTATAAGTAAAGAGTCTAAAGGTATTACAGGAAGCTGGATCATATTTAATAAACCTCCGACTTTGAATTCACAACACGCTGGTTTCTTACTAGGGTTAGGTCTCAATGGCCATTTGAAAAACCTTGAAGAATGGCATATTTACAACTATTTGGGACCAAAGCATCCATTGACAAGTGTAGGATTATTGCTTGGAATGGCAGCAAGCAATATGGGGACCTTAGATATTAAGCTTACCAAGGTGTTGTCCGTTCATGCTGTTGCATTGTTACCTCAAGGGGCAAGTGATTTGAATGTTCCTATCATTGTTCAGGCTGCAGGCTTATTAGGTATTGGATTACTATATCTAGAAAGTCAACATAGAAGAATGAGTGAGATATTGTTAGCCCAGATCACTAGTACTGTTTCCCAAAATGATAATGAACAGATTAATGAAGGATACAGATTGGCCGCAGGTATTTCCTTGGGTTTTATCAACTTGGGCAAAGGTAGGGATCTTAAAGGATTGAATGATACTAGAGTGGTTGACAGATTGTTGGCATTGGCAACTTCAATGAAAGATTATCAACCAATACAAGAGCTAGATAAATCCTGTAGTGGAGCTATAATGGCACTTGGATTTATACATATGAAAACCGAAGATGCAGGAATTGCATCCAAACTAGCAGTGCCTGAGGTTGAACAACTACTTGATTATATAAGACCCGACTTGTTGCTATTAAGATGTGTTGCAATGAATGTTATAATGTGGAATTCAATTGGTAATACTATTGGATGGGTAGAATCGAAGATCCCAACAAGTTTACTTAATAAGTTTGGGAAATTTGATTCTGATATGTTGGATAGTGACCAAATTGGATATTTCAATATATTAGGAGGTACTTGTTTGTCGATAGCCATAAAATATGCTTCTACACATGATAAAAAGGCGAGAGATACCTTGATTTATTATTTGGATAAAATGATGGTACTTTCAATGACTAATGCCACCAATTATGATCAAAGAGTTGCTTGTAATAGTGCTACCAATATTCAGAATTTGTTGGCTTTGTCATTATCTATAGTTATGGCAGGATCAGGCGATCTTGAAACATTCAGAAGACTCAGAGTCTTGTATGGGGAAACCAATAAAGATACCAATTTCGGGAACTATATGGCGATAAATATGTCATTGGGATTCCTATTCTTGGGTGGAGGACAATACGCATTTGGAGACTCGAATCTTGCAGTTGCATGTTTGATCATAGCATTGTATCCAGTATTTCCAAATGAAAATGGAGAATATGAAGTGCATTTACAAGCACTTAGGCATTTTTGGGCGTTGTCGGTTGAACCCAGGTGTCTAATAATTAGAGATATCGAAACTCACACACCGTTGAAGATTCCAATCAGTATCAAGTTAACAAGTGGACAAGTTAAGGATATAGTATCACCTTGTTTATTGCCCAACTTAAACCATATCCTAAATATTGAAACAAACTCGTTAGATCATTTCAAAGTGAATATTAATTTCGAAAATAATCGAAACTATTTAGAAATCTTTCAAAAATCGTTGACACTATTTGTATATAAACGAAGAAATTACCAATTATTCAAATCCAATGTCCGTAAATTATTAGAAATAGAAAACAAGAGTTTGCAAATTGAGAATAAGGAGATACTTATCGATAAGGATATCAATAAAATCTTGGGGTTGAATATAATGAAAAACATCACTAGCCATGAAAAGAGAATCTACTTGTATGAGTCTAGTGATCATTCCAATAATGCTAACCTTAAAGATTTGAACTTATCGATCTTTGACATCATCGATAGCAAAATCAACCTTCATTCAATCTCTACCAAACCGGCCGTCATCGACGACTTGTGGAATTTGAAGTTGATTTTTGCCTACACGGATAAATTGTTAAACGAGATGCGTTATTTACCTTCTGAGTTTATAGAGCTGATGAAGCATAGTATCTGGCGATTAGTCCAGTAATTTCCATAAACGTCTTAGTAGTTTACCCTATGGGTTATATCTCAGTTATTATTCACCGGCTGTTTGTAAATAGACCAATAATATACATAATATCAATGGTGTCTTAAATGTCTATGTCCTGTACCTTAAACTATAACGGTTTTATCTTTGGTCCAAGTCGCACACGATACTTCCACAGTGAAAAACTTTGTTTATTGACAGGCTCCATAAGAACAAAACGGTGCATTTACGATTAAGATTAGTATATAACAACTGCTTTTACTGTCTAAAATAGACCTCAGTTTATATAAGTTGATAACACTATCAAGTTTGAACCAAAAATGGCTTTTAGACCACCTTCGTTTAATCCTTCAGGGATGAAAAAATTGAGATACACCCCAGCACCATTCATTTTGGGTCCCCAAAAGATGAATATAGCTCAACCATTATCCAGAGCTTCTGATGTGTTGGAGCTAGACTTGAAAGATTCATTGCCAGCGAGACAACAGAAATCTAGTGGATTCATCTCCTATTATTATCAATTTCCCAAAATCCCCAGACCAAAAAGAAATGTGTTGTACTATGCCAGCTGGAGAAGTGGTTCGAGCGGTGGATCTTCTAATACCACTAGCAAATCGAAATCTTTGAGATTGCCTCACTTTAGATTAAGTAAAAGGCTGTTTTCTACCGCTAATCAGAAAATTAGAAATCACACCAATTACTTCCACAAGAGATTTTTTTCAGCTGAAGCTCGTAAACAAAGACAACAACGTAGAAGATTTATTAGATGGTGGACATTGACATCTTTAGCTGTCTTATTAGTAGGTGTTGCAGGTAAAATCAAGACCAACAAAGCGTATGATGAAGATGATGAATTCATTCATCATAATGAATACGCTATCAAACCGGAATCATGGAAGTTGTACATTTATTCCACATTACCTTTAAAGGCAATTTCAAGATTATGGGGGCAAGTTAATTCGATCAATTTACCTGTCTGGTTGAGATCTCCTTCTTATAAGCTCTATTCCACTTTATTTGGAGTTAATTTAGACGAAATTGAAGAGCCAGATTTAAGAACTTACAACAATTTATCAGAATTCTTCTACAGAAATTTGAAACCTGGTAGTAGACCAGTCGACGACTTTGAATTAGTTTCACCATCAGATGGTAAAGTATTGAAATTTGGTATCATTGAAGATGGAGAGATTGAACAGGTTAAAGGTATGACATATTCAGTCGATGCATTATTAGGTATGAAATCAAAAAGATTAGCAGCACCGTCGCATTCCTTGGATTTTAAACATGAACATGATGATGAAACTGTATATCAAAGAGATCAAGAATTTGCAAAGTTAAATGGTATAAGCTATACGGTCGATGATTTAATTGGAGGGAACGATGACGAATCACATGCTCATTTGAATGATTTACACTATAAGGATGAAGGAGATAGAGCTATTAAAGATTCTAAACCACCAATTTCTAAAGAATTATCAATTGCCAAAAACTTGAGCCCAGACTCTAGTGAAAGATTGGAATTAAGTAAGAAGAAACAATTATACTTCTCGGTGATTTATTTGGCCCCAGGGGATTATCATAGATTCCATTCGCCAACTAATTGGGTGACTACATTAAGACGTCATTTTATTGGAGAATTGTTTTCGGTTGCACCTGTTTTCCAAAAAACCTTACAAGGCTTATTTGTTTTAAATGAAAGAGTAGCATTGTTAGGTTATTGGAAACATGGTTTCTTTTCGATGATTCCTGTTGGAGCCACTAATGTTGGAAGTATTATAGTTGATTTCGATAAAGATTTAAAAACTAATGATGTTTTTGAACATGAAGTTTATCTGAGAAAAGAAATTAATGAATCAACCCCATTGTTAGATAGTCAATCGGAAATAAGTACTACTAGTACATCTTCAGCCAATTCTAAATCTTTGGAAGAAAAACGTAAAAGACTCAAGAAAAACACCGTTTATGAAGCAACATATACAAAGGCAAGTAGATTATTAGGAGGTTATCCTTTAACTAAGGGCCAACAATTTGGTGGATTCAAATTAGGTTCAACTATTGTCTTAGTATTTGAGGCGCCTGACAACTTCAAGTTTGATTTGGAAATCGGTCAAAAAGTCAAAATGGGCCAAAGTTTAGGTAGATTTGTTTAAAACTCTAGTACCATTAATAAAATTAATACCTTTATAACAATAACCCTCTAACAAGTTACAATCTTTTTAACCCCTTTAGTGTTCTCAAAACAGAAAAATCTCAAATGCAGGAAGAAGCGAATCGAGCAAAAGTGAGAAACATCAACAGAAGAGAAGTTCAGATTATACATAATAGCAATCTAGCAACGGGAACATAAGACTCTAGATTATAAGGTATACACATTTCAGCACTGTTAATCACTGTGATATTTTGAAATAACGAAAACTCCGCAAATAGACGCAAATACAGAGACCAAATTGTAATAAACAACACAGCGATGTCTTTTTTGAATAGTATTAGAGGTTTGGGAAGAGGAACTAAAAAGACTAAGAAGGAACTTGAACCTAATAATGTTTTTTATCAACAATCGAATCATTCTGGTAGTTCCATGAGAAGGTCACAGTCGCCTACAAAGATATCGCCTACCAAACAAAGAATGCATGCACAGTTTAATAGACAATCGTCGCCTACAAGAAGAAATAGAGCCCGTCATATGAATGGTCAAGGGGGCCAAAATCAGGGGCAAGGTCAAGGTCTTCATATACAGTCACCAAACCAATTACTGCCCAGTAAGAATGATAGAGCTGTTGTGGATTCTTCAATACTGGAAAGTGGTTATGATCCTGATAATTTACCACTTTTTATGTGTGAACCGTTTGTTAGAACATCATTAGTTAAAGGTTCTTTTAAGACTATCGTACAGTTGCCTAAGTATGTGGATTATGGTGAGTGGATTGCTTTGAATATCTTTGAAATATTCAATAACTTGAATCAATTCTATGGTGTTTTTGTCGATTATATTACTCCTGAAGCATATCCAACAATGAATGCTGGTCCTAATACTAATTACTTATGGGTGGATTCAAATGGCCAAACCATCAACTTACCAGCTTGTCAATACATAGAGTATGTGTTAACTTGGATCTCAAACAAACTAAATGACCAGTCTGTTTTCCCAACAAAAAGTGGGGGTGCTTTCCCTCCTAATTTTATCAAAGATTGTAAAAATATTTCAAGACAAATGTTTAGAATTTTTGCACATATTTATCATAATCATTTTGACAAAATCGTTCATTTGTCTTTAGAGGCGCATTGGAATTCTTTCTTTTCACATTTTGTTAGTTTTGTGAAAGAATTCAAATTGGTGGATAGAAACGAATTAAGTCCTTTGGTACCTTTAATAGATAGTTTCGAACAACAAGGAAAGATAATATAGACTTAGAGAACAATAAATATATCCTATATTTTTTTTTTCAATAACATGCAACCATTAAATATATACAAGGTTTATAACTTTTTATAACTATCTATTTGTGTGATCCTACTTCTAGGAAAAGAAATATGTTGAATCCTTAACGATTTCAACATCAAGATCCCCTTTCTTTGGTACTGGAGGGAATGCAATTGGAACTAAAATTTGAAGCCCACCTAATTTATCTTCAAATCCAGCGTTGTCATATTTTTCAGTGATACTTAATGGAGTAACCAATTCTTCTCCTTGTTTTCTTTCGCTTGGGTCAGATGATGATAATAACTTTCTTCTGCTCTTTTCCAAATTAATTTCATCTCTAAACGTAATGGGTCTTCCTAATTCTTTAGAAATCTTTTTTCTAATCTCTTGAATTTTCTTACATAGCTCATGATCTCTCGATAAATGGATTACTTGTAAGAAACCATTATATCTAGCTTCAAACTCTTCTTTAAGTTTTTCAACTAAATTATCCTTATGCAAATTTACAAACTCTTCTCTTAATTTTCTATTCAAAGTATCAATGTCAGCAGCATGTGTCCAATAGGAATCATGAACTGATGCAAATGATATTTGCTCACTACGACAACTGGCTGCTGTCATCAACATATGTGACGCATCCAAAGAATGAACATAATTTGGTGGTAATGCTGTTTTTTGTTTTCTTCCATCAATTGGTGAATTACTGTATGGATCAGTGATAAGAACATTTTGCAAATTAGTAGTGATACTTCTCTTTCTGACTGCTCTATAAGGTTGAACGCATGGGAGTCCAACTGGTGATGACCAGATAACAGTAGACAAGTGGTTTAATCCGTTGCTATCAGAGTCTTGGGCATCTTGATCGTCAAAATCCACGGCAATCGACTTACTAATGATTCTTGCTGATTCGGCTAACCAATCTTGAATTTGGTGTGCCCCTTCGAACAATTCTCTAATCGAATCGAAAACATGACGGGTAAGGTAAAGGGAGTGTTTTTGAAGGGAATCCTTGTCAGATTGATCGAAATACTTCTTGATTTGTTTCTTAATTTGATCACTAGCTCCAACAAAAGTGACTCCATAAACATTAGTCATCACGGTTTGCTTGACAACTTTACGAGTGATTTTGTCTTGTAAAAATACTGCTAATGGGTTACCTTCAGCAGCATCTTTGTCCACTTTACTTTGAACAAGGGTTGAAACATGGGTATAAACATCCTGTGGTCTGTCAGCTGGTACTAAATTGACTTGACGGGCACCTTCTATGTCACCCCCCAATGCAGCATAATGTTGTAAACCATTACAAGAACCATCTTGATGGACAGGTAAATGGGAAATATATTTAGTTGGATCAGACAATTGGAAAGCTTCGCTTAATTCAAAACAACTAGCCAACACTTGCCATGGTTTTTCCCCTTGTCTCCACCATTGCTCATTAAGTGGGTCTTTAGCTGATTTAATGATATTATCCAAGTTTTCCTCTGTGAATTTGGCTCTATCATCTAATGAAACTTTGTCAATCCCATACAAATTGGCTAAATGAATCTTCAACCACCTCAATCCAGCTTCACCCAATTCTCTTCCATCCCAGAATAAGAATAGAGATCTCGTTAAATCTCCACCTAAATGGTTGAAATTTGGAGAAATTGGATATGCTCTTCCCCTAAAATCAACGTTATGGGGAAAGAACATTCTTTCACCCACAAAAGCTCTAGCAATTTCCAATTTATAGTTTGTATCACATCTTTGAGACTTGAGACTGGCAGCTAAGTTGACAGCCGCTTTTATTCTCCTTTGGTAATCTTTGAGAACGTCTGGTTCAGAATTTGGGGCAACTGGCGGTGGCAACTCTGGTTCACCAATTTCAGGAGGAATGTCAAGAAACTTTTCACCGGTGTTCCAGAAGTTTGTGATGATTTCCAAAATTTTACGGTTAACAGTCCAAGCGGTTTCTCCTATTACATTCAATCCTTCATAAACTTTCTGTAAGTCACCTCTTTCCAGTGCAGTCTTGATATATGCAAATGTTTCTGCTGATTCCTTTGTTCTAACCAATAGATTACGACTCATCAAATAACCTCCTGTATTGAAGGAAGTCCAAGGTCTTGGAGAAGTTAACATGGGTAAATAATCTGGTACGAGAGACTTGAGTTCATCTTTGGCTTGTAACAAGGAGGTGATTTTCTTATGCAATTTCATTATTCCAAACTTCTGGCCCTTTGAATATTCAAAGTTTTGACTGAATGCAGGTAAAAGTCCTGTGACCTTTTTCCCTGTGCTTGGGTCCACTGCTTCAACAGTTACTTTAGCTACTTGCATTAAGAGCTTAGCCAATACTGCCCCGACTTTTACATGCACTTGATTATCCCATTCGTCGAATTCTTGGCTCTCTGAGCTGCTGGATCCGTTTTCCTTCATTAATTTGATGATTTTGTCCCATTCCCTTGAAGATCTGGCTTTCTTAGAAACAAATAAGTTATCAGAATCCAAGATTTTTTGAGACTTATATTCAACCTCAATAGCCTTTCCGATTGTTATCAAGGCTCTTGACGTTTTCATTCCTTCAGTTGCGTTGTCTATAGCATGTAACTTGACCAATTCCAAGATAGTCACTACAGCCATCTTATCTGGAGGTACCAAAACAAAGAATGGTGCATAAGCTTGTCTTTCTCTGAAGTAAGCCTTTTCAGCTGAAGTTTTCATATTGTCGATAGTGATTTCACCATTCAAAATTTTGTTACATACATCAACCTCTTCAGTCAAGTGTGGTATTAATAGTTCATACCATTCGTACAAGTAATCGTTTAATTTCTTGTTAGAAGGTATGACACCTATCTTTTGGAAATCTTTGCTTGCGTGCTTCCATCTTTCCAAGGCAGAACTTTTACCTTTCAATTCCACTGCCTTTTGCCTAGCTAAATTGAATTTGTCCAATGCCTCTACAAAGGACTTACGTTCTTCGTCGGTTTTCAATAGCTTGTATAATTGGAAATAATCTTTTTCGCTGGAATTCAAAATATTCCCTTTGACATCTTCATCTAAATTTTCTATTAATTCGTTAATGGTTTCATCTGACACTGGTTTTAAACCCAACAAGGTGTTTCTAATGATTTTCAATCCAAAGGAGTCTACTGATTTTAATTCATCGATATCTTTGTTGATTACAGGAATCTTGTTTAAACTATCATCTTCGTCATTTGCCCCTTTTTTACCATGAACCTCTTCGTACAAAGGAATAAAATTTTCAGGGATATGGGACTTTTCAA
The DNA here is from genome assembly GCA_030571975.1 of Yamadazyma olivae. Classification (NCBI taxonomy): domain Eukaryota; kingdom Fungi; phylum Ascomycota; class Pichiomycetes; order Serinales; family Debaryomycetaceae; genus Yamadazyma; species Yamadazyma olivae. The sequence continues at coordinate 201,655 of JAJLZD010000011.1, forward strand.
CTTCACTATTTTCAATTATCTTCACAATAAAGTCAACTCCTAATACATCGATATGACTAAGAACATTTTTGGTTAAACGTTTGTCGATAACTTCCAGTAAAATTCTTTGAAATCTTGGTATATTGTTTTCTCCTAAACTCTTAGCTAATAAAATAGCGTAAGTTTTATCATCTTTTTCTACAATTTGGTCCCTGGATGCTTCAATGAAATATTTTTCAAGATCGTTTATTGTGACATTTTTCTCTTTGGAATAGCTTTCCAAATATTTATTCAATGCATAAAGATAATCCTTTGGACGACTATCTCTTCTGTTTCTCATGGTCATTTCATAGATGGTAGCCAATATTTTATTTGCTCTTTCAAAATTCTTAGAAGATAACAAAGCATCCAACAAAGACAGTAGATGATGTAATTCTTTTGCAAACGGATCTCTTGTCACCGAGTCATATTGAGAAGACCAAGGAATCGAACTCCTATCTGAAAGATTCAGCTTTATCTTGGAGTTTATTCCTTTAAGGTCCAATCTTGAGTTCTTTGGAGCTTTTGGAGAAGATGACTGAAGGTCACCAAGTAATATTTGACTATATGATAATCTTAAGGACTCGGTGTTCGGCTCATACATTTGCATATGATTGCATCTTATGCTTTGTATGGATACCGTACTATTCCTAATCCTCTGGACTATTTTCGTCATGTCCTTCTTAGTTGTAAGCATCTTAAGAGTAGAATTTTTTTATCATCTCATCGAGAGCGACTTACGTAATAATCTGATGTGAAGTGTTTCAGATTTCGAATTTGTCTTCAAATAGAAGAGAATTAGAAAGTAAATAAGGTATTGATCGGTAAATATGGCTTAAGATCGATCAAATCCCTAGCTTTAATATATGAGTATCAAAATATAGAGGAAAAAAAAATATCATAGAATCTCATTAATATATATTAAACATGTATCATGATCTATAAACCCATTTCAGCTTGTAAAGCTTTTAAAGCTTCTTCGTCTTCGTCTTCTTCCTTTTCCTGGGGTTTGGATTTATTAACAGTTGGGAAATCAGGAAGTTTGGATTCTTGTTGAGGTATTTTAGTTTCAACTTTAGGTTGTGAGACTTGTTGTGATTGTTGTTGTTCTTCTTGTAACATGGCCAATTCTTCATCCAATTCATCTTCGTCGACAAAATCATTACCAACTGGTCTCGATATAGCTTCGGAAATTTCATCAGCCAACTCAACTTGTTCCCTAATATCGTCCATAGTATTCTCAACTTTATCAACATCATATTCTCCATGAATTTGTTTCATAGCACTTGCACCCTGTTTCATTGCCTTCATAGTTTCCAAGTTCAAATTAGCACCTTCAATGGCAAATAATTGAGTTTCCAAAGAATCAATTTGATTTTCGATCTTCATTAAATTACTTTCAAATCCTTTCTTTCTCTTTAATGCATTTTTAGCTAAAGTAGTTTGCTTACTAGCAACATATTTTTTAGCTAAATTCTCTTGATCAGTAATCTGTTGTTCCAAGTGTGTACGTTTTTTGTTTAACATTTGAATATGTTCACGTAATTCAACAATAGCCTTCTTTGGTAATTCTTTCTTCTGTTGCTTGTTCCCGCCAAAAAGATAATTCCACATGTTTGTCTACTTTGTTTCTATCTGGTTCACTGCTCTGTTATTGTAGAACGGTATGGATTATATAAACTACGTGTGTGTTTTCTACTGTTTGATGCTTATCGTCTAACCTGGTGTTTGGTTATCCTATATATTAATATATGCTTCCCCTTTACCTACTCGTTATCTTTAGAAAAAATCCCTGACTGAGTGAGAGTGAGATTATGGTTTTTGCACTACTTTGGAATGAAAGAATATAGAAAACGATAAACTGATAGCTATATGTTAAATATGATTAATTTACATATTAATAAGCCCATTTATAGAAACCTATGCAACGGAGTTTGAAATGCCTGTAAATCCAGGAAAAATCTTACTATTTTCTATGATATTAAGACTATACAGACTACATGACACGGCTTAACTTACTAGGACCCAAATTAAGAAAAAGATAATCAAAACCCCAAATATTTTAAGTGACAACCAACGATTGTTAGATATGTGGTTGTAATACTTTAATAATTCTCTTTGGGCTCCCGATATGTTTAGATTGATGTCATCGACATTTTGATCGATTCTTTGAATGGTTTCTCCTTGTTCGCTAACCATTGTAGCTAATTGTTGAAATAGATTTCCAACTTCGTTTATAGTTGATTCAATTGTTTCTACAGCTGAATTTCTTTGTTGCAAATATTGTTGACTTTGATCCTCCATCATTAATAACTGTTGGGTTTGATCAGGTATTGATAGGAATTCTCCATTACTGTAATTTGAGTAAGGAACTGAGGTATCAGGATCTAAGTCTGGATTCTTTTGTGTGGTTTGAAATAAATAAGGATTTTCACCAATATTAAGATGAGAATTATTACTCGTGCTTTCATTCATTAATGGGCTTTGATTGTTACTTCTATTATTTGAAGCTACTGACAAAAAGTTTTCAGTTCTTGATTTATTTAATATTTCATTCTTCTGTCTTATTTCTAAAACACTTTTAAACTCTCCACTAACATTTTTCATTTTTGAATTTAACAAATTTAAAACATTTTTAGAATATTGGTTTATTTGACTATCTATTTGAATATTGGAATCGCCTTTCAAGAATTTATTCAAGTTTTGCAAGTTCTGTTCAATTTTAAAAATATCCTGTTTTATAACATAAGTCAACTCTCCAATTTCAATCGGTTTATCGTCGAAAAGGGGTTTCCTTTTGGCTAATAATGCTAATTTACTTAAAAGTTCAGTTGTGTGTGCAATATCTTTAGCAATTATACTTGCTTGTTGACTGAATCTCGATTTCTGGCTATTGCCTTGTGGGCCATTCGGGGTTCTATGTGGCTTCTTATTGATCTTGTCATACGAAGTCACACATTGCTGGAACTCAAAGGTTCTATTCTGGATAGATGTTGACATGTTGTTTTCTGGCTGTGCGAATTCTGTGATAAAGAATTATTGAGGTTTAAATTATTGAGGTTTAAAGATGTGAACTATCCCGTCTTTGAATTTATTATGTTATAGATTGGGATTACAATATTCAGATTAGAAACATTTGTAAAATACTTGAGTTACCTATTAATCTTCACTATTATAATTTCGCCTGAAGATGTAATATAACAAATTTCGCCAAAACTATAAGCTTGATAAGAGTATTACCACTGAATATTATATCATAATACATATTTGATTGGGGATTTTACAAAGAACCTGAAAAAATAACTCACTCAAATACTAAAGGAACTACTAGAGTAGCAGTAGTTACAATCAGATGAATTCGATCTATATAATACCTTACTATAAGAATACCCTTTTCTGGCCCCACAGGCTACCAAGATACCATTTTAGTGCCACCTCGCCTTATCTCACCGCCCTACCGCCTTGCCTCTACCACCGCTCTACCGCCATTCTACTGCCAAAAAGTGGTAGTGCATTTGTCAAATCTTGACGAAATCAAAACAAACCATTTTACACGATCAAAAATTTTTCCTTCAAGAGTAAGAGGATTTTAAGAGAAGATATAGAATGAGAGAAATTGTACGTATAATCAAACAAGTGGAGCAATATGACTTGATTTATTACACTATAGTACCATGGGTTTACTATTAGATCCGTTTTATTGATGAATTGAAGCCCACAATTGACCCAATTAGTGTCTTTCCTTTGGTATCAACAAATGGCTACGCGCTAGATAAACAACAACTAGAATGAGTATTAATGGTTATTACAGTAAGTTTGGGCTCTTCAGAATTAATCCAAAGACTTGAAATATCCATATTATATTGGATCCCCCTTTTTTTCCTATGAAATTGATTGATTGTTCCTTAAATTGCACCCTTTTTATTTGTGATACCTCACCTCAAATTTCATATTTTTCATATAGCTCCTATTGTATTATTTGATTTATACTAACCCTTTAGATTCATTTATCCACTGGACAATGTGGTAACCAAATCGGTGCTGCTTTCTGGGAAACCATCTGTGGTGAACATGGTTTAGATAATAATGGTAATTACCATGGTACCAATGAATTACAAAGATCAAAATTGGATGTTTATTTCAATGAAGCCAGTTCAGGCAAATATGTTCCAAGAGCTGTCTTAGTTGATTTAGAACCAGGTACCATTGATTCAGTTAAAGCCTCCAAGATTGGTGGTTTATTCAGACCTGATAACTATATTTTTGGTCAAAGTAGTGCCGGAAATGTTTGGGCTAAAGGTCATTATACTGAAGGTGCAGAATTAGTCGATGGTGTTTTAGAAGTTGTTAGAAGAGAAGCTGAAGGATGTGACTCTTTACAAGGTTTCCAAATCACTCATTCTTTAGGTGGTGGTACTGGTTCTGGTATGGGTACTTTATTGATTTCCAAAATTAGAGAAGAATTTCCTGATAGAATGATGGCTACTTTCTCAGTTGTTCCATCTCCAAAAACTTCAGATACTGTTATTGAACCATATAATGCTACTTTATCAGTTCATCAATTAGTCGAAAATTCTGACGAAACTTTCTGTATTGATAATGAAGCTTTATATAATATTTGTCAAAGAACTTTGAAATTGAATCAACCATCATATGGTGAATTAAATCAATTGGTTAGTTCTGTTATGTCAGGTGTTACTACTTCCTTACGTTATCCAGGACAATTAAACTCTGACTTGAGAAAATTGGCAGTTAACTTAGTTCCATTCCCAAGATTACATTTCTTTATGGTTGGATATGCACCATTAACCTCAATTGGATCTAAATCTTTCAGATCATTAAGTGTACCAGAATTAACTCAACAAATGTTCGATGCTAAGAATATGATGGCAGCATCCGATCCAAGAAACGGTAGATACTTAACAGTTGCTGCCTTTTTCAGAGGTAATGTTTCAGTTAAAGAAGTTGATGATGAAATGTATAAGATGCAAACTAAGAATGCACAATATTTCGTCGAATGGATTCCAAATAATGTTCAAACTGCAATTTGTTCAGTTCCACCAAATGATTTAGATATGAGTGCTACATTTATTGGAAATTCTACTTCAATTCAAGAATTATTCAAGAGAATTGGTGATCAATTTAGTGCTATGTTTAGAAGAAAAGCTTTCTTACATTGGTATACCAGTGAAGGTATGGATGAGATGGAATTTACAGAAGCTGAATCTAATATGCATGATTTAGTTAATGAATATCAACAATATCAAGAATTTACTGCTGAAGAAGATATTGATGATTATGTTGATGAGCCAAATATGGAAGATAATATGGAATAAACTATTTAATTTTCGTTCTCTGTTGAATAAATGTATTAATACCAATTCAAATGTAGATTGTTTAGAGTTGAAGCTGATTAAGTTGTAATACTCGCTATATAAGTTTCTAGTATCAAAGAACATAAACTCTGTTTGATTCTGGCTGCAAACCTTTATTTAGTATCTAGTAATACAATAATCTAGTAATATATAATGTGGACCTGTATATAAATACTCCCTGGATCATAATCTCATATACTATGTCAATAACCTGTCAAACATTGTCTGCTTATGCAGTATTCTACCACCAGCAGAAGGAGCAGCCAGATTATTATCCCTGAAGAGCCAGTTCTTAGCCAGGAGATTCATATATGGAAGAGGTACTTTGTGCGATATATTCATAGTGCCACCTAGAATGCCTGCAATGCCTGCAATGCCTAGGATATGATTCTGTTTTACATCAGTACTTGTTCGATCTTCTGCGATCGCAGAAGAGATGCTAGAGGCCATCATCATCAAGACCCAAAGTTATTCATGGAAACACTGTACGCGAAATCGTATAGTGGTCGTATTCCTAAGTCATAGTGGCACAGTTTTAAGCACTGCCGATGTCGGGTGTCGGATATATTTCGCGTTGTGCGAGTTAAAGGCTGGTAAATTGTTGCCTTCACCGCCCAAAGTTAGCACCACGGCCCGCTACCAAAGCCCTGTTGTTGAAGCCTTGGGCCATTTTTGCCATAAATTTCGCGGCAAATCGCGACATCTTCCGAAGCCTATTTTTGGCGCTGGCGCCATTTCTCTAGTACCATCGTGGTACTGACCCTCACTCGCTCTGGTACCAAGTACCACCCCCTGTCACCCGCTTTTCAAGCTCGTGCCTTGTTTTCATTTTTCACCCAAACGGAAAAAATAATTCGTCAAAAATAGATTGGACATATATAAAGATTTTGATCTCTTGAAAAAATCTTGGTTCTTAATCAATAATTCTTAAACTTTGACTAGGTTCATATTCAGATTCTTGGAAATTCTTTGTTAAAACCTGGGTTCTTAATTTACAAGATGTTGTTAAAAAGCTTATTCAGCGTATTTATGTTAAGTAGCTTGGTAGCTGCTGATGATTTACCTGCTATTGAAATTGTTGGAAATAAATTCTTTTATTCAAATAATGGTAGTCAGTTCTTGATGAAAGGTGTTGCTTACCAACAAGACACTGCTAATGTTACTAATGGTGACAGTTTCGTTGATCCATTAGCTAATGCTGCTAACTGTAAAAGAGATGTTCCTTATTTACAAGAATTACAAACTAACGTCATCAGAGTTTATGCTTTAAACGTTACTCAAGATCATACTGAATGTATGCAAATGTTGCAAGATGCAGGTATTTATGTTATCGCTGATTTATCTCAACCTGATGAATCTATTAACAGAGACGATCCTGAATGGACTGTTGAATTAATGGATAGATATAATGGAGTCGTTGATTTATTCCATAACTATACCAATATCTTAGGTTTCTTTGCTGGTAACGAAGTTACTAACGCCGTTAACAATACTGCTGCTTCTGCTTTTGTTAAAGCTGCTGTTAGAGATACTAAAGCTTATATTAAAGCTCAAGGTTACAGATCTATCCCAGTTGGTTACAGTGCTAACGATGATACTGATATTAGATTACCTTTGGCTGAATATTTCGCTTGTGGTGATGAAGAAGACAGAGCTGATTTCTTCGGTATGAATATGTATGAATGGTGTGGTACTTCAACTTTTAAGACTTCTGGTTATGAAGATATTACTGAAGAATACAAAGACTTGGGTATTCCAATCTTTTTCTCAGAATATGGTTGTAACGAAGTTAGACCAAGAAAGTTCCAAGAAGTTGGTACCATTTACTCAGAAGAAATGACTGATGTTTGGTCTGGTGGTATTGTTTACATGTATTTCGAAGAAGCAAACAATTATGGTTTAGTTTCTGTTGATGGTAGTTCTGTTTCTACTTTAGCTGATTTCACTAACTTAAAATCTGAATTAGCTTCAATTTCTCCTTCATACGCTAAATCAGCTGATGTAGGCTCAACTACTGTTACTTCTTGTCCAACCTCAACTTCAAATTGGTTAGCTGCTACTGTCTTACCTCCAACTCCAGATGACGCTATCTGTGAATGTATGGCTGATTCTTTAGAATGTGTTGTGGACTCTAGTGTTGATCAAGATGATTACGAAGATTTATTCAATTATATTTGTGGTGATGGTGGTATTGACTGTGATGGTATTAACAGTAATGGTACCACTGGTGAATATGGTACTTATTCTCCATGTGATGCTAAAGATAAATTAAATTTCATCATTAACTTATACTACTTAGACAATGATAAATCTAAATCTGCTTGTGACTTTAGTGGTTCAGCTTCCCTTAAATCTGCTTCAACTGCTTCAAGTTGTTCTGCTTACCTTTCTTCTGCTGGTGTCAGTGGTTTAGGTAGCTTGAGTGGTGAAATTAGAGCTACTTCTCACACTGGTATTACTGCTACTAGTTCTTCTGACTCAAAATCAACCTCATCTTCTTCCAGTTCAAGTTCTTCAAGTTCTTCTGACGATTCAGGATCAGGTGCTGTTATTAGTTCTACCTTCAATTACGGTTTAGTTGTTGTTGCCGTTTTCTTCGGTATGGGTGTCGTCATGGCTTAAATATGAACTTACCTTGTAATAGATATTAGGGTTGCCTAAGTAATAGTGTTTTTTTAAATAGATATACCATGGATATAAACTCTAGAATCTATTAAATTGTTGAAGATACGACTTTAGTCTTCCTATATTTGACGATATATACCCATAATTTCTATGTACAATATGAACCGTTTTTGAATATCATTCATTATCCATTACCAATTTACGAATATCCCAGAAGAAATCCATGTTGAAATCTCTATCAAACTTGTATGTCTCCCCATTGAACCAATATTCTATCTTCTTTGCAATCTTTTCCTCTTCATTAAGAAACCTGGATATTTTGCTTTTCAGTATAATAAATTCATTTTCAAAATCAGTAGAGTTCGTGTTGGTTGAAAAGTTTCTAGGAACTAGATCTGGAACATCTCTGAATACATCTTCTTCTTTACTTTCCGACACCCATTTCATATTTTTGTTGTCGAAAACCATTCCTCTATTATTAGAAGGTTTATAGTCGCCTAACTTTATTAGACCTGGCTTCTCAAATTTTGCCAACTCGAATTCATTTCCTTCCCAGACTTTAAGATCTTTATTGAACTTCATTTTTGAGTTAGGTGTTTGTGGTACATCGTTTAGCTTGATGGTTCGTATTCCCTTTTTCTTGTTGGTATTATGATAATGATTAAGATGTGATTGTGAGGTGCTTTTAGGTAAAGAACCTAGTCCAATTGCATTGGTAGAAATACTTCTAGATAATAGCTTTTTGGTCTTTTTATGCTCTTTGTCGACCTCTTTATATTGTTGAAGAAGCTGAGCTTTGGTCAATTTGAAATTTTCATCCTTGGCTATAATATCGGATAATTTCTTGTTATAAAATGAAGGAATTCTATCAAGTTTCGAAATGACTTTTGAATTCAAATTAACACTACTTTTGAATTTCCTAAGATCTTTCTTTGGTTTGATTGTCTCAAGATTATCAAAATTATTAAAATTCTCTGGGAACTTTATGGTTTCGTATTCATTGAGATGCTTCTGTAAGTTTAAATCTTCAAAATCTTCCTCAAAATCTTCTTCAAAATTATCTTCTTCTTCTTTATTCCATTTCTTGGTTAGTATATTTTCCTGGTATTGATCCATGTATTCTTCCTCCTGCTCGAAATTCTCTTCTTCTTGTCTCTTTCTATTTTGATCTGATAACCTTTTAGGCAAGTCCTCACCATCAGAAAAGTCCAAAGACGTCAAGTCTGTATCACTTTCTTGGTGTGGGCTTAAAGTAGCCTTGTGGCTGGTGTGTGAATTGACATTATGTGTTGGATTGGAACTATGACGAGGATGCGGTTTAGCTACATTGGAAGGGTTTGAAAAAGGTGAAAAATGGGATGGTGTATACGGCGACCTATGAGGAGACGAAGACTCACTTATCTTCAAGTCTTCGAACTTCATTGTCTTGAATTCATCTTCTTGTACTCCAAAAATGTCATCTGTCTCTTGATACTTACTCAATATCCTCGATTTATCTGTCATTGTATATACCGCTCAAAAAATCACAATGTTGAACAGCTCAAGAAAATAACTTTATTCAACTTCGACCCTATAATATCTTCTATCTGTAGTTTCTATAGCCTGGGCTAGTAATTATCCTGAATCACCTGTTTCTTCTTACCTAGTTCTTCCCGCTTGTGATTTGATTTGTTTACTTTTCGCGCGATAAGCTGCATCTTGATTTCGACCTGTCAATATTGATCTAAAGAGTACTGAAGTTTTTGGGTTACATACATTCACTTTCGTCTTTACGGGATGGTTTTCATATATATGGGTTCTGGTTTTTGTCTAGGAATATATAAGGGGGCATTTTCACCGGTATCGTTGTTGTTCTGGCCGTTTGGCTGAAACAATTGCTCAGCTACTGTTGGCAACAATTTCGAAATGTTAGGAATATACTCTTGCACGAGGAAAGGAGCTAGTAGAAGACCAACAAGTAAACTTGTGTTAAGAAGGAAAAGTAAACCGTGTCTGAACACACGTCTGCGTACCCTCATTCGTCTACGTTTCGATAGTATTGGGTCACGAAAGTAAGTGTTGGGACTAGACCAGAATAACATTAAGGTATGCCACTTATCAATGAATGGAATAAACAAAACTGTACTAAGGGAAATTAAAATAAAGTGGGTGACCAAAAAATCGTAGCTAAAGGTGACCATTTCTATGTTCTTTATGATGAATTCTCTAAATGGTTGTGTCAAGTTAAGTGACCCAATCCCATTGGTATACCAATTTCCGGAATACCATGAATAATTAACAGTGTCGTTTTTCATTTCTTTGGTCAGAATGAAGTAGACTATTCCTCTTAGGAGTTTTTGAATGGAGATTATGGTGATAATTCCCATTAATGTTCGATGACCATTCCAATTTTCTAGATATAGTAACAATTCAAATGAAACAATAGTGCAAATTAGCCCAAAGAAATGTATAATAATGGCAATGAAAACTCCAAACTTCCTGTGTCTTATTATGGGACCAAGCATACAGGAGATGCTGAATGTGAGTAGCAATACCACACTGTTCAATACAATTTGTAGTACCACTAGCAATCCAATTCTTGCTAAAGGGTTCACTTCTTTAAAGGCTTCCACTCCTGTCTGTGCATTAATAAACATAAAAGATGACAAATATAAAAGACATTCGATGAAAGGAATAAATATTAAGTTTCCAAATTTATGAAACAAAGATATTCTTTTCCGTTGTTCGACGACTACTTCATCTGCTTTTCCCTTCCTGTAAGTACGTCTCTTATATCCTAGGAATTTTGCTCTATTTTTCTTTTGGAATCCGTACCAAGAATTTTCATGCCATTTCCCATTTCCTCTTGTAAACCACCTTAACAAGTCTCTATAATCAAGAAAAAAATTGGACCAGGTGAATTGATGAGGATTAAACAAAAATGGCGCCATTGCCATTGAAATAAAACTGATGTAAAACCAAAGGATGGAAGGTTGCCACATTGTTGAAGTAGCAAAAATGACAATGGCTGCAAATTCGGTTCCTCTATAAATCAAGTACGAGTATCTAGAATATAGTACAGCAAACGATGTTCGAGAGGTTGCAAAACCTCTACCTGTTGGAATGTACCTTGCTCCTCCAAGATTAATATTGTCTTTTAATGAATTTGCATAAATCATGCAGACGAATACTTCAAATAATGGCGACATTGAAGTTAGGTGATAAAACATTCTCAAAACCGCTTTCAAAATACCTTTCTCTATCAATTCTTGGAACAACAAAGGCATGAAAGATATGAAAAAGCAAATAAAAACAGATAATACAAACCTAGAGACCCAATGAAGCACAGGAAGTAAGTTATAACAGCCAATTGGCTGTTCTAGATCAGTTATTGGTTGTTGAGGACTATTATCACACAAGATAAGTTCGTTATTCAAAGACCCCAATACAGTCATTAGTATCATGAATAATAATGTACTTAGTGATATGAACAAGTTGTTAATATGAAAACCAGTGTGTGCATAATAAAAGGATAAGAACCTGTCCAAAGGGAGTGTTGTTCCGAGATAGTAATGCTCTCTGGATAAAATTTGTTCCCCCATTCCAGCTCCAATTTTTATAGTGAAATTCAAAATAGTTCCAAATCCAAGATCTCTTCCCTTTCCACATTGATAATAATCACAATGCTTGATCCGGCCTCCTCTACCTATTGACATCATACCGGCATATATATCCTCATTCAAATGTAAACCTTTTTGGGCTTTTGAAATACCACCTCTTGTAGTCATGAATATTCCATTTAGAAAATCAGGATGCCCATAATGTAATTTACCACCAATCTCTGCCAAAGTTCTAGAAAATAAAGTTCCAAATGTTTGTTCTTTAGCAGCTGCTACATCACCCAAGATACCAATATTTTCAGAGAAAATATATTCTCTTGCTCCTACTATAGCAACTTGATTTGATGCAGTGAGTTGTTCCTTGTCTTTCCATACCCCTGGGACATAATCAGTAGAAGGGTCTAAATTAAAATCTTCAAATTCTGCCAAAACTGATTTAATTTTTAGGCACTCTTCGAGATAATTATCCTGATTTGCATCTACGACTTGGATGTATTCTCCTCTATAAAATATTATGGAATGGTTCTGATTATCGGATTTACCATCGCCTAGAATAGGATTTCCCAGTAGTTTGATTCTGTACTTCTTTTCATAATTACGGTATTTGTCAAGCTTGTTGATATCCAATAAAACAGAATAGAAATTTACTTCATTTGTGTTTATATCGACTTCTTCTTCTAAATAACAAGCTTTCAAATTGGGAAATGTTTCAAAAAGTATTTTACAATTTTCTTTTTCTTCTTCCTTGAATTTTTGGAATCTCTGTAAGGAAACCAACAAACTAAACTTTCTTGATACAAATTTACTTAGTTCAATATCCAATTCTTCAGGATATACAATTTTTTGGAACTGGCTTGTGTTTTCTGATTGGTAAAGGATTTTGATTGCCTTTTCATAGTAAGAAAATCCAGAAATAGTTCTGTATAAAGTTTGAGACCTTAATGAAGACCAGATCCTTGTTCTCAATGTGTCTTGTATTGAAGAACTTTTGAACCCCACATAACGATAAGGTACTTCGTCATACTTTTCTTTGGAAATAATTGTATCACTTTGTTTATTGAAATAATGGCTTGCTTGTGAATTCAAAATCTTTGTATCTTGTACAAATGTTTCCCAATCAAAGTTATTCAACTGTTTTAAATAATCAAGGATTGAAACTTTTGATCCTTTTTCTTCTTTTATTAATTCTTTTAAACTTAATAGGATCTTCTCGGTATAATGAGGGATTAATACTGTGAACCCAGGCATGGCAGTGGTTGGAATTGGTTCGGGTATTTTACAAGATAAACTTTGTGCAAAAAATGAAATTCTTCTCTCTGCTTCCTTTCCTGGTATAAAGAAATCATCAAATTTGAACGAATTATCATCCTGATAAATGAAAAATAATGGAGATTTGATTATCGTATTTGTTGTAGGAACCAAAGTGGATGATTTAGGATCAGATTCATCATGATCTAGATACTGGTATACTAGTCTATTGACTTGTTCTAATGACAACAAATGCTCTCTGTACATAGAAATTATTATGCTGTTCCACACCTGCAGCACTAGGTATGTAAACCTTGAAGAGCCAAAATTATCATCTAGATCATCATCTTTCTTTCCTAAGAATATTAATTTCGAGTGAATTCTTTCCGGCAATCTTGCAAATATGTTTCTCCAAGGGGTAAAAATTGAAACTCCCAAAGAAAAAGATAAGAAAATGGAAAATACACAGTTACAAATGATGTACCATAAGTAGGTATCTAGAAAGAATAAAATCAAGTCAGTTAAAAGCAATAAAACTAATAATACTTTTCCTTGCTGTTTACAAAGCATTTGACCAAAAATAATGTCACCATTACACCGTGACAAATCTAAAATTGACAAAATTCTGACAGGGTCTCTCAATGACAAAGTTAAAAAAAAATATGACTCTGAAAATTTCAACAAAAATACAGATATCCATAGTACAATAGAAAATAACTGGCCTCTGTTAGTTAATCTTGGATATGCAGCTGTGAATATCTTTGCTTTAATGACATTTGTGCTTGGTTTTAAAATAAAACTGAAATAATTGTCTGGAGACTGGATGGACAAATATAGGAATGTCAAGATGGAAATCACAAATTGACTTATTCCTAACATTTTCCCTCTTTTAGAATAAACATCTAAGGGTATAAATCCGAAGATGTAAACTGAAGGTGCAACATTAACGGCAGCTAATAATAACAATAAAACAAGTTTGAGAAATAGCTTTTGAGAACCTGGAAATTTGTGAGGAATAAATGAACTTTCAAAAATGGCTGCAAAAAAAGATATTGCGCATGAAATGACTCCTCCCAAGGAAACGACAGACAAAGTAACTTGTATTGGTGGTTTATTGTTTAGCATTTGATTATAGTTTATGGTATAAAGTGTTGGAGAATTAAAACTAGTATAATACCAAAACATGGTAATATGAATAATCCATACCCTGCTGAAGTTTGTCAAAAGATGAATCCATGATCTTCTCTCATTATATGTCTTATAAAAACAGTTTCCCCAACTGATGTCCTTGAACTTCAAGAATCTTTCCGATCTATCATATTCCAAAAGTCTGGAATTGTCGTGTAATTTTATCTTCTTCAAGTTTTCAGGGTACCAGAAAAATTGGTTTATATCATCGTATCCAATTATTGATTCATGATCTTTACTGTTTTTTACCCATATTCCGTTGACTAATTTATACTGTTGACATCTGATAAATTTATATATTGGGGTAATTATTTCTTCTAGAAAGTTGATTTTCTGATTGTGGTTTTTCTCCAAATAGTAATAATCGAAGGCACTTTTGAAAATGAAGCAGATACATTCAGGTAAAAACCTTACATTGTTTGCTTCTCCCCAAATTTGCAAATATAATGCAAGTTGAATAACATAATCCTTATTAGTGAAGGCCTGTTGTTTTTCTTTCCACATGTAATCTAAAACAACTAAACTATTATTATCATTCAAATCTGACAACTTGATTGGAACTTTTTGTTTCCTAGTATATTTATAGTAATCTTTCAAGCTACTCCAAACATTTTTTTCTAATATAGCTTCATCAAGTTCATAACTGGCTACAAAATACCACTTTTTATAGTTTGATCTATTTCCTCCGATATAATCTGAATGTAAAGATAGCAAAGCATTAAGACAAGACATTCTACTCAGTCTAGAATCCAATTGGCTCATCAAAAATTCATACATATTATCACAATTATCTTGCTGAAACCCAAATATCTGTTTCAAATTATTAAAAATGTATTTTATTTCTTCGCCAGTAACCGGGGCTTCATTTTCTTTGCACCAAGAAGAATATTCCTCCTGGTTAGCTTTTTTCCCATAGAAATACTCAGATGCATCATTTTGAAACTCCTCTTGAGCCTCTTCAAATAGTTCTTCGTTTTCACTTGAACAAGACATGCAAAACACAAATAGATTTAATCATTTCGCTGAAGTACAAAAAATAATGCCTTCACACGGATTCGAACCGTGGATCTCCTCATTACTAGTGAGGTGCCTTACCAACTTGGCCATAAAGGCAGGACTGTAATGTTATTGTCGCAATGTCGAGAATTACAGTAATATTACAGTCCGACTTTTCGTGCGGCTACCGTTTGCGAGATCTATACACTTCTGGTATACTTTTTGTTTCTTAAATATCTCTATCAATATCTACTCTTTTTATACTATTTAAAGTATCTCAAAACTTTAAATTTTTCAAAGAATCAAATGGTACCAAAATTGACTGGAAATTATGATTAGTAGGTGCCTAAATTCAGGCATTTACAAGGATCTGGATTGAAAAGTTTATTTCAATTCTTACCTATTAATTAAATTATCTCTATCTAAAATACTATATATCAAGTTATGAAACATGTTGAATTAAACTTTCTCATCTCTAGAAAACGTATAAAGTCATTCTAAAAAAATCGGAATTTATTTATTTGAATTATTTGGCCATAAAGGCTGCGAATATATTTGTAAATTTGACATTGTCGCTATATACTTTTGATGTTTCTAGCAATTTTTAAAAATGCTTCAGTACACTTCGAGTTTTACACTTTTTCTCATTATTCCTAAACCAGTATAATTATAAGATTGTATTTTAGTCAATGAGACAATTTTAAGTGGATTTTAAAGCCTATTGGCCTCTAACAGTATCTTTGCAAAACATGAAATTTGTTGTGATCTTTTTTTCAATCTGTGATCCTTTATTCCTCAAGTTTAAAACAGAAATGGAATTAGCAGAACCTTCCGAGCTTTAGAGAAAAGTTGGATTAAAAAAGAAGATGCTTTAGCTACAGTAATTCCTGCTTATTCAAACAATGAATGACACGATTTCCAATGTCATGTTACAAGACTTAACTTGTTTTCATCTTTTAATTGAATCAAGATATGATTTAGTTGCTGATCTGGAAAGGGATGCCATAATAATTTATGGCTTATGGGTTATTTGTTGAATTTTGTTGTCATCAGGTGATGTAATATTTTTTAAATTTTTTTAATGATATTTTTGGCGAATAATACTCTTCTGCCAAAATCAAGACAAAAAAAAAAAATTATAAATATATAGTACAAAAAAAAAATACTATAAAAAATTCCTATCATAACGCTTAAGAATTCATGAGTTAGTATCTCTTAGTGTTTGTTTACAACCTAAACTACAATTGAAACCAAAACTTCTAGTTCGAGAAAATTTGCAGCCATTTAGAACGACGCGCACTAGAACTTTCTAGATGGTTCTGCAAAATTCGAGCAAGTTCTAACCACCTGATCAGAGGCAGATATCCGAAAACCAAAGGTATATAATAGCCAGAAAAGTTCCAAGGTAACAAGATTCACTAAGAATAGTTTAGACAATGGACGAAACTCAATTTACTGATAACGCATTAAGAATCATTAATAATGCTACTAATTTAGCAAAAGAGAATTCTCATAGTCAATTGTTACCATTGCACTTTTTAGCAGCAATGGTACCTACTGACGATGAAAATTCAGTCCCATATTTAAAAACATTAATTCAAAAGGCTAGATATGAGTGGGGAGATTTTGAAAGAACCGTGAATAAACATCTTGTAAGATTACCAAGTCAAAATCCCCCTCCTGATGAAATTAGACCAAGTTATCAAGCTGGTCAAGTTTTGACCAATGCTACCAAGATTAAAGCTCAACAAAAGGATAATTATATTGCACAAGATCATATATTATTAGCTTTATTAGAAGATAGCTCAATCAAAGATATCCTCAAAGAATGTGGTATTAAAGCTGATGTGATCAAAACCCAAGCAATTGAATTAAGAGGTAATCAAAGGATTGATTCTAGACAAGCTGATTCTTCTTCAACTTATGAGTTTTTGAATAAATATTGCGAAGATTTGACTGAGAAGGCTAGGGAAGGTAGAATCGATCCTGTAATTGGTAGAGAAGAAGAAATTAGAAGGGTTATAAGAGTTTTAGCAAGAAGATCGAAATCGAATTCGGTTTTGATTGGTGAAGCTGGGGTTGGTAAAACTTCAATTGTTGAAGGTGTTGCTCAAAGAATTATAGATGGCGATGTTCCAAACGTTTTATCAAACTCAAGATTGTTTGCCTTAGATTTGGGTGCCTTAACTGCTGGTGCTAAATATAAAGGTGAATTCGAAGAAAGAATTAAAGGAGTCTTGAATGAAATCGAAAAATCAAATGAAATGATTATTTTGTTCATTGATGAAATTCATATGTTAATGGGTGATGGTAAATCAGATGCAGCCAATTTATTGAAACCAATGTTAGCAAGAGGTTCATTGCATTGTATAGGAGCTACTACTTTTGCTGAATATAGAAAATATATTGCAAAAGATGGAGCTTTTGAACGTAGATTCCAAAAAATCGATGTTCCTGCTGCTACTGTGAATGAAACTGTTGCTATTTTAAGAGGTTTACAACCAAGATATGAAATACATCACGGTGTTCGTATTTTAGACAGTGCCTTGGTCACTGCTGCCCAATTAGCCTCAAGATATTTGACCTACAGAAGTTTACCTGATTCAGCTGTTGACTTAATGGATGAATCTGCTGCTACTGTAGCTGTTGCTAGAGATTCTAAACCTGAAGAATTAGACAACTTAGAAAGACAATTACATTTGGTTGAAGTTGAAATCAATGCATTAGAAAGAGATGTTGAGACTGATGCTGATTCTAAAGACAGATTGAAAGTTGCAAGAAAGAAGAAAGAAGAATTAGAGGAACAATTAAGTCCTTTAAGAGAAAGATTCAACCAAGAACGTGCGGGCCATGAGAAATTAATTACTGCTAAACGTAAATTAGACGAATTAGAAGTTAAAGCTCAAGATGCAGAAAGAAGACATGATACTGCAACTGCTGCTGACTTGAGATATTTTGCTATTCCTGACATCCAAAAACAAATTGAAGCATTAGAAATCGAGGTTCAGGAAGAAGAAGAAAATGCAGGCCCAGATACTATGTTAAGAAACGTTGTTGGTGCAGAACAAGTTGCGGAAACCGCAGCTAGATTGACTGGTATTCCTGTTACCAAGTTGACACAAGCTGAAAATTCCAAGTTGATCAACATGGAGAAAGAGTTAAGCTCAGCCGTTGTTGGTCAATCCGATGCAGTTAAAGCAGTTTCAAATGCTATCAGATTGCAAAGATCAGGTTTGGCGAATCCAAATCAGCCTGCTTCATTCTTATTCTTAGGTTTATCTGGTTCGGGTAAAACTGAATTAGCTAAGAAAGTCGCTGGATTCTTATTTGCAGATGAAAGAGCAATGATTAGAATAGATTGTTCTGAATTAGGTGATAAATGGTCAGCATCTAAATTATTAGGAGCAGCACCAGGTTATGTAGGTTACGAAGAAGGTGGTATTTTAACTGAGCCATTATTACGTCGTCCTTATACCGTTATATTATTTGACGAAGTTGAAAAAGCAGCTCCTGAAGTTTTAACGGTGTTATTGCAAATGTTAGATGATGGTAGAATCACGTCTTCTCAAGGTAAATTAGTCAATTGTTCAAATGCAATTGTTATCATGACTTCCAATTTAGGTGCTGAATATATCAATGCAGCTAAAGGTTCAAAGGTAGACAATGCCACTAAAGAATTAGTTATGCATTCGGTTAGAAGTCATTTTAGACCTGAATTCTTGAACAGAATCTCAAGCACTGTTATATTTAACAGGTTATCAAGAAAGGCAATTGCTAAGATTGTTAAGATTAGAATCGAAGAAGTCCAAAAGAGATTCGCTGTAAATGGTAAACAATTATCGTTAGAATTAGATGATGCAGCCTTAGACTACTTGTGTAAGAATGGTTACTCATCTGATCTCGGTGCTAGACCATTAAACAGATTGATTCAAAATGAAATCTTGAACCGTTTAGCTGTGTTCTTATTGAAAGGACAAATCAGAGACAAAGAAGTTGCAAGGATAAGATTGGGTTCCAAAGGTTTAGAAATTATTCCAAACCACGAGATCGAAGACGTAGAGATGGCTGATGTCGATGTTGACGATTGGCGTGATTCAGACGAAGATGATGAAGAAATCGAATCAACTCCTTTGGATTAAGTAATCTAGTTGGAGAGTCCTTGTAGGACAATATTTCAGTTTTAGCATGTAAGTATTTTTATAGTAAATCAATTTAATAAATAATTTAAAAAATTTACCCACCAAAACTGTACCCACCTTTTCGAAGGTTAAATATGATATTTAGTCCACGAAGTCTTAGGAAAAACAGCCTGGATAAGATCATATTTTGAAGAATTTAACAGTTTGCTATTTGACAAGTTGTGATTGTATTAATTATGGAACAAGTATACCTCCGATAATGCAGCGTCTACGGAGATAATGCGGAGTCGCTTATGGACTATATCTCATTTCTCCGTCCAATTGGTTCCATATTCCCCCAGCATTTGTGACGAATAATACCACTCATTCCTGTAGCAAAGAAGGAGAACCAGTATAGTAACAGTTCTAAGAGTTCTGCTCATCAGAGCTCAAGTAAACTATATGGAATAATTTAATTAATCACAATCTTTATATTTTCTGTCACAAGAAAAAGTCGGACTTTACTACTCAAAAAACTCCAATTTCATATGCTTGATTTATAGAGGCCCTCACTTAGAAATCATTCCATTATATAATGGAAAATATATAATCGCACGATATTTCCCCATATTTTGGTGTTGAATCGTTGAATATTAGTTTATAAGCATTAGTTTGAAACCAGTAAACAACGTAATTAAAGAAAATGTTGGAAATTCAGTTGGAAGAGCGTCATCTTGACCCATTCATGGCTATAGCAGATATCGTAATCGATGAGCTTGACCCCAATGATATAAAGGATGATTTACCTCCAACGTTCCCAATGGAGAGGTTAGAGGAGTATTGCAAATTGATTCCAAGCAGGATTCCTAGTTTTAGGAAGGAAGTTGTCACTGCTGTTAACAATACTGGTATAAGTGCAAGCAGAATGTTGGTAATTGTCTTAAGTTTGTTGAACTCAAGAGTCGCTGCTCCAACTTTGACAGGATCCCTTCAATTACTTACCGAAATGTCGAAGGAAGATAGATTAAAGGTTTTCCAGAGATGGAGAGACTCCCCAATCATGACTTTAAGAAGATTACATAAAAGTTTCTTTCAAATCGTCGTCAAGACCTATTCAACAGCTGCAGGTGAATTACATGAATTGGCTATGAGCTATCCTGGAAAAGAATTGCGTAAAACTTTATACGAAAACCAGAGATTGGAGGAGTTTAGATACCAAATGATGGAAAGAGTTAAGAACGATGGTGCTGAACTCTACTTACCAAATGTAGACGCTTTAATCATTGGTTCGGGATGTGGTGCCGGTGTTACTGCTCATACTTTAAGTGATAAAGGGTTTAAATGTGTTGTCTTAGAAAAGGGTAAGTATTATCCAAAGGAAGAATTTATATTCAATGATGCCGAAGGTTTAAAAAACTTATATGAAAGCAGTGGTATCTTGGCCTCTGTGAACCAAGAAATGTTCATTTTAGCTGGTTCTACTTTTGGAGGCGGAACAACAGTCAATTGGTCCGCCTGTATTAAAACTCCATTTAAGGTTCGTGATGAATGGTATAATGATTTTGGGATTGAATTTGCTGCCAATGAAGAATTCGATCAATGTATTGACTATGTATGGAACAAGATTGGAGCAACTGTCCCAGATACTGAACATTCGCTTTCTAACCAAGCTATCCTAGAAAGTACAAAAACTTTGGGGTATCATTCAGCTCCTGTTGCACAAAATAACGGTGGCCATCCAAAACATGACTGTGGCCTTTGTCATTTAGGATGCAAATACGGTATTAAACAAGGAAGTCAAGAATGTTGGTTTAGAGACGCCTACGAAAAGGGTACCGAATTTTTAGACCAAGTTAGGGTGGTTAGAATTTTACATAAAGGTGGTAAAGCTTATGCAGTTGAATGTTTTGATGAAGTGACAAATTGCACCTTCAAAATCACCGGTCCCAAAAAGTTCATTGTTAGTGGTGGAACCTTAAATACTCCAATAATTTTGAAGGAATCAGGTTTCAAGAACAAAAATATCGGTAAGAATTTAAAACTCCACCCAGTTATGGTTCTTTTAGGAGATTACGGTAAAGATGTAAATATAAATGCTTATGAAAAACCTATTTTATCAACAGTCAGTAACGAGGTTGCTGATTTAGATGGTAAGGCTCACGGCCCAAGAATAGAAACAATCTTGCATTCTCCATTTGTTGAATCGGTTTTCCTTCCATTTATGGATGGTAAACAAGTTAGAAAAGACTTGATGAATTATAACCATATGGCAGCCATGTTAATAATCACTAGAGATGAAGGCAGTGGTCAAGTTTATGGAGACAAAAACGAACCAGGTAGAGTCTTTGTGGATTATTCCGTGAATAAATTCGACAACAATGCCTTGCTTAAAGGAACTCTAATTGCTGCTGACATGTTATATGCCCACGGAGCTAAAGCAATTATTCACCCACAATCATGGATCCCAAGATTTGCTTCCAGTAAACCAAAATCCCAAAGATCAATTGAAGATGCTGACTACGCTGCATGGCGTAAGAATCTTGAAAAAGTAGGACATTCCAAATTCGGAGCTGCTTTTGGATCTGCTCATCAAATGAGTTCTTGTAGAATGTCAGGGAAAGGTCCTAGATATGGAGCAGTCGATTTGAAAGGAAAATTATTTGAATGTAGTAATGTACACGTTGCAGATGCAAGTGTTTTCCCAACCGCAAGTGGTGCAAATCCTATGATTACTACGTTGGCTATGTCTAGACATATTGCTTTAGATATTGCTAAAGAGTTAAAAGCAGGTCCAAAACTTTAGTTTTTATGTGTGTTTATGTCAATAAATTAAAATATTTTTAGCTATATAATCGTAAATCGTTGCCTATATATCATATTTCATACTATCACAGCTTAAAAAAAATGTCAAAGTATTTGGCAATTTGTCTTCATCGTTGAAATGACCAGCAAAACCAATGGGACCTTTATCACATTCAGAACAGATTAAAATCCTCTCAATGTCAAATTGTTTTTCGTTGATGGTAAAGTTGTTTATTTCTGGCAAGTCTCTTGAAACCCCTATATTATCAAAGTCCCACATATCATTGATTTTGAAGAATTTGGTATTTTCATTTGATTCGATGTTTGTCATCGAAGGTGCATCTTTCACTACAATTATGGAGTCCTTTAAGGCTTGTGTATATGGAATTACTTTGGTGTTGCACTTTGGGAACGGACATTTGATTGGTCCAAACTTATCACCAACTTGTTCAAAGTTCATCAGAAATATAAATTTGAGATTTGAAATTTATTGAGAAGTTTCTAAATACCTATAAATTGCTTTGATTGATATCCTCCATGGCAACATTTGATAAGTAAGGATACATTGAACCAAAACTTGCAGCATTTGCAGATGACGCAGAACCCTTTTTAATTCTCATGGCAATACCTTGGGAGATAACACATAACCTTGTAATACCAAAAACAAAACCTACTTGCCATCTTTCAATAGGATTATTGGATAAATCGTTATCATCCCAATTATAACCTAATCTGTCGTAGTATATTTTCAACTTTTCTTTGATCAATTGCAATGATTTTGGGTTTTCTTTGCCAATCTCTGTTTTAATTGGGTGGAAGAAAAGGTTGTTCAACTCATTTGGTAGTTGAAAAGGTTGTAAAAAGTTAGCTAAATCGAACAAAGGGTGACCAAATGTACACAATTCCCAATCCAATACAGCAATCACATTAGTCTTTTGTTTATTAAAAATAAAGTTATCAATCTTACAATCACCATGGATTAAAGTAAGTTTTGAAGGGTCGGAAGGGGCCTTTTTAAGAACATATTGGATAATTTTATCGAAATTTGGAATTGGATCTACCACTTCACTCTGCTTTTTAGAAACAGCATTCAAAGTTCTTGCTTGTCTTTCGAAATAACTTGATTTGGCACCGGCAGAAGGTTTTTTCTTCTTAAATTGGGGGAAATGTGCTTCTGGTAAAAGGTCGACCAATTTGTTTCCATCCAATGAATGAATTGCTGTAATGGTATCCATTATAGAATTCCAAAGCTGTGATCGAGAAGATTCATCCATACCCGGCATATCAGGATTAGTGATAGCTACCCCATCAATGAACTCCATAACATAGAATACATAGCCAATAATGGATTCATCTTCACAAAGCAAATACGTATTTGGGACTGGAACTTTTTTGGTATTTTCGATGTTTAACCTATTAATACCATCTAAAATAAAAAATTCTCTTTCGATAGCATGTGCTGATTTGGAAACTAACTTATTATTAGGAGATGGCTTTCTTCTAAGAACTGTCAATTTGTTATCTGCATCAATAATAAGATATGTAGGGTTGGATTGTCCAAAAGTAAATTGCTTCACAGTGAATGGTCCCTTCCATGTTGGTGGATTGTGTCCGGTTGCAACTTTGGGATTTGAGGCAATTGCATCCTTATTTGTTAAAAATTTTGTCAAAGATTCAACATCGATTGGACCTCTTATATCTGTCACTGTCTTTTCAATATCTTTGTTCATACTAACAGTTGTATTTTGTGAATTCTTTCTGTTTCCCCCACAAAATTCGCTCCATCGGTCAATAGACTGTGCAGAATGTGAATTTTGTAAAACCGGTGCAGAAAATAATACCGAACGAGAGATAAGTAAAGTAGTCATAAACATAAATCATTATCATAAACTCTATAAAAGGATCAGATATTCAACGAATAGTAGTTGTAAATACCTCTTTCACAAAATTCCGGGGGCCACACATCTTCTATGTCATAATTATTCAAGTATTCCTTGTGTTTGCAGTAATTCATATTTTGGAAACCAATAGAACAATTGATCTTTTTACCTACGTACTTCAAGAAAACTGGTTTGGTTGATTTGGTGGTAATTTTTTCACCTGTTGTTGTGTCATAGTAAGTCAAATTTAAATTTAAGATTTTTCCATGTTGTAAAATCTGTTTATACTCTGGTTGATCTGGGAATAGTTTGTAGATCCATGATCTTCTACCATTATTATCATGAAATTTCCAAATTATTTCGTTATTATAAATACTGCTTAAATTATTGAAAGCTGTGAAACTATGGCTATGGTTATTAGTATTGTAATCTTTAATTCTAATGAATTGTCCCTCATTATTGGTCAAATCTTTTAAGATTTTATTATCAAACTCTATTGAAATCAAATTTGGCAATGTAATCAACTTTAAAATGTTTGTTTTGGTGAGCTTACAACCTGTTAAATCTATATTCAATAAGTTTTGGCAGTTGCTCAAAAATTCCCAAATATGATCAAAATCGATACTAGAATAACCAATTGAAAGAGTGACCAAGTTCTTGAATTTCATATTGATCAATCTCAAAATTTTTTCATTGATGGGTAAACCTTTCAAATTAAGATAATTCAAATTCATGGCATTCATATGGTTTAATGTGAAAAATAAATAATTGGAAGTTAATGGACTTACTACATTTGAATCAACTGATAAATTTAACCACTGTAATTGATTATTATTAACAGAAGGATGATTAATCAAAAAGTTAATCAAGTCTCTTGTAGTTAACTGAGAACATCTTGACAATGATAAATGGGTCAAATTACACGTATTAGGTAAATAATTTAATAAAACACTCGAGTTAATCGAAGTATGGCTCAAATCCAATCTTCTTAAATTAATCAAATTTGGTAACACTTTCTTAAACACTTCAATGGATAAATTAGAACAATCATGAAAAGAAACTTTGAAAAGTTTTTTACAGTGATTTTCAATCACCAAAGTATTAAAAGCATCAAAAAAACTTTGAGACGAAGCACCACAAAAGTCAATAGCTTGTAAATTGGATAAATCATTGAACAAATAAGACAAGACGTCTACATTCAAATCATCTTGAATATTTTCACTAGCCAAAAATTCAAATAAATTAGGAGTTAATTCAAGACAGTTGAGAATAGTCTTTGAAGTGACCATTTGAATTTCTTGATTCATTTTACCAGTTCTACCTAAACCGACAGAAGTGAAGGTTTCAAAATCAATGAATTGAACATATTTGCCCAAATTATTAGGATTGTTATTTAAATTTTGTAAAAATTTGTCAAATGAGTGAGGCCTATTAAAGTTACCATATTTATATAAAAATTTATTTGCTAATAATTGGAAATATTTGGAAATCAAAGCAATTTTTCTGAAATTTTCTAATAATTTGTTGATGGAATCAAAATTTTCAATATCAAAATAAACATATTCAATAATTTTCAATAAAATTTCAAGGGGTAAATCAGTGATATTAGTAATATTCTCATCAGATGGATGAATATTAGGATTAATGACTTGGTTATATGATTCAATAGAAGTTATTGGAGATAAAACCAAATCATTATTGAATGAGTTGACATTGGAAGATTGAGGACTAAGTAAAATACCTTCAAAAGTTGGAACAGGTGATAATTGTAAGTCATCTAGTAATTTTTGATTTTGAAGGTCAAAATTCATAGAATCAGCATCAAGCATCTCTACATCAGGGTCAGGAACATATTGACCCCCATTAGAGGTGAATTCAAGATCTTTTGCATCTTGTTCTTCATTGTTCTTTCGAATGGAAGAATAGATTCTTCTGATCATGCAGCAGCTGTAGTTCTTATCTGTATTTGATCAAAGTATAAGTTTAAATAGGCTAATTTGTAACTTTTGTTAGCACTATAATTTATTCAAGTATATTTGAGCCTATTAGATTCTATCAGATTCTATAAGTTTTCCACAATAACAAAAATTTGTCAAGATTACAGCTCAATAAATTTATACCTTATAGGATATGGCACTAGTGGAGCTTAAATAGTTCGCGCTTCCCCATCATCACCGATTCGCACACCGACATTTTGCATCCACAATTGGATAGAGATATAGAGATAAAACGGAATGGTCTGGAGTGGGCCGCTGGCGGAACTTCTTGCTGCAAATGTTATCAGCTACAATGCCTACTGCAGATATAACCCTGATTTTTTTTGTTAGTTCCAGCCCCAAGATATGATCTGAACACTCTATAATCCAAGTAGATTATACTGGGTCACCAACTAATTAACTAATCACTACTCCGAAAATGTCACCCAACTCCACATAGTGGAAGGAAACTTCAAGCATTTTAACCACTAAGCAGTGACCTAAATACTGGAAAAACTAATGTCCTTGTATGCTGCGACTTCTATTGCCTCATAACTCCTCTCTCGTCTTAAATTTCTGTCTACAGTTCGACTTTGACCGCTTCAGGAATAAAATGCACCGGGAAATGTCAATGTATTTGAGAGCAATAATCACGCGAGCCATCATGTGATAATATCATATACCATTTGCGGAAAGGGTCTGAAATTGACTCATACCGGTTTCTGGGGAAGTATAGATATTATTAGCAATCCATTGCATATACGGAATTGCAGGATACGAGATCTTCATTTGCATATATATACATATATAGGGAAAAATTGGCAACGGTCGGTATAGAATACAAGATACAATAACCAACTTACCCACTTCGGATATCAATATTAAATACAATGGATAAATCAGATAGATCAGTTACACCATTTAGTGATGATGAAAGTATTCAAGAATTTGAAAAGTTAGAATCTACTCTTCCTGATGGTTTAAAACGATCATCATCATCGTTGATTGATTTATTAGCTGCCAATGAACAAATTTCAAGCAGTTCAAGAGTTCCAAGAGACTTGAATATGAAGAACCACTTATATTCGAAATTGTCTAGAAGTGAAAATGGTAGGGAATCGTCTCCAATTCCTTTACCTAGACCTAAATTCAATGAAAACATCCATAAACCGGCTATGAATGTTAAACAATCTTCCACTGGTGTATTATGGGTAACTGAAAGAGCTAACGAGTATGGTTTTGGTCAAAGTGATGAACAAGATAAACATTGGGCCAATTTAGGTCAAGGTGCTCCTGAACATGGAGATACTATTCCTGGATCTTTCCCAAGACCTAAGACTATTCCTATTTCTGATAAGTCTAAAGAATATGCTCCAACTGCTGGTATTAAACCTTTAAGAGAAGCTGTCGCCAATTATTATAATGAGACTTATAGAGCAACTAAATCTTCTAAATATACTTGGAAGAATGTCTGTATTGTTCCAGGTGGTAGAGCCGGTTTGACTAGAATCGCTTCAATTATTAAAGACTGTTATTTATCTTTCTTTTTACCTGATTATACTGCTTATGCTGAAATGTTATCATTATTCAAGAATTTTTCCCCAATTCCTGTGCCTTTAAGTGAAAATGATCATTATCAATTCCATTTAAATTTAATAAAAACGGAATTGAAGAAAGGTGTGAGTGCTTTATTGACCTCAAATCCTAGAAATCCAACTGGAAAATGCTTAACAAAACATCAATTACATCAATTACATAAGCTATGCAGAGAAAAGTGTTTATTAATCATGGATGAATTTTATTCACATTATTATTATGATGATAATTGTTCAGGTTCTTCAATCAGTTCAGCGGAATTTGTCGATGATGTAAATTCTGACCCTGTTTTAATATTGAACGGGTTGACCAAAGCCTTCAGGTTACCAGGTTGGAGAATTTGTTGGATTTTAGGTCCTGAAGATTATATCAATGCCTTAAGTTCCGCTGGTTCATATTTGGATGGAGGAAGTAATAGCCCTTTCCAATATGCTGCTATTGATTTCTTACAACCTTTAAATGTCAAAAGGGAAATGCAAGCTTTACAATTACATTTCAAAATGAAAAGAGATTATATTCTTGGAAGATTAACAAAAATGGGATTTCAATTCAATGAATCTAACACTCCTAATTCGACATTTTATTTATGGTTAAACTTGTCTCATTTACCAGGGAAATTATCCAATTGCTTAGGATTTTTCCATGAATGTTTGCATTCAAAAGTTATTGTCGTTCCAGGGTTCTTCTTCTTAATTAATCCTCAAAACTTGTCCAATTTAGAGGATGTAATTTGGTATAACTATGTTAGAATCAGTTATGGTCCGGAATTACATCAATTGGAATTAGGAATGGACGGAATTGAAATGGTTTTAAACAGATTCGATTGTTTACCTTATTCCATTTAGTATCCATTATTAGACTCTTCTTATAAACATTTATTTATTTGTGTTGCCGCTTATTGTCTCATTAATTATCTATCTTTTTTTCTCAATTCTCAGTCTGCCGTTAAATCATCTCAAAAACGAGGTGCTAAAAGTTGATTAATTGGTACTGAAAAGCATATTAGCATATTAGCATAGAAGTAGACAAGCAAAGAATATAAAGCATCGAAACAAAAGTAATCTATTCAAATATGGCGAGTCAATTATTGAAAGATTTGTTTTCAATTCATTTCCAAGTAACGTTATCATTCCCCACGATTCTACTTGGTTTCATTATACTAGCTGGTTCTGTATTATTCTTTATTAGGTATAAGTACTTGACCAAGTTTTCTGCCAATCCTAATGGAAATAATATAAGCAATGATGTTAAGAAAGATGATATTGTTGATTCTATCAATAAGAAGAAGCGTAAGAATCTTAATTCCAATTCCAATTATTTAGATGAATTCTTAAGTGCTATTAAGATATTTGGTTACCTCGAACGTCCAGTTTTTCATGAGTTGACCAAAAATATGACAACCCAGAAGTTAAGTTGGGATGAAATCTTATATTTAGATGAAAAATTGGGGTTTCTGATTGTGGTCGACGGTAGTATCCAAGTATTCATCAAGATCAATGATAATTATAATGACAACTCTGATTTCCAAAATTTAAAGGACTTGGATTTTGAGAGAGATGAGGTATTGATTATTGGTAATCAAAAATACCAGTTACTAAATGAAATCAAGAGTGGGGTACCTTTATCAACCTTAAACAGTACTTTAGATTTATTTAACCCTAACGACGAGTCTGATATCAATTCTTCAGCTTCTTCTTTGGATTTGAATAAGGGAAACTGTAGTACACCCGATGATTCGAATATTTATCCTGATATTATCGCTAGACCCAAATTTCTGAAACATAATAGAAATGGTGCTACAATTGCTATTATACCATGTCTGGCATTTGAAAGAATTCAATACAAATATCCTAAGGCAACTGCTCACATTGTAACTATGGTGAAGAATAGATTATTTAAAGTGACAATGAATACAGTTCATAATTACATGGGATTAACTGATGAAATTATAAATACCGAAGTGAAGTTGAATTCCAAAATTGAATCTCAATTGCCTACTCATTTGTACAATGCATTGTTGGAGAAGTATTTACCAAAGAATGATTCGGTTACAAAAGAGCCTTTGGTGAAAAGCGAAGGACCAGGACTGGAAGAAAATCTAAAGGATTATAAATTGCCGATTTCTGACTCAAGTACTTTATTAAGTATGTTGCCGAAGAAGAATTCAAGTTTACTATTAAGGGATTTGAAACGAAACTCAAGCTCAAGAATAGTTTCATTAAGTTCTGTAGCAAAAACAAACCATCCAGGAGATTTGTTGTCTTCAGTTCCAATATCTAGAAAGTCTGTATTAAGTTTGGATTATTTGCAATTTAAAGACCCATTTGCAAAGGATTCAAAACCTAACTCAACAGACATAACCTTTTCTGATGACCTTGAAGAATCAGAAGATACTTCAACAAGAATTGCTATTATTGAGAATATGTTCAAGCTTGTAGGTGTTCTGGAAGATTCCCCCACGTTCAAAAGGTTAAGTCTAGCAGCAAGTGCCGTAGGCAGCGCAAATGGTGGTTCTTTATCAAGTTCTTCTTCTGCTGTTGGATTGACTGGGTTAATGTCATCGGATTATACTGCCAGTCCTACTTTAGTAAATCCTTTGAATAAAAATCAAATATATGATACATATACTAATAGAGCAAGATATGATTCATTTTCAAGTGTCGGTTCAAACCCTACTAGTAGAGCACAGAGCCCAAAAATCTACAATACAATCAATCAATCCCAACTAAACTTATACAATAGTTCAATGAGAGGTTCAAATATCACTCCTTTGGACAATATTTTTGAGTTGAATCAAAGATCAAAGTCAAATTCTTTCAGTCATAAGGACAGCAGCATTGTTGATTTTGATACTATTAAGAGCGAATTTGCTAAATGTTTAGTAATCAAGTACTTTGAACCTAATCAGGTGGTTATCGAGCAAGATTCTTTCAACTCGGGTTTATACTATGTGGTGGATGGGTTTTTGGAGGTAGAGTATCATAAAACAAAGAATGAAAGAAACGTCATAAGAAAGAGCAAACCGATTCAAAGAGGAGGCATAGCGGGTTATCTTTCCACAGTGCTTGGTCTTAAGTCCTTGAGTTTCACTAAAGCTGGAAGTTCTGGTGCTTTGTTGGCATATATATCAAAAGACAAGTGGTCAAAGCTAGTTGACAAGTACTATCAAATGCTGTTACCTTTAGCCTTAAAATGCAAGAGTTTGTTTTCAAAACAGTTGATGACCCTTGACTTTGCGTTAGAGTACTGCCCCATTCAAGCAGGTGAGGTGTTGGCTGCTGAAGGGGATCAAGCCAATGGTTTTCATGTAATCATTAGCGGTAGATTCAGAGTGGTAAAAAGTAATGATGAGGGTGGAAAGATCTCACCTTCCAAGAATGGAGGTAGGAAGATTGGTGACAACTTTACAGTTTTAGGGGAATATGGTCACGGAGAGTCTATTGGAGAAGTGGAAGTATTAACTGCCACAAGAAGGACGAGTTCATTGATTGCTATCAGGGATTCAGAAACAGCCAGAATTCCAAGAACATTGTTTGAAATATTGTCGTCCCAGAATCCTTCAATAATGGTTAAGGTATCTAGAATTGTTGCCACGAAAGTTGCTGCTTCCAGAGACGATATAAGATCAAGCACTCCAATGACCCCTACCATTTCTCCAACACCTGTGAAAAATTCGACACCATTCCAATCGCCTCATTGTTATACCTCAGCTAATTACAAAACTATTACTATTTTACCCACCGTGGCTGGATTACCAGTTAGAGAATTTGCTACGAAGTTGCTTGACTCTTTCAAGATGATCGGAAGACATGTTATAGCTCTTGATCAAACATCAATTTTGAATCATTTGGGTAGACATGCATTCGATGACAGTTTGGCTCAATTGAAATTGTCAGGGTATTTTGCAACCTTAGAAGAAGAGTACGAAACAGTGTTATATATCTGTGATAGTACTTTGAAATCAAGCTGGACATCGACTTGTATTAGCCAAGGTGATTGTATTTTATTGTTGGCAAACGCAGAGGACTACGAGGTGGCCTTCAGTATTGGTGATTATGAAAAGTTATTGATAAAGTACAAGACTACCGCCAGAACAGACTTATGCTTGTTACACCCAAATAAATATGTACCTCATGGATCAACAAACATCTGGTTGCAAAACAGAGATTGGGTTCAAGGGCATCACCACATTCATATGTCCGTAGGGTCCTCCATGAGAACGGGAAGGTTGAAGAAAAAATCAATAATTGGAGACATAGCTGCAAAAATATCCGAAAAGACGTTAAATAGCCAACTCAAAGCAAGAATCGAAAATTTTAGACCTGGAGGGAAACTTAGTCAAAGTGAACAATCATCAACTGAACAAGTGGAACCTTACAAGAACGATTTTATGAGACTAGCGAGATTATTATCAAACGAAGCTATCGGATTAATATTAGGAGGCGGTGGAGCCAGAGGTATTTCCCATCTTGGAATTGTCACTGCGTTAGAAAAGCATGGAATTCCTGTTGATATCATAGGTGGTACTTCGATTGGAGCTTTTGTTGGTGGATTATATGCTACTGAGTATAATTCGGTATCTATTTACGGACAAGTAAAGAAGTTTTCCAAAAGAATATCATCGATGTGGCGTTCTTTGCTTGACTTGACTTTTCCGGTTACCTCTTATTTAACAGGATATGAATTTAACAGAGGAATATGGAAGTGTTTGAGATTCGCTGAACTTGAGGATAGTTGGATCAAATTTTTTTGTAATTCGACAAATATAACTAATTCTACCATGGATATCCACGAGACCGGATACCTGTGGAGATTTATCAGAGCTTCCATGTCTTTAGCAGGGCTATTACCACCAATAAGCTATAATGGATCTATGCTTTTAGATGGAGGCTACTTGGATAATTTGCCAGTATTAGAAATGAAGAGAAGGGGGATCAAGTATATAATCGCAGTTGATGTTGGATCGATTGACGATAGAACACCTATGAACTATGGGGATACTTTATCAGGATTGTGGGTAATCTTCAACCGTTGGAATCCATTTTCTAAACACCCTGATATTCCTAATATGATGGATATCCAATCCAGATTGGCATATGTCGCCAGTGTCAATGCTTTAGAAATAGCGAAAAGAACACCGGGAGTGATGTATTTGAGACCTCCAATTGACTCTTACGGAACATTAGACTTCGGTAAATTTGAAGAGATTTATGGTGTAGGATTGAATTATGCAGAAAAAGTAATTTGTGATTGGGAATTAGAGGGTAATTTACCCGAGGTTGTTGAAAAAATGGCTAAACAAAAAGACTCAATCACAAAGAAGCCTTCACTTTTCAGAAGAAATTCTTTATAATTAATGAATAACGTTTGAAACTCTTATCTTACTATCTTACTATCATCAAAGCAGTGCGCGAACCAAATGTACTTTTCTCAAAATTTTTTTGATGAGACAGTGAAAAATTTGGAATACATAGTAATAATCAACGATGGAAGAACAAGACAGAAATGTATCCCGTTTGTGGAGATCATTCAAAACCGTCAAGGAAATGGTTAAAGACAGAGTATGTATAAACGGTTTTTTCAGCCCTGGAATTTGATGGATTTTTAAGGGAAAGAGGAGAAGAAGATGAAGTGATGAGCACTTTGTCTTCAACATCTGTATAGAAACAAATAACTAATCATTTATAGGGATATTATATATCACAGGATGAACTTGACATGTCTTTAGACCAATTCAAGTCTAAGATGTGTGACAGTATGAATGTTCCACAAAGAAAGTTGATGTGTTTCCAAGCCAATCCAACTGAAGAATCATTAGCCAAATTCCCAGAATTGGGAACCTTATGGGTTGAATTTTGTGATGAAGAATCAGTAGGTATTAAAACTATGAGAAATTTCTGTATCCATATTAGTGAAAAGAATTTTTCCACTGGTATTTTCATTTATCAATCATCAATTACTCCAAGTGCTAACAAATTAATTCCAACTGTCGCCCCTGCCAGTATTGAAACTTTCCAAGAAACTGATTTAATTGTTAATATCACTCACCATGAGTTAGTCCCTAGACATATCAAATTATCAAAAGAAGAAAAGAAAGAATTATTAGAAAGATATAGATTAAAAGAATCCCAATTACCTAGAATTCAAAGAGAAGATCCAGTCGCTAGATATTTAGGTTTGAAAAGGGGAGAAGTTGTTAAAATCATAAGAAGATCTGAAACTTCAGGTCGTTACGCTTCTTACAGAATTTGTTTATAATTTCTACATATTTTATTCATCATTATTAAAAAATTAAAAAAATACTATACAGTGTCAGATGCTAAGAAGACAGCTGAGATCATAGTTAAATAGAAATGTAATATAGGTTAATGTTCGATATTTGCACAAACTATACTATCCTGAACCCCAGACCACCATTTAACATTACAAAGGTTAACATTTTTAGAAGGACTAACCTCTACCCCTTCGTTTCCCAAGAAAACAGGTCCTATAGTGATTATAAGACTATCAATGATAGATTTTCCTTCTTTCTTGTAAAGTAATAGTTCATTTATTATTTTGGCACCACCTTCAATCATGACAGAATTAATACCATTTTCCAGTAATTTCTCTATGATTAACAGCCAATTTCTGTTTCTGTTGGCTTTCAATGGTAATCGTATAACCTTACCACCCTGTTTACTTAGAACTTCCATACTCTGAGGATGGAATTGAGCCGAATCATCAATCAATATAATAGGCGGTAACCCTTGTCCACCATCACATATTCTACGTAACTGGGAATTATGATAATCCCAAACCCCATTGGGATCAAGAATAACAGGAACAGGACTTTTATTTGATTCATACCTGCAATTTAATTTAGGGTCGTCGGCCAATACAGTACCAATTCCAACCATAATGGCATCATGATTGGATCTAAGATAATGTGTCATAGTCTTTGTTTCAGCATGAGATATCTTTGTTTGTACTCCAGGTTTGGCAGCAATTCGTGAATCTAGTGATTGTGCATAAGTAAGGGTAACAAACACCTCCGTTTCAGTGGACGGAAGGTAGGGATGAAGAAAAGGAACCAACGATTCTGGTAACGGTATTAATGACATCGCAAGGTTTGGCGGTGGTGGGAAATTAGTGAGATAAAATTAGTGAGATAATGGGAAATTAGTGAGATAGTGAAAAAATTAGTGAGAGGTTGGTGAGAGTCACTGCCTTTACAACTTCATGCATTAGAACGTTGGAACTTGCTGCTAAATTATCGTCAGGGAACTGGTTTTTAGCAAACTTATTGATAATGGCTTATTTTTTGAATCTTGTAGGACGAGAATGATCAATATTGTGTTGACTGTAATCTCGTTGCAGAATTTTGGCCGCAAAGTCACCGAGCTCATCGCTGATAAAAGCACCCGTGTTTTTATTCGATTCTCTGATGAGCTCTTCTTCTGTCATCGTACTACGTCTTATGACATCTTCTTTATCCTTTTCTCGTTCTATGGCCTTATTTCTGTCACGCGTGTATCGTTGGTACTCACGGAGTTTCCATTTTTCGTATTCTTGTTGTTGTGAATGCTCATCCATATCATCGTTATCGTCCACACCATCAAACTCATCCTGTAAGTTGCTCTGCTGCTCGCTGGCCTGGACGTTTTCAAGATTAGCTAAAATCCGGCTGTTGTTGTCATTACTATTACTTGTACTACTATTAGAAGTACTAATATTATTACCAGCATTTGTAGAAGCATTAATTGAGTCGAGCGGCGCATTTAGCTCGGTTATATTTTGGGCCTTTTTTCTTTTCAAAAACACCGGCTTCTCCAACAATTCAACGTCTTCACTACTGCTGTCACTACTGCTACCACTTTCATCATTACTGCTACCCTCGAGACTCTCTTCTCCACTATTTTCGTCTATGTCATTGTCTTCTTTCATCTTCTCCAATTCGCGTCTGAAAAATTTCACAGTTAGTCAACATCAACAGTAAGTACTAAAATAATAAATACCAGAAACAATTACTAACGTAGATATAGACATAATGGGACTTCCTTTTCCTACTCCTGATACCCCTTTTGGTGTCAAGTTATTCCCTATTTTCAATGAGATCGTTAGTAAAGCTTCTAATGGTAAATTTGTCCCTTCTGAATTTGCCTGGGTTGAAGGTGAGATTCCTTTATCAACTTTACCTCCTGTGTTAAGTATGATTGCTGTCTACTATACTTTAGTCTTTGGGGGTGATTGGGTTTTTAAAACCTTTAAAATTAAACCTTTTGTTCTCAATGGTTTATTTCAAATCCATAACATCTTCTTAACTACTTTATCTTTAACTTTATTGTTATTGATGGTTGAACAAGTGTTCCCAATGATTTACCATCATGGTTTATACTACAGTATCTGTAGTGAATCCGCCTGGACCCAAGAAATGGAATTGTTATACTACTTGAATTATATTACTAAATTTATTGAATTTATTGATACTATATTCTTAGTTGTTAAACAAAAGAAATTAACTTTCTTACATACTTATCACCATGGTGCTACCGCTTTATTATGTTACACACAATTATTAGGTAAAACTTCAATTTCCTGGGTTGTTATTTCCCTTAATTTATTTGTTCACGTTGTCATGTATTTCTATTACTTTTTAGCTGCTAGAGGTATTAGAGTCTGGTGGAAAGAATGGGTTACTAGATTCCAAATCATGCAATTTGTCTTAGATTTGGGCTTTGTTTACTTTGCCACCTACAATAAATTAGTTGACGAATACTTTGAAGGTGCCTTAAAGAAAGCTTTACCATTATGTGGTTCTTGTGCTGGTAGTATGGGAGCTGCTTACGCTGGTTGTGCTATCTTATCTTCTTATTTAGTCTTATTTATTTCCTTCTACATTGAAGTTTATAAGAAGAAAACTTCAAGAAGATCCAAGAGAGTTAAGTCTGTTAGTGGTGGTGTTGCGGCCCAAGTTAATGAATACGTTCATACTACTGCTAAAGGTGATACCCCAGTTCCTGAAGCTGAATTACGTCAAAGAAAGAACAATTAGAGTATTACTATAAGCAATATAGATATGTATATTTTATTAGATATTATAGTTTGGTAACCTCCTCTATAGTTGGAATGCTTTCAACAGCTCCTTTGCTCTGAATAACTAAACTACTGGCTTTAGTGGCAAACTCCACAGCTTCATCGATATTAGAGCCACAGGCCAACTTCAGCACAACACCTCCAAAGAATGTATCACCAGCTCCTGTGGTATCAACTACTTTTTCAACTTTAATGGATTTTGCAAAGGTGGGTGCTTTTGTTTTACTTGCAAAGAGGGAACCACGACTTCCCATGGTGATGATAACAAGATTGATATTATCTTGGTTGATTAATTTGATCAACCTTTTTGATAATTCACTGAAACCTTCAATAGCTTCCGATTTTATGCTACTATTAAAGGCCTCAAACTCTTCCGAAGTCAATAAAGTTTTTGCAACATCCAATGCTTCACCTTCATTAACAATCAAAAGATCAATCTTCGACAATATGTCATCCTTGATATATTCATGTTTAAATGGTGATGGGTTATAGGCAACGTTGATTTTAGGGCGGTTAGACTTTAACCAAGAAAGAGTTTCAACGGTATCAGGGTACTCATTTTGCAACATGACAAAACCTTCACCCGAATCCTTTGGGAAGTAAGTTTCATAGTCTTGAGCAGTTGGGTGCAATTCACCATTAGCGCCTGGGGTAATCAAGATTCTATTTTCACCTGAATCTAGCTCAACTAAAATGACCGCCACTCCAGAAGACATATTCTCAATGGTTTGTATATATTGAGTATCCACATTACATTCATCTAAAGCACCTTTCAACTCTTTTCCGAAAGAATCATCTCCAATATTACCAACCATACGAATTGGAATCTTTGAACTCTTGGGAGTTAATCTAGCAACCGCAATGGCTTCATTTAACCCCTTTCCTCCTAGATGGTTTTCAAATGCGTTCGCCTGAGTTGTTTCTCCTCCTTCAGGAACTTTATTAGTATAAGTAACCAAGTCGTAGTTCAAGGAACCAATAACTGTAATGCTAGCCATCTGTAGCTTTTTCTACATGGACTCGCATTCCGCATTTTAGGGTGGAGGTGCAAATGCTGGCGGTACAACGGTACTATTACTACGAGACTATTACTACGAGTCCTGCGAGTACAATTTCTACGAATTAGATTACAAAGTATATTTCTATGGTAATTTACCTTCTCTCTTTAATCTCATTCTTTCGGCAAAAGTAAGAGGTTTAGAAGGTTGTGGAGAAGCAGAAGCAGATGGAGTGGCAGCAGGGGAAGCAGGGGAAGCAGATGGAGTGGATGATCTGATTGGAGCTCTATTGTTTTTAGCAGCAAATTCAGCTTCCATTTCAGCTCTTCTTTTAGCCATTTCAGCATCTTTTTCTCTTTGGATTCTTAATTCTTCCTTCAATCTAGCCATTTCTTCTTCTTGTTTCAACTTACGGTTTCTAGCTTCATTTTCTTGTTGTTCTTGTTCCTTTCTGATTCTTAACTCTTCAATACGTTGAGCTTTAACTGCTTCTAAACGTTCTTTCTTAGCTTGTTCTAATTTGTCCTTGGCTTGTTGTCTTAATTTTTCAATCAATGCCTTATTCTTAGATTCAATACTTTCTTTGAATGGTTTATAATCTGGTAAAACACGGCTTAATCTTTCTTTTAATGCTAACGACTTTTCATATTCAGCTTTAGCCTTGACAATTCTGGCTTTCTTAATTTCTTCATATTCTTCCAACTCTTTAGCTTTGGATTCTTCTGCTTCTTTTTCAAGGTGTTGTAATTCATAACGTCTGAAAGCTCTTTCGGTGTGATCAATTTTCTTTGAAACCAATTTCAATTTCTCTTCCAAGAGTTTCTTATCTTTATTCAATTGGTCGATTTGCATAGCATGTAATTTATCAGTGTCTAATTCATCCAAATTGTCTAAATCAATCTTAATAATACCTTTAGCATTGATTTCTTCAGCAATCTTTCTCTTTTCCTTTTGTTTGATTAATTCTTGTTCTCTGTGCAATCTTTCTTGATTCTTTCTTTCTTGTTCAGCAATTAATCTATCTTGTTCAGCTTTTTGTTCAGCGGCTAATTTTTCTTGTCTTAATCTTGCAGCTTCTTCTTCTTGTTC
This sequence comes from Yamadazyma olivae, assembly GCA_030571975.1. Classification (NCBI taxonomy): domain Eukaryota; kingdom Fungi; phylum Ascomycota; class Pichiomycetes; order Serinales; family Debaryomycetaceae; genus Yamadazyma; species Yamadazyma olivae. The sequence continues at coordinate 240,238 of JAJLZD010000011.1, forward strand.
ACGTTTAGCCTTTTCAGCAGTCAACTTACGTTCTTCCATGATATCTGCTCTCTTAGCAATCTTTTCTTGTTCTAATATCATGTTCTTGATAGCATTTTGTAAACTAACTTCTCTGGCCTTTTCAGCTTTAGCAACATAATCGGAATCAATGATTTCGATTGATGAAGATAAAGTGAAAGCTAATTTACTTAATTGAGTTTTGATCAATTCAGCTGGAGAAATTTGTAATTTTGATGACAAGTTATCATTTAATGATTCTTCAAATGGATCTGATTTGAAGGAAACGACATTTGATTCGTGATCAATTGATAAAGATAAATGTCCATCTTTAACAGCATTTACAATTAAATCTTCCACATCCAAAGGAGTCAATTGGTATTCTGAAGTTTCAAAAATACCCAAGCTGATCAAGTAATCCAACTTGACACTTTCATAAACTTGACTGACTTGTTGGAATAATTTAATCAAAATAACGTTAGATAAGGTTGGGATATAATGTTTATAATCATTGTCATTTTCAATGACTTTGAAAACTTCAGAAACTTTTTCTTTGATAGTTAAAGGATGGAATTCATCATGTTCTAAAACATTGAATAAGTTTTTGATTTCTTCATCAACGAAGGACAAAATGTTTCTGTTAACAATTGATCTTAAAAGACTTTCTTTAGTTGGAACTTGAGTCAAGTTTAATAAAGAGGTCAATTTTGAGTTTTTAGCTTTATGGTCATCAACAACAGTTTCATTAGCATTTAAAGACTTTTGAGGAATAGCTAAAGTAGATAACACTAAAATTGAAGCGTAGTGACTTAATTCTTCATCAGTTGCATTTGGACTTTGTGAATATAAATTGAAAAATTTATTCCAAGCAGCAGCATGGAATAAAGAATTATCGGAAACAGCAAAGATTCTTGCTAAGTTTTCATAATAGTTAGCCATCATAACAGCTTTTGGAGATTTTTTAGATGAAGTGATTAAAGTATGAACATCGTCAACAGATCTAAACGATTCTTGCCATAATTCTAACTTAACAGCAATATTTAATTGGGAAAATCTTTGATCTAAATATCTTTGAACAGTTTCAGGATCATTTAAATCAATGGCATTTGAATTGGAAGATTTGACTTGAGTTGTAACAGATTGGATATGAGTTCTTAATAATTCACATAATCTTCTAAATTCAGCTTTTCTGTTGAATTTAAGACAAAACAAGAAAGCTTGATTAACAATAGCAGAATAAGTGACTTCTAATTTTGAGTTGTTTCTTAAAATATCCAAAACAGCTCTTAAAGCTTCCCATAAAAATCTTAACCAAGGAGTAACCAATTCTCTTTCAGTACGATCAGCTGAATCGGTGTTTGAAACGGAGGATAATAAGATACTTTCAGGGGTTTGTGAAGCTTCTAAATCTTCATCACCTTGATCAATTTTAATATCAGCTTTAGCTTGTGCTTCATCTAATTTTTTTTCTGCTAATTCAATAAATTTTCTACAAATAACTTGAACAGATTCTAAACCATTTTCTGATAATTGGACATTTTTCTTATATTGATGTAAAGCATCTTTAGCCAATTTTCCCTTTCTTAAATCAACTGCTAATTCAATCAATAATAATGCAATAGGTTCTAAATCTTCAACTTGTAAGTAACGAATTCTTTTGGAAGTAATTAATTCATATAAGGTTTCTAAAGCAGCGTCATTTTGACCAACACCGATCAAATCTTCAGCACGCTTTAAAACGTTTTCCGGACGGAAGTTATGGTTCTTATGAGGTGGTGCCATACTGTAGTTCTGTGTATTTCCTTACCTCTATCTTTATGTCTGAAAATTTTTCACTCTCGTTCAATCGTGTGAGTGCGAAAATTTGATCCTACAACTAAGACGTGAAAGGTGGTAAAAAGATATCACTAGAAATACTCGGTAATTGTAAGGCCAACAACTCTAATTACGTGATTTATGAGTAATAGAGACTTCAAATAGCATATTTAACTTCTTGAATACAATTAATGGCTTTTTCTTTTACCAAAAGTTAAATGGGTAGTCGAGTGAAAAATGAGAGATCTATTGCAACCAAATTAGTGGAACTGATTATGACAGTGATATTTTCAATCGTGATATTAGTGTTGATGATCATTGAAATTATAATTGTCATGGCAATAAAAATATTGTTTAAGATTTTAGGTCAGGATGATTAAAGTTTTTTCAAAAAGGGCTTAATTGAGAAACCATACTCTTAAACTAGAGATGATTTATGGCAAAGGATTATAAAAAGTAATATAAAAGGTTTAAAAATAGGATTGGTGTAAATTTAATATACAGTTTATTAGAAAGGTGGGAATTTCTCTTCCATTTCAGGTACGGATTTAGCTAAATTTTCTTTGTCAATTAATATTAAACTTAATTTTGGATCAATACCATACTCATTGAAAACTCTTCTTGAATCAGTTTCCTGTTTAACACTAGTATAATCATAATACCCATGATACATAGAATTCTTTTCTAAAACCATATCTTCATAGTGGAAGTAATCCATTTCTACCTGTGAGGATGGATTCTTTTTCTTTTTGCTCTTTTGATCTTCTTCATCATTAATATTTGCAGCAACTAATTGGTATACTTTAGAAACGATTAAGAAATAATCAAACTCATATTTTTCATGGGAATCTTCTGCTTTGTGCATTTCTTCTAATAACATCTTATACATTGGAGGAACGACTTCAACTGGCATGTTAATCAATCTTTCACTCACAATTAATCCGACTTTTAATTCTTTCGACGAGTCTTTAGTAGTCTTACCATTTTCTTTGATCAATTTCTTCAACATCATATTAAATTCTAAGTTTTTACTTGTTTTGTCATAAATGTATTCTAATAATTTCTTCATAGAACTTTTACTTTTGTTATCGTTAATGTTTATGACTGATAATAACGCAAATGGGTCACTTTCTTTACCATCGGTTTTGATAGTGGTACCAACACTATTTTTGGTTAAGAATAAATCTGTTATACCTGAAATATCAAATAAATCTGAATCATCCCCAAATAATTGTCTCAAGAAGTTTTTGGTTGCATGGAAATCGATATCTGGATTAAGATCAAAAAAGTCAAAATCAACATCAACAATATCTTCTCCTTGTTCTTCTCCTTGTTCTATTTCTTCGTTTTCAGAATCAGTGGAACTGACGTCGATGTCGGAATCTTCTGGCTCTTCTACTCTTCTTTTACCCATTTTTGAATCTTTGCTCTTGTAATCTGAAAAATTTACCTCATCGCGAAACAGTTGCAAATATCAAAACTACATGTCAATTGTTCAAGGTTATTCTTCTGATTCAGAAGAGGAGGAGCATCAGCCGAAATTGCTCAATGTTCTAGCTCATAATATGATAAATTCTGCACCACAGCCCAGAGATGGACGTGTGGAAATTAGTGACAGTATTATGACACCAACACCTAAATCTTTGCAGCCAATTGTAGTCGATAAGGGGACGTTCAATAACAAGAGACTCAAGACACAAAAGGCTACACAAAAGAGGAAAAAAAGAAAAGTAAATGTCGAAGATGACGAATTCTTGGGTCCGTGGGCTTCCTTTGAAGGCACAGACCAAAACTCCTCAGAAAGCGAAGGTAGGAACGATAATAATGATACTGATACCAATGACGAAGACAATGATGATGATAATGATAACGAAAATGAAAACAACGAAGAAATTCCCAAAGTTACAAGTGAATATTTTGCTACAGATAACTATGACGGTACTTTTATAAAGCCTTCTAAGGACATTCAATTACATTTGAAATCGATAGCTGGTTACAAAAAATGTTTTGCCCCAAAGAAAGTAGTGAATTCTTTTTATGGACATGAAAATGGAATTAATAAACTACAATTTTTTCCACATTCAGGACATTTACTTCTTTCCTGTGGCAATGATTCTGTAATAAGATTATGGGATGTTTACCATAAACAAGAACTTATAAGAGAATATTATGGACATACACACCCAGTAAAGGACATACAGTTTAACAAATCAGGTGCCTGTTTTTTGAGTTGTTCCTATGACAAAAGAATAATTTTATGGGATACTGAGTCTGGTAGTATATTGCATAGTATAAAGCTCGACGCCATTCCATCTGTCATTATGTTTAACCCTAAACAAAACAAAGAATTCCTAGTGGGGTTGAGGAATAATAAAATCGAACATTACTTAATAAATGACGATGCCAACACCGATATAGGTGAGAGTAAGATAAAAATCATTCAAACTTATGATTACCACTTAGGTCCAATCAACACAATATGTGCCATCGAAAACGGGAATAAGTTCTTATCTAGTTCGGATGATAAGTCTATCAGAATATGGAATTGGGGGATAAATATCCCCATCAAAACCATTCTGCACCCAACACAATATGCTATTGCATCGGCAGTTGTGGTATATAACGACGAAAGTATCGCCTTGCAGAACATGAACAATTTAATTCAAGTAATTGAAGGTTATGACAAGTTCAGGTTCAAGAAAAAAGCTTTCAAGAATGAAAACATTACTGGTTATAAAATAGATTTGGACATATCACCAGATGGTAGTATATTGTGTAGTGCAGACTCAAGAGGGTTTTGTTTATTCTGGGATTGGGGATCAGGAAAGTTTTTGAAAAATTTAAGTCTTAGCAAAAAATTGATAAATACAGTCAGTTACCATCCAAAAGAGAGAAGCATGGTTGTTGCTGGTGGTTTAGATGGAAGAATCTATCAATGTAAATAATATTCACCGAAAATGCATATTTATATTGTTATTAACTCTCTATGTACGAATGTGCTTCGTTCTAAATGCAAAAATCAAGATATTACACACTTGTCTTTCTTATAGGCTTCCCTCTTTTTCTTAGCCTTTTTATGCTCATCTGAATGCAAAATAAAATGATGATTTTTCTCTTTAGTTACTTTCTTATTAGGTTCTGGATTGGACAAACTGATATTTGAAATGGTATTTTCCAAATCATGACTATTCTGATTAGGACTTTTCATCCGTTTCCACCTACTTTGATGTGTTCCACTATTAGCTGTATTTTCTTGAATTTTCAAGTTATTCAACTTTGAGTCGAGGTCCTCGATGGATATTTTGTCATTCTTATCACTCCATTGACTGTTACGACGGAATTGGGCCGTTAAGCTTGGTCTTCTTGTTCCGTGTGTCGAAGAAGAGTATTCCTTGTAGTAGTTCATATCATCATCTGGAATATACCAATAATATCGTTGTCTAATATCATTGAATTTTGAATCTAAAGGTGAAATTTCTGGGATAGGTATACTAACATTACTGGTAATACTATTATTGGTTGTAACAGACCGTAAGGAATCATCTTGAACTGGTTTAAAAACAGGGGAAGTAGATGCTGATAATATTGGTGATAATACAGTGTTTTGAGGCTCTTCGTTCCAATATTTCCCTTTTGACCCATGAGGAATTATTACTTTCGGAGAACTCAGTCCTGAATGAATACTAGCTTGAGTAGATGCTGCCGATTCCTCTATGGAAATTAATCTATAGAAAAGCATGTACGGCCATTCAGTTTCAAAAATATCAGCAAAAGACTTATCTACCACCTTAGGTTTATGCATATCATCATAAAGATACCAGGGTGCTTTCCCTGCTTCTTCTTCGGATTCATTGATTTTATGATATTCTTTTCTTACAGCAGCAACGAAATGACCAGAAGAAATCGAGCTACCACGATGACAAATTGCACTCTCTAAGATCAACTTATAATTACCAGAGCTTTTGTTATCGTCATCATCATCAGCTACAAATTGAGGTAAGTTAATGATAGGGGGAATCACGATCTTCTTTTGCAGCCTGTTTGCTTTTTGGTTTTCATAAGAGTACCTTTTTAAGCAAATGGGTAATACTGGCCTTCTATTGGCGAATTCTTTTGAATTCTTAGCCGTGCTACTGACATTACCGTTATTTGAAATGGAAACATTATTATCGTCAGTGTAAAAAGGTAATAATCTTAAAAACATCCATGCCGGTAAGTTCACTTCCTTAGGTTTTGAGTCCTTGTTATCTTCATCAATTGTCCAAATTGACAAGGTGGAAGATCTGGTTCTAATCTGAACTCTGGTATTATTCTTACCAATTGAAGCATTAGATAAAGAAATTCTTTCACTGTCCAATATATTATCTTCATCAATATCTTCAATGACATCTCCCTTTTTATTTTCTGTTTTGACGCTTTCCAAAGTGGCTCTTCTTTCCAATTCTCTCATGACACTTATGGAGCTATTAAAATAATGTTCCAAACATTCTTCTAACAAAATGAAATCAGTGTGAGGATCATCTAGCTCTTCATCTTCAGGAATACTTACAAACAACATTCTTTCTTTAGAATATTTTCTATCGTCTTGTTCATTAAATTTTCCACTATGTTGAATATCAATTTTAAACGTTAATAAAGGCATTGACAAAATTTCGGTCAAAAACTCAAATAAAGCAGCCGAATCTTGTTGTTTATGAGACATTGCTTCTTTAAAGCCCAACTTACTTAAAGTTTCACAAATTTTAATACTCAAATCAACCTTTATTAGGTTCCCTGATCTTAATAGATTAACGTAAACTCTTAACAAATTTGATAACCTATTGATTAAGGGGTCATCAAATTGATTGGAAATGAACAAAATAGGTTCAAAACTATCCAAGTTGGCAAACATTGCAAATAATAAAGAATCCAAATAACACATGACATTTTCCCAATTATCAGCTCCTATGTATTTGATCATATTACCCGATTTATCGATGCTTTCATTAGTTATGAATAAACCTTTCTTACTGGCTTGAAAATATCTAATTAGATGGAAAGTCTTAATGAGATCTCCTTCAGTAAAAGGGGAATTCAATAATGCCAACATTTCGCTTGGTTTCACTCTTTCTAATTTTAAATGATCAAGGTACTTATTAATGGTTTTATAAACCCCTGCATTTACATCTTTCCTCTTGCTACTTAGTTTCAAGCATGTGTCATAATAGGACATCCAAAAGGCTTCATCTATGCCTGAGTTATCTACTGGCTCCGTTGCTTTCTTAATCTTCGACATATCCTTATTTTAAAGCCAGCGACACAAATCAGAGAAAGCCTTTATCAAGAAAACTTGATATTCGATTCGCGATAAGAAATACCCAAAATGCCATTTATTACGATATAAATATATAAACAAAATATTAAGAACCAGTGATGTTCAATTCCCTCATTCTGACCAAAGTTTGGTCTAATCTCGATTCCAAATCTCCATTTATATATTCCTGTTTAATCAGGGAATCGAGTTTACCTTGTAAAGTATTTAAATGAGAGTAGTTCTCATTAAAGAATCTCAATTGTAATTTGATGAAACTTTCAAAGCTTGGATTTAAAAATGGGATTCTTAAGTTTATCAATTTAGGTAATTCTGATTTCAAATTTACATTCAAATCGTTATATAATTCTTGAAGTTTAACCAACTCATCTTTAGTGGTTGTTAATTTTTCATCATATTCTTGTTGAATCTTTTTAGGATCAGTTGTTGAGCCTGGTAAGTTGAGATTCAAGTTATTCAAATGATTTGAAGATGAATTATTTGATGAAGGTGGCTTCTCGATTAGTTTCTGTAATTTGCTTTTCATTGAATCATAATCCAATTTTTTGTTATTTCTCTTCTTAATGGCTTCATTGATTTCCGTGAAATAGGAATTGAATCTTCCTATGGGATTTAACACTACCTGGTTATAAGGACTTTCTAGGTCAGCTAATACCCTATCGTTTAGTTCCTTGATAGTTTTATAATACTCATCACTAAAATTGTTACTTCTGATTTCTTTACCTTCATTGATCATTTCTCTTTCTTTCACCAAGTCGGTCTCTCCATAAAAACTCTTTAATACTTCAGCAACATTCATCTGGGAACTTGTGAATATTCTTAAACTTTCTAAATAATGTTGCAATTCTTTGTGTAATTTATTACAACTGCTCTCCATTGCCTTGAACCTTTTCTCTTCGAATTCAAATTGTTTGTCAACGGTCTCATCGATTTGTCCAGCTTTCAACATGACCTGGGCACCTGCCCTATTAATTGCCTTCTTGATCCCTGTCCATGACATTTTTGCTCCTTTTTACCCTAATGTAATATTCTGTTTGTCAGCTTTACCACTTTGTAATCTGAAACAAATGCGCACAACCGTAATCACCGAATGATTGCAAAAAATGTTTATAGGTATACAAGACTTGAATATGAAACTGTAATATAATTGGGTCTACAAATAATGTGTTGATGACATCTGTTTCTTCTCTTATCACAGATTATATATTCTATAGTATATACAAAGAATCATAAAAAGAATTAAATATTAAAACAAGCAACCACACATATAGCAGGAACTAATTAGTATCAGCAGGGGAATGCATGATTTGGGTAACAAATTTACCCGAATATCTAGTTATACAAGCAACAGTTAAAACATCATTTCTTATGGATGTGGTCATCAAATGGTTTAATATTACATGGTTTGGAATGGATTGGTGATATGCCTCACGATTGGATGCATAATAAGAAGAATCTGCCCTTCTTAAAGGAGGTCTTTTAGAAGGATTTGTCGACGATCCCGAGGAATCACTCATATAAGTGGCAGATGGTGGTTTAAATGAATCCATCGAGGGTAAGTGACTTAAACCATGATGATTAGTATGATTATTATGGTTATGACCATGACTATTATGATGGGATTGATTCGATATTTTATTCAATAAAACATTGTTCAAGTGAGCAGGTAACTGAGGTGGTTCAGGCAATTCAAAATTTTCATGTTGGGATTTAAAAACATTATAATTTACAAATATTTCAGGAATTTCATTCGAATAATTAACCTCTTGAGATTGTTGATTCATTAAGAAGGATGATGAATTATTATCTGACATCATGATATACTTATCGTTATAAGATCCATGATGGTCATCTTTTTGGTCCTCCATCATAGCAGAAGGCTCTAAATGATTTGGAGCAGGAGGTTGATGGGTTATTTGTTGTGGTTCATTGGTTGGCACATTATCAGGAGTAGAATCCATGAATTCCACATGTTCAAAATTTGGTTCTTCTTTACTAATTTTTGTCAAGAAACTGTTTGATTTCTTTTTAATTTCATTGATTTCAAATTCACCAGCTGCTTGAATGATATTAGCATCATACTTGGTAGATGCGTTTTCTCTAGTTGGTTGATTTTGAGAATGATTGAACAAATGGGTGTTATCCAAGACCTCGAACCAGTTAAAGAAAACCCCCTCTTGGTCAGTAGCAGTTGGTAATTGTTCACTAACTCTATACTCATTATTAATTATATATAATAATTTATGAACACCCAAAGGCAATTTAATAGTTACTACAAATTCATTTGCATGAGAAGTGGATTCTTTCAACCTAATAATATTTCTCCAGTTTGAAAAAGAACCAATGATTGCAATTTTTTGAATGTTTTCTTTAGTGATATTGACCCATTTAATTTCAACGTTTACCAATTTTTCATTCAAACTGACAGTAGAATTGAAGGTTGATGAATTAGTTGAGTTATTATAAGCAAAATTCGAAGGGGACGACACACCAGTAGGTTGAATTGGTTTTCTGTTTGGAACAGTACCCGATTGTTGAATTGGTTGAGCCTGCCTTTGATGAATAGAAGGAACATGAGGCGGCGGAAATGTGTTCTGATATTGATTCTGGCTAACTTTTGAAAAATCCGTCGAAGACAAATCTGGAGTGGGAGTATCTGGAGTACTGTTATTTGTGGAAGAAAGGAAATTGGAATCGATTTCCATTTCGTCCATATTGTCAGCTTGAGTGATAGTTTCATTTGAAGTGTCGAAATCATCATCATTCATAGCATCCCCATTATTATCATCTTCAATGATGTTTCTGGACAACTCTTGGGTGTCTGTTTCTATTAAATCATTCAATTCGTTGAATTCATCTTCAATCAAGTCATTGGTGAATTGGTTATACTTATCATTGGGTCTTGATTGATTTTTTTTGACTTCATGTAGGATCAAATCACTAAATTCTTCGTCCAAGTTTTGGTTATGGTTATTGGAAGTTGAGGACTTCCTTATATTGGATTCTCTGATCTGGGAGGTATTATTACCCATGTTATGAGAAAATAGTCTTTAGTATTAGCGCTTCAGTATCTGGTCTTAGTCCTGTGTTGGTCCAGTCCAGTGTTGGTCAGTGTAGTTTTTCTTCCCTGGTTCTGTATTCTTCTTTCTTCTATCTCCTAGTCTTCTAATCGCCTAGTAGTCTACTCTTGTAGCCTATTCCTCTGGTCTAATTTCTTTCTGTACCGCAATAATTCGTTTACAATACCTCGTACAATTCACTTGTTGCAAGGAGTTGAGGAGTGCGTAAGCAATACGTAATTCTACATAAGTAATGGGGAATGCGGTGATATCATAGGCGTGTGGAGGTGCAGTGCGGGCAGGTCGACATGGTGGTAGCCGGCGGTAGCAAGGGCTGCGGTGGTGAATTGACACCGCGCCGGGGCCTGGTGCCAGCCCAATTCTAGAACTAACGATCTGGTGACTATCTTGCATAACTAAAGTAGTAGATGATGGGTAAGTGGTGGTGTAGACGTGGTTGGAATTTTAGGATAGCTGATTTTGGGGGGATTTGTAGCTACATCGTGCTTGTTGTTGTCGTGTCTATGTAGTAGAGTTGTAGTTGTGTTTCAAGCTGGTGGTTGACAATCAGCTGATATGCGGTGTACGGGTGTGATATTTGGGTACGTGTTGGTGATTGGTGTACGGGAGTTGTCAACAAATCTACTGGACTTAATTCTGTTGAAAACAGTAGTATTGAGCTTTCAGTTGACTTTATAATCTTCAATTTCATTTCTATCCATCTTCTGAATTCTGACATCTTTATAAGTCGGCCCTTCATTTTCTACTTTGCCGCCCTCTATACATGTAATTTGTGAACAGTCTCGTCGCGATATTCAAAGATCAATGGAGTACCTTAATAACATTCTATCTCAATCGAATCAAAAGGTCCAACTGGTGAATGAAGCCATTCCCACCTTATGTGACCGTCTCCAACATGCGGTTATGTCATCTGATCGAAGGTCTGCGGTTTTGGGATTGAAAAGCTTCAGCAGACAATATAGAGAAACGGTTGTTGAGTATGGTCTTCGACCTTTAATTTCCACGTTAGACAAGGATGCTGAAAATTCCCTGATAGTTAAACCTATTTTGGAATGTTTGCTTATATTATTAATACGAGGTGAAGGCGACGAAGATTTAACAAGAGGTTGGATCTCTCAACAATCAAGAATTCAAAATGGTAAATACCCTTCACCTTTACTACTTGATGATATATCTTTTGATCAATTTTCAATTTGGATATCTGATGAATTGACTAAAGATGAAGCTTCGATAAACATCTTATTGGATATTATCTTGAATGATAATGATTTTCATGTGAGATTGTATGCTATTCAATTATTGGAATCTTTAGTTTCTGTCAGACCAATCAAGTTCAAAGAAGTTTTATTGAATATTCCAACAGGGATTTCAACAATCGTTACTTTATTGTCAGATAATAATGATCCTATTAGAAACGAAGCAATCTTACTATTAATGTCAATTGTAAATAATAATTTCAACATTCAGAAATTGGTGGCCTTTGAAAATACCTTTGATATCTTATTCAATATCATTGAAGAAGAGGGTGGTATAAGAGGGTCGATCTTAGTTCAGGATTGTTTGACGCTAATAACAAATCTTTTGATGTATAATGCTTCGAATCAAAAGTTTTTCCTTGAAACTCAAGGTATCCCAAAATTGGCTAGTCTTTTGAACGAGCCTTTAGATTTTACTGATCCTTTAAGTGGTTCTATTGAATTCAATGAGAATGGAGATTCTATAAACTTGCCTCCACCAGCTATGGTTTGGACCGACCAAAGAATTCAAAATATGTTAATTGCTTTGGATATTTGTAGAATCTTTGTAAGTGAAGATAGTGAAAACTTAACATCAAACCAATTGAAACTTAATTCTAGTGGCTTATTAATACTTACTTTAAAATTGATCTTTTCCCCTGATACGGTGAATGAGATAAGATCAATGGCGTTGTTAACCACCGCCGATTTGATCAGAAATAATACTGAACTCCAATTACAATTCAGCCAAATTGATATTCCTTATATTGATCCGTCTTTGCCATCACAATTGCAATCTTATGATAGGCAACTTCCAATCACTTTAGCCTTATTAAACTGGTGTTTATTCATTAATTCCATCCATTCTTTTAACATCAGGTCTACGTCTGCTTACTGTTTAAAAGCATATTTCTCGGGGAATAATGAGGCGAAGATGGCATTCCTCCAAGATCAAATCAATTCTTACAAAGGTCCTTCAAATGAAGTCGAGGAAGGCACAGTTGGAGATGTAAGTATTGACTTGGAAGATACTTCTGTTGAACAAAACGGTCACGACTCAGAACACCACAAAGAGAATGTCAATGGTTCTGTAAATGGCACCACAGTCCCCACCAATTTGAACGGGTCTATCAACGGTCCATCTACTAGCAATGGTACCGCCAATGGTAATGCCAATGGTGCTGCCAATGGTGCTGCGATTATGGAAAACGGCCCTGAGACAATTACTACTCCAGTTGCCAATATATTATCGACTCTTATGGATTATGATTCCGAAATCAACTTAAATCCTTACAAAGTCTGGTTTGCGGCTGTCGTAATGCTTTATATCTTTGATAATGACGACGAGACCAAGAAATTGTCAATGTCAATCAAAACAGGTGACGAATCTTTGGGTGAAGAAGTGTTATCTTGTATTCAAGCTATATCTGGTTTATTAGTGACAAATTTGGAGAATTCTGATCCGAGAATCTCAATTGGTTATTTGATGTTATTAAGTATATGGATGTATGAAGATCAAGATGTTGTCAATGAATTTTTAAGCGATTCATCGGTGCTTCATTCTATTTTAGCATTTTTGACCAATAATTCAACTGAATCATTAGAAATTACAAGGTTCATGTGCAATATTTTGCTAGGTATATGTTATGAGTTTTCTAGTAAAGCATCACCTATTCCAAGATTGGAATTGAATTCGTTATTAGTAAAATCGTTAGGTAAGGATAATTATGCCTTGAAAGTCAAACAGTTCAAAGACACAGCCTTTTTTAGGAATTTTGATGAATATTCCTTCTTGTTCACTCAACAAGATGAGTCAGGATTACCCGATGTATATTTTGATTCCATCTACGTGGATTTGATCAAAGATAACTTTTCCAGAATAAGACTGTCGTTATATCATGATCCTAATTTCGAACCACAAGTTAAAATTGCATTTGAAGATTTTGAAAATCTTGATAACAAGTACAAGGCACTTTTCAAAGATTTTGAAACGACCCAGAGCTCATCTAAAGAAATGGAAAGCAGTTTGAATGCAGAGATCACAGATTTGAAAGCCCAGTCGGATAATCTTCACAAGGAATTAGCCATTACCACTAAGAAACACGAAGAGTTACTTGACAAAAATGAAAAAACTATACAAGAATTGAAAGATGTAACTGAAAAGTTGACTGCTTTGGAATCTAGTAAATCTGAGTTGGAGAAGTCTTCAACAAATTTCTCTAAAGAATTACAAGAGGCAAAGAAGAAAATAACCACTTCTGATGAAACTATAAAGTCCTTGGAGGCGAAATTAAAACAAACAGAAGACTCACGCAAGAAAGCAGAGGATGGTATCAACAAAATGAGTCGTGAATTGTTTCATTTGACAAAAGATAAGAAAGATGCCGATGGTATTGTTAAAGATTTAAACAAAAAGATTGACGGCTTGAAGTCAGAATCAGATAAAGCTTCCAAGAGTTATAATGAACAAATTAAAAAGCTAAAGAATGAAAATGGACAATTGAATTCTAAAATAGATGAATTGCAAAAAGCTTTGACGGAAGCAAAAAACAACACCAATACAAAATTGAATGAGATCCAGGAAAAGTTGACTGACTCTGAAGGTACAAATGCTCATTTGATGGATAAGTTAAGATCCGCTGCTGCTGCATTTCAAGATATCAAGAATGGCAAAGCAGAAGTCGACGAAAAATATGCAATTGTAGAGAAGGATTTGGCCGGAAGAGTGGCTGATATTGAAGAATTGACTGCCAAACTCACAGCAGCTGAAAATTCAATAAAGTTATTGAATGAAGAGTTGGAACAGTTTAAAGCTAGAAACGAAACGGAATTAAATTCTAATAAAGAAGTTATTACGCAACTAAAAGAATCAAATGAAAAGCTCAAAACTGATAACGAAGCTTTATCCAAGAGTATTAATGACTGGCAAGAAAAGTATGACACTATATCCAAAGAATTGAGCAATTCCTCTAAATCTAACACCGAAGAAATTAGTAAATTGAGGAACGAGAAGGATCAGTTGACTAAGCAGATCAAAGAGTTGAAAGAAGATGGTTTGAAGTCTGGGGATAATCACGCCAAAGAGTTGGGGATTTTGCAAAAGAGCTTCGACGAGACCAAATTGAAGTTTGAAAAATTACACGAGGAACATAATAGCACAAAGAGTTCACACACGGAGCAGCTTGATAGTCTCAAGAAATCCACAGAAGAAGAAATCAAATTGAAAGAAAGTAGAGTCTTAGAACTTGTTCAAGAACTCAAAGACTTGAAAGCAGATTTCGAACTGGAAAAATTCAAGAATGGTCAGCTCGATAAAGTCTTAAATGAATTCAAAAGAGAGAGCGAATCTTTAGAGAAGGAATTGCAAGAGACAAAGACTCAATTAGTTGAAAAATCAAAGCTTCATGATTCCTCTGTTTCGGAGAACAAAGATAGAATCGATGTTTTAGAGAAGCAAATTTCAGAGCTTGAAAAAACTCTCAAACTCAAAGAAGAAAACTTGACTAAACAATCCACAGAATTAGGCAATTTAGAGAAGGAAGTGACCTCAAAGGCTGGAAATTTACAAAGTTTAGAAAATCGCCTTAAGAAAGCGGAATCAGAACTTGAGAAGGCACAGAAAGACCAAGAAACTAAAAACGGCGACTTTATCTCGTTGCAAAAAGCACATAATGAATTGAAGACTGAATATGCTACCTTAAGTGACAGGGTCCTGTCTGTTACAAAAGAGCACAATGATTTAACCAAGAAACACGATGATTTATCTCAAGTCTATAAAGACATAAAAAGTAACCATGAAATTTTGTCCAAGAATCACGAAATTTTAACCAAAGAACATGATTCTTTGTCCAAGTCACACGAATCCTTATCCAAAGACCATAAAGCAGTCATGAAGGAAAAGGAAGAGTTTATCAAAAATCATGAGAAGTTGGTTAAAGCTCATGAAGACTTAACAAAAGCTAAAGAAGAAATTGTAAAATCTAATGAAATCTTGACTAAAGAACTGAAATCTTTGAATGTAAATCATGATGCTTTGAACAGATCTCATAAGGAATTGTCAGATATCCACTCAAATTTGACACAATCTCATGACACGGTGTTGAAAGAACAAGAAATCGATAAGAAAAGGCTTGAAGAAGCAAATCAATTACTCGAAAGTTCTAAAGAAACTAATAAACTGATGTCAAAAGAGTTGAAAGACTTGAATACAAAGTTGAAGTCTGAAACTACTAAGCTAGAAAAGGAAATTGATGAAAATAAAAAGACAATAAGTTCATTGAAAACTGAATTAAGTGACAAAGTTAAAGAAGTTGAAAAAGAAAGGGAAATGTTGAGTCAAAGTTCAGAAACGGTGGTCAAAGAATACACCGATAAAATAAAGAAGTTGGAAGGTTCGTTGCAAAGCTTGAAAGACGATAGTGAGCTTCAAATGAAAACCTTGAATGACGAAAAAAACAGCCTTGATGGTGAATTGAGAAATGCAAAAGATGAACTTGAAGAATTGAAATCTGAAAATGGCGAAGTCCTTGAAAAACTTCAAAACTCAAAGAACCAGGTGAAACAATTGAAAGTTTGTGAAGCTGACCTCAAAACTAAGAAGTTAGAATTGGAATCGAATGATTCGAAGCTTAAATCTGTCGAAACTTCCTTAGAAAAGTTGAATAAAGATTATGATCAATTAAAAAAAGATTTGGAGAAGCAAGAAGGTGAGCACAAACTGGTAAAGTCAGATTTGGAACAACAATCCAAAGAATACAAATCATTACAGTTGGAGCTTCGAAATAAAAGCAAAAATTCATCTGAGTTAGAAGAAGAACTTTCGAAAATTCAACAGGAACATGAATTATTGAAAACAGTGGCTGCTACCAAGGATAGCGATACTAAGTCTTTAAGAATGGATCTAGATGAAAAAATAAAAGATCATGAAGTTTTGGAAGCTAAGTTGAACAAACATATTGAGGAAAACAAGCTGTTGAAGAAAGAAATTGAAGCAAAGGATGGTAAATTTACAGATGAAATAACCAAGACAAAGTCTTTGTTCAACGATTCTCGGACCGCCCTTGAAAAGAAAGAACTCGAAAACTCAAATTTAACAAGTAAATTGACCGAGTTGACAAAAGAACTTTCGGAACTTAAAGAATTGCAAAAAGACTTGGAAAAGTCATCCGGAACAAAATCTGAAGCTTTGGAGAAAGAGCTTACAAGTGTTAGATCAGAAAGAGACAAACTTACAAAAGAGATTGAAGACATGAAGAATGAAAAACTTATAGCTGATAAAGAACTTGAAGCTTCAAAGGACACAAAAGAGAAGTTGGCAGAACTCCAAGAAAACATTAGTAAAAAAGACAGAATAGTCAAAGAATTAACAGAAGAGAGCAAATCCTTAAATAGTAAATTGGAGGAAGCCAGTAAAGACATGAAGAGCACAGAATCTAAGTTGGAAGCGGCCAATACTAGGGTCAAAGAAATCGAAGCTCAATTGACTTCCAATGAAGACAAACAAGAAACTATTGCCCTGTTGAAATCTGAAATAGACTCTTACAAGGCTACAATCGATAATCTTAAGAAAGGCGAAGAAGAATTAAAACAGGCCACATCAAAAATCAATGATCAAGCAGAAAGCATATCCAAACTTCAAAAGGACAACGAAGAGTTGAAGTCCTCCCAAGAGAAGAACAATTCCCTAGAAGCAGATCTCAAGTTAGAAATGCAAAAGTTGCAAAATGATGCCTCATCCAAAGAGTCCAAATTACAAAAAGAGCTTGACGAATTGAAAGCCAAATTGGCTAAAACCACTAGCAGCACCGTTCCCAAATCAGAATTGGATGATATGATGCTTTTGTTATCTGAAATGGAAGATGGAAAGCTGCAGTACAAAAACCGTTTGAAAGCATTAGGTGAAGAGGTGAGTGACGATGATGATGATGATGACGAAGAAGATGACGACGAGGACGACGATGTGGAATAATCTCAAAATGCATAATCTTAATTAAACTTAATACATATTCTATACTTTACTCTAACGTCTACAGTTTATGCACTTACTCCGCGTGAATGTTTACGAGAAAACCTCGCAGAGCATCTGAAAAAAAATTGTAACACTAAAATAGTGAAACTAACAAAATATCCAAGGCGAAATGATCATTTTGATTGATTCCTATGACTCCTTCACTAATAATTTGTCTAGATTAATAGAGAAGTCCACTGGAAAAGACGTTATAGTGCTACACAATGACAGTATTGCATGTGAAAAATATGAATCATTTCTTCTAGAGTATATCAAATACATTGATTATATTGTAATTGGCCCTGGTCCGGGGCTGCCAGTGATTTCTTCAGACGTGGGTATAATACCTTGGCTATTTGAGTTTTTCCAGGAACAGTCACAGTATGTTGTTCCAATATTTGGGATCTGTCTTGGGTTTCAATGTCTATGCTATCAATTCGGTAATGAGGTCAAGAGACTTGAAGATGTTAAACATGGTCAGATATACAATGTTATTCCTTGTGATGATAAGGATGATTTATTCAAGGGCCTTCTTCATAAAAACCTTCCAAGTGTAAGATATCATTCTTTATATATTGATATCGATGAACTCAGCTCGGATATTTCACCATTGGCATATTGCAATGAGGAACTGAAAGGTAGCACCAAAAAGATTTTGATGGCAGGGAAACATGCTAAGTATCCTTTCTACGGGGTTCAATACCATCCTGAATCCATTTGTACCGAAGAAGGTTCAACTTTAATAAAAAATTTCGATCAAATCGCTACTAAATTCAATGCTTCTACAAGAGAAAACTTTTGTAACCAGAATAGTTTCGAAAATAACCCAGAAGTCCAAAATCTCAAGTTCAAATTGGATCAAAGGCCATTGGCTGACTGTAAATACCCAAACCATAATGAAAACTTGCATGTTTTTGCTACCGAGTTAATTTTCAAGGCCGATGAGGTTCTGGCAGTTGACATCTGTGACACTTTGAATTCAAACGAGGATGAATCCAACTTTATACTTTTGAATTCAGCATCTATTCCTGGCGACTGGTCGATAATCGGACTTCCTACTGCAGGGAAATCAGAGATTATTACCCATTCTGTTGATTCTGTTGATTTAGTGAGGGTGCTGAAATTCAAATCAAATAATTGCAACACTATTAACCTTGGTAATGAACAGGTTTGGAAATATATTGCAAACAAATTTCTGGAGCACTATGTTTCTAAAAGTTCTATTTTATCAAAATCAGGCTTGAACCACGATAGAGTTTTCCCATTTTTAGGAGGTTATCTTGGTTTGTTATCCTACGAAGAAGGACAACATATTATGATTGAAGAACTTGGAAAGTTTTGCAGTGATGAAACTCCAGATTTAAAGTTAGTTTTCATTGAAAGGTTTCTCTTGTTGGATCATTTGAGTAAAAAGTGGTTTTATTTTTCAGTTAATACTCATTCAGACGATACCAAATGGAGTGAAGATTTTGTGGCTAAACTTCAAAATAATTATAGATCGAATAATTTAAAAGCAGAAGAAATCGCTGCTAATAGTGTAGCAGAATTGACTACTTCAAAAATCAAGATTGAATTGCCCAACGAAACTGTATATAAAGAGCAATTCAAGTTATGTCAAGAATGGTTACACTCAGGGGATAGTTACGAATTATGTCTTACGACACCGCTGAAAATATACTTACCTTCCACAATAAAACCTTGGGATATTTATAAAATTTTGGTGAAAAAAAACCCTTCACCATATTCATGTTTCATGAACTTTCAAGATATAACCCTTATTTCTTCATCTCCTGAAAGGTTTTTACATTGGAAAGGAGACGAGACCAAAACCGTTGAATTGAAACCGATTAAAGGTACTGTTAAAAATACACCCGACATTGACTTGGAAGCGGCAACTAAGATTCTTAAGACCCCTAAAGAAATGGGAGAAAATCTAATGATTGTGGATTTGATAAGACACGATTTACATCAGTTTATTGATGAGGTTGAAGTACCTCATTTGATGGAGGTCGAAGAATATAAAACCGTCTACCAATTAGTAACAACAGTAAGAGGAGAACTTGATAATAAGAAGAACTATCATGGAATTGATATTTTACATACATCATTGCCACCAGGCTCAATGACAGGAGCTCCAAAAAAGAGATCAGTCGAATTACTTCAAAAACTCGAAGAAATGCAACCCAATTCCATCAAAGGAGGCAGAAGAGGTATATATAGTGGGGTTGTAGGTTACTGGTCCATAACAGATGAATCAGATTGGTCGGTGATTATTAGATCTGTCTTTAGTTATACTAATGATAAAGAAAATGATTCCGATACTAAACTATGGAGAATAGGTGCTGGTGGTGCCATTACTGTTTTGAGTAATGTGGAAGATGAATGGCAAGAAATGGAAATCAAGCTCTTGAGTGCTTTACAAGCCTTCAATTGAATTCCTTGAAATTGAACTCCTTGCAATCGAACTCCTTTCCCTGTCCAAAAAGCTACAACCAAGCAGTTTAAATAGTAATACTTTCAATACTAATGTACATATAATATTATGCGGTCGTGCGCGGATATTTTCTCACTTTTTTTCACTCGTCCATTCGACAAAAAACCATATAGAAGTCGATACAAAAATGTCATTCTTTGGATTTGACCCTAGTGCTCCACCCCAAGGTAATCAAGGGCAAGGAGCAGGTGAATCTTATGACTTCGAAAATACCTATGATGGATTAGGTGACCAATTAGATGATGCCGATGATGCGTTAAACAGTGAAACGTTTGGTAATAGTGCTGATATCGGAAAGGACTTTGACTTTGGAGGCTCGAAAACCCAGGTCAATGCTCCTCCTCCTCAAACAGTCAGTTATGCTCAAGCTGCTGTCAATCCCAACAATGATGAGGAATTCATGAATGATCTTTGGGGTACGTCCAACCCCCAGCCTCAACTGCAACCAGCGTCTAATCCTTCTCAGCCAAACCCTGAAAAGAAGATTTTATCTTTAGAAGAGATTGAAGCTCAACTTACTGCTATTGATCCTAGTCGTCAACAACCTCCGATGTCCCAGTTCCCTCAACAAGGTTATGGAATGCCAGGTATGATGCCAATGCAATATGGTATGGTTCCTCCTGGTAATGGGTTTATGCCTCCGATGTATGGTGGTCAATATCCAGGTATGCCTCCTCAAATGATGGGTCAACCTGGCTTCTATGGCCAAATGCCTCAACAAATTCCTGGCCAAGTCCCTCAACAGATGCCTGTTCAAATGCAAAATCAATTACCTCAACCAATACAACCTCAGCAATCTCAGCAATCTCAGCAACCCCAGCAACCTCAGCAACCCCAGCAACCTCAGCAACCCCAACAACCCCAACAACAACCTGTTCAAGCAATTCCTCCTCAACAAGTACTTCCTACTAATGCAGAACAACAACAGATTCCTCAACCAGTTCAATCTCAACCCCCTGTTCAACAAGTACCTGATCAAGTAGCTCAAACCCAACAAGGCCAAGCGGTTCCTTTATCTGAAATACTTGCACCTTCAAGCAGAGAAGAAATTGCACAAGTCGCTTTGAAAAAATCAAATAAACCAGTCAACTATTCTCAATTCCCTGTTCTTGGTACCAAAGACTCTGGTAATCAACGTGCTAATTATCACAACAATAGGCAACCTTTCCACCGTAATCATAATATCAATGAAGAAACCGGAGAACCGTTGGTTCTTACCCCAGAACAACAGGCCAAAGCAGCTAGAAGACATGAAAAGGTCATGAGAATCATGAGATACTCTGGTATTATGAATCCAAAAGACAAAGATTTCGTTACTAGATTCCAATTATCTCAAATTGTCACCGATGATCCTTACAATGAAGATTTCTATGCCCAAGTCTTTAAAGTTATTCATCCAAAACCAAATCAAGTTGGCCAGCCTCAAGAACAAAATAATTCTATTGCTCAAGCCTATCTCGATCAAAGTGGTCATAGATTAGGTGGTCGTCATAAGAGAGCTGATGTTGCTTTGCAAAGAATGCAACAACAAGTTCAAAGAGCTGTTACTGTCGCCAAAGAAAGACCAAAGTTGACCCAATTTGTTAGAGAAGGTGCTTTAGGAAGAATTTCAATCAGTTCTGGTAAAAAACCAAGACAACAATTAGAAATCTTCAGTCAAGCTGTTCAAAAAGGACTTGAAGAAGAAGCTGCTGGTGAACCAGAAGATAATAAAGAGAACCAAGATAATGTTGTTAAGAAATTCAGTTCAAGTATAAGTCAATCTGCTGTTCAATCTCAATCAGATATTGATTCCATCAAACAATATAGTAAAAAGGATATTATGAGTACATTGGAAAACATTATAACAAATTTAATGGCTATAGAAAGCGAATCACGATTATCAACTGACGTTAATACTGAAGAATTGTGGAACTCCTTGAAGATTTTAGAACAAACTTCTCCAAAAGTCAACGATCCAAGTGAAGTCAACCCCTTCATTCAGTGCTTAAATCATGAAAAAGCATTGAAGATTGTTTCAAGATTGTTCAAATTTTTGACTAGAGAACAAATCTTAACTATTGCAACCTTAATCATGTCCAATTTAGAAAATTTGGAAGTTATTAAATACGGTTCTTACACCAAATATGAGGACAAAACAGTTCCAAGCAAATACGCTAAGTTAATTGAAACTTATTCATTAACTTTCACCAAAGCATTAATGAATTCTGTCCAAGACTTTAAGTTTAACGAAATTATTGGGTTATTAGTAATTTTGATCGAACATAATAACGTATCATATGTTTCAACAACAAAAATAGGTTTGTCTATTTTGACTACTTTATTGTCAAGAGCTGAATTGATCAGAGGAGAAGGTGCGATTTCAGCTACTGATTTATCCGAATGGTCATCTTGTTACGATGAATTATTCACATCATTGGAATCACGTATCAGTTTAATCTTCCCTCCAAACGATACTGAATCAAACGAAAGCTACGTCTGGCAATTTTTGGCTACTTTGGCCTTAGGTGGTAAATTAAATCATCAAAGAATCATAGTTGATGAAGTCAGAGATGAAATTTTCTCAGTTATGAATAAAGCTAAAGCATTGGACAGTACTGATGTTAATAATTTCTACAAAAAACAGAACCTTTTAAATAACTTGAATATGTTTTTAGTTGTTATGGGATTAGTCGCAGATGAACATGAAATTAGAGAATTACAAACTTAGATTAGGCAAACTTGAGCAACTTGTGAATACGTTAAAGATTGTAATAAGAACAATGTAATAATATATATTTTTTTTTTATCATACATCTCTATTTTATTTTTTTTTTTCTTTATGTTCAATATTTTATAATATATTAAAATGGTTGCGAAAAAAACAAACTGCAAAATTTGCAACATTCATAATATTCAATATAGAGAACCCAAATTAACAATACAAGTCGTTATAAATTTTTACATAAATTATTTACTATAGTACAAAATTATTCATTAAAATGTTTTTTGTCTAGATCAAACTCCATTGATATTGGAGTTGTTGAAGAAGAAATAAAGCTTGAGCTCAAAATGGAATCGTCCGAATAGTTTGGGACCTTACTCATTACTGAAGACATGGTGGTAGATCCAGAGAAATCTCTGATACTGACCTTGCCAACCGAGTCCTTCATGCAGTTTATAGGAGTCAATCCTCTATTGTCTGAGTTGTTTGTGTCTTCATTCTCTTCAGATGACCCGATACCAGAAGTAGAGCAGTCATCTGTTGTGAAACTTTCTTCAAATGCAGTAAAGTACATTGAAGAGGTCAGTGAAGAATGCTTGGATGATGTTGAATGTGATTTGGAGTTGAAGTTTATTGGATAATGACGTGAGTAGTGTGCCAATTCTTCAGGTTTTTGTTGAATTTCGGTTTCACTTGAATATTGAGTGTCTTCTTCTGGAATAATTGAATCAGAAAATGCCTCCAAGTTGACGGAAGGTTTTGGACTTATCACTTTGAAATTATGGAATGGTTTGAGATTGAATTCATTATTGGTAGATTGACCTTCAAGCTGACTACCAGCAATATGATTTTCAAGGTTAGAATCAACTTTATTTATTGTCAAATTAACTGGCATAGACGTGGACTTATTCAAGGACCCAGTCAGGTATTCCTCTTCACCATTCTCTAACTCAAAAGGTGGCAATAAATGAATTGTGTTTCTATTCAAAGGTAAGTAGTTCTTTGGCTTGGATTCTTTTGTGACAGTGATGTCAATTGGTATAAATTTGTTACGGACGACCTTCTTTGCATTCAAATCATCAAAACTACTGACGGTCGATAATCTTGGAGAACTTTTTGGAGAAAATTCACTTCTTTGTTGTGGTGAAGCCAAGAAGGTATTTATTTTTCTTTCTTGTTCTAATAATTGTCTCAAGTGGTTGATTTCTTCCTGCTTTTTGTTGACCATCAACGAATGTCTTTGAATCAAAGACAACATTTCGTTTCTATATACTTCATCCTTAGGAATCAAACTAGCAGGATTGGAAGGTGAGTAGTATTCACTATTTTGTTCCACGCCTAACAACATTTCTAGATTATCTTGAATCAAGTTTTTTTCAAAATCTTCGAAAGTGTCTCTATTATTTTTAACATTCGCCCTTCTCAATTTCAAAGGTGAAGTTTCTCTATCGTTTTCAACATGTGCCAGTTTGGCAGGAGAGGGCGTGATAACTTTTAATTTTGATACCGAGTCTTGGTTATAATTTCTGATCACTTGAACTTTGACATTTTTGAAAGTTTCAAACTCGGTATACAAATTAGATTTATCACTATTTGAGTTGGTATTGGAATTTAAATTGGTATCATCTTCCAAGATTTCAGAAGCCTTGATATTTCCTTTTTGTATGTCGTCATGGAATATCACAGACGCTCTTTTCGAAGTGCTGTGAGATACCATATCATCGAATGTTATTGAGTCGAAATTCTCTTTGAAATCCGAATTCGACCTATTGAGTATTGGCATCAAAGACTTTTCTTGAATGGAGTGCATAGGAGTAATCAAGTCTAAAGATTCTTTTGAATTATAATTTGAACTTGAATAGAAATTCACTGAGTTGTATGAACCAGTTTTACTTCTCCTAAGTCTCTCAGCTCTCGAACCTATTGCAGGGTTTGAAATTGAAATTGATGAAAGTTGTAACGAAGTGGGTCTCGTTTTAGCTTTTTTATCAACTGAACCAAACGATGATTTTAATTTGGCGATATTGGGTATAATTTGTGAAGATGGGAAAGACAACTTTTTGTGCTTGATAGCAATGGACTGTTCATCTTGTTGACAGTCAATATCAACACCTGAGCTAGCTTCTGTTGTTACTACATCTTTAATCAAAGGCTCGCCTTCTTGGGAAGAAACGATATTTTCTTCCGGGTCTGGAATAGTCGAAATATCTTCTAAAACGGAATTTTCATTATGGTAATGGTTAACCATACTCTCATTCACAAGATGGTCAAAATCAAACTCAATATCAATTTGAGTAGAATGTGGCATGGAATTCAACTCTGAATTAGTGGGTAGTTTGTTCAAGTATTTTTCTTTATTGTCAAATACAGAGTTCAGAAATCTTTTATTTTGAATTGGTATTAGCATTTCTTCATAAGGGGTTAAAATTTCATTTATGGTATCAATAGATTTGATTTTGCTTGATTTCTGTTGAAGTTTAGGTGGGGGTTCATTGAATGATTTTCTCTTGATTAATCTATTCAAAAAGCCATTTGATTTTGAACTTGAAAGTTGGGAATCATTCTTTTTAAAATCGTTTGGAATCAAGGTAGGTGACAGTTTAGAAACTTTAACTATTTGTGGATTTATTTTAAGGATTTGTGGATGATCTATGCCCAGTTTTGTAGCTTTGTTACTAGTGTTGGCTTTAGATTTCTTATGGAAAATGTTTAGAAAAGCCATTATAAAGTTTTGACGGCCTTAAAATACAGTGGATGGGAACGATGATGGATAATCCAGTTAATGGTTTAGTAGGATTTACTATATCTCCAAGATGGAACTGCAACTAATGGCAAAATTGTAGGAATGAATATAAAGTGAATAACGGACAAAATTCTAAGTGATGTGAAAATGAAAGTTTGTAAATAATCTTAGATTGAAGG
Organism: Yamadazyma olivae; assembly: GCA_030571975.1. Lineage (NCBI taxonomy): Eukaryota > Fungi > Ascomycota > Pichiomycetes > Serinales > Debaryomycetaceae > Yamadazyma > Yamadazyma olivae. The sequence goes on from JAJLZD010000011.1 coordinate 265,803, forward strand.
TAGCAAATACACAAGTTCCAAGTAATTAGGAAACTAATAAATAAGCACTATTTGCAATTTCAATGCACAATTTCAAATATAAACAAGTAGAACCTTGTATGAAAACAATTCAATTTCAGTTACAAAACAAAGTGGATTTTTTATGACAATAAGCAGGTGGAAAGTTCTTTATATTCTGGGTGATCTTAATCCACAATTGAAAATGCTTCCATTAATCCCTAAAGATTCATTTTATTGAAGATGTTATTGTCTCAAACTAATTGGGTAATGTTGAACGCGATTTTAGAAAATATATGCTCATTGTATTATTTGTTGCATTGATAATGACATTGGAGATAATAAGCATGAAAAATAAAGGAATATGGGCTCATTTAAGTGGTATAATAAGGGAGAACAGCAGCTGAACAAGTGAGCACGATAGAATTGACCCAAGTCTCATAAGACTTGAGCAGTTGAACTCAGACAGAATCGGATACCACTGAGATGGTTTGTAACTTAATCTAAACATGCATGCAAGTTAAGGTTTTGAATTTAAGAATTATAGATAACTTCGAATTTCCTAATTAATACGTTAGCATTACGCTTATTGTTAAAATTTCAGGAGGTCATGAAATTAAGCAGACGGTTCTATAGTGGAGGGTTTATTGTAATATAGAAGGTTGGGCAAAATTTTAGATCGCTTAGCATGTGGAAGCTATTAAATTTAATAGCGTTATATCTAGGCAAGCACAACTATCTATAAAATATTCTGTTGATATAATATCTTAAAACGGGCAACATTTACTGGGGATCTCCAGTACTATTTTCACTAACTTTATCTCCATATACGAATCGATTCCGTGATACGAGAATTGTAAACAGACAGCGACACGAGACATACAGCTTGTGATTACTCCGATCGACACTACATAGTTTATGGCAACAAGACATTTTTACTTGTGTGGTAAGTTATAGGTTACAGTAATATTAAGTAAGTGCAGTAGTATTAAATAATGCAGAACTGTTTATTAGTGCATCGATGGATGGAGGGGTGGATGGCAGGAGATCTGGATCTTATGAGAGTATATACAAAAGTTAACTAATATTGGCGGTATCTATTTATATATGAGTTTTGTTTATGGCTGATTTTAGTCAGTAACATTTTAGTCCATGCTGGCCTGGAATTTACTGTTCTGATTTTAGCTTCAACACATCTCTTATGAACTCTAAAATCACGTAAGCTGGAAATGGCGACGGACAAATTTTAGGGCGAGAGAATACCGCCATGCGACATAAAATATTCTCATTGGCGACGCCATAAAGCTGGCACCATGATGGTGCCAGCTCCGGCAACATAATAGTCCTGAAAGCCCCTCCATTTGCGCATATCACGACACCCATCTGACATGTCGCTAACTACCAAGGTTATATTGCAACTACGGAGATTAATTACTCATTGTAAAGGTGCAGATTAAGCACTTGTTGGTTCTATAGATCATTAGGTTAGTAGAACAGTCTATTGGAAATTTAACAAAGACCTCGCTACTGAAAAATTGTGAGCTGTTTCATAGGAAATCGGTGTTTTAAACGTTTGAGATTTCAGATAGTCAGACTATTGATAGTAGTTACTTGAACTTATTAAGGAAACAGCAAGAGTTCTAACTTGATAGTTCATATTAAGAAAAAGCAGCACACTTAGGTGCAACATGGTTAAAGGTTACAACGATATGTCTGAACAAGACATAAGTAAACTCATTCATGGATATGTACATGGCCATATTCATAGACATAATGACCATACTCATATACATGGTCATATTCATAGTCATGAAGCTAAAGATTTTAAGATTGATATAAAACCACAAGTTGATAGTGAGTCCAAGATTCAAGAAATTAATGACACAAATGATAAAGATATAATTCCAGCTAGTCCTAACACTAGTTCTAATGGTGATTCTTTACTGATTTCTTCTGATTCTAAATCGTTAACAAGGCTGAATCCGCCCAATTGTCCTCTTGATACATTACCTGAATGTGATGAAGTTTTTTGCAGCGAGTTGGATGATTGCTTTTACTCCAATTGTAATGATAGTAATTTAGATGCTTGTTGTACTGATAATTTCGAGTCAATTTGCAATGAAGCTAATTGCAATGCCCAACAAATGAAAGATAATCTTTCTATCGAAAATCAAATACTTGGCGCTAAACCACATCAAAATGAAATTGTTTGTAATGACCCAAAATGTTTACAGAATGAAGGCTCAACAGTTTGCTGTTATGATGATCATAATTTAAAAAATCACCAAAATAATTTATGTAATGATCAAAATAACGACAAAGAATTGTTTGATAAGATTTTTCAAGAGTTACATAAAGATTTCGATCTTTTCACAAACTCAAATAGTGAACCTCCGCCTAAAAAGCAAAGATTGAATACCGAGATACATTATCCTCATGAAATTCATCCTATATCAAATATTCACAAAGCATTTTTCCACACAAACATCTTGGATAATGTAATACCAACAAAATCGGACTTCAGCTCAAACAATTCTTCATCTTCGGAAGGATCCCCTGAACTAAAAGATTATGATTTCCATTTTGATTTCTCCAATAAACCCACTGAAAGTGTCACTTGTGAATGGGATAACTGCCAAAGAAACATCAATAATGATGACTTGTTAAATCATTTATACACCGACCATTTGCAGAAAGATAATGCTTCCACTACATTTCCTTGTGAATGGACCAACTGTAATTATTCAGACACCAATTTGGAGTCATTTTTAAGTCATTTGAATACTCATAAGCATAACACTGGGAACAATGATCCTACTTTAACCCCGGTTTCAAACTATTCGGTTCCCAGCAATTTAGGCAACAGTTTGGTTACCATTTCTCCAGGCAACCATTTATCATCAGGCTTATCAAACTTAGCAACGGATGTTTCCAATCCAAGTCAAAAGCCAGTTAATATCTCTAATTTGCAGTTCAAACCCAAGAGAAAAGTTATAGATCTTAGCTTTACTTGTTGTTGGGAAACAGGAACAGATCCAATGGGTAATCCAATCAAATGTAATAGAACCCACGAATCGGCGGGTGATTTACAAAACCATTTAATAAATGATCATATTGGTTCTGGTAAATCAGTTTATGAATGTAAGTGGGTGGGATGTGATCGTCATAACGGAAAGAACTTTACCCAAAGGCAGAAACTCTTAAGACACATCCATATTCATACAAATTTCAAGCCATGTAAATGTGAAATCTGTGGGGCAAACTTTGCAGTCGAATCCATGTTGGTTCAACATCTTAGAACCCATTCAGGAGAAAAACCGTTTGAATGTTCGATTTGTGGTAAGAAATTTGCAACTAGTTCTTCCTTGTCAATACATCATAGAGTCCACACAGGTTACAAACCGTTGGTATGTAAGTTTCCCGGGTGCGGGAAAAGATTTAGTGAATCTTCCAACTTAAACAAACATATGAAAACTCATTTAGAGAAACTGAAATGCAATACCTGCAATCAAGAGTTTGAACATCAATCTGATCTTGACAGCCATAGTATAGTCCATGCGGAGTCAGATCAAAATTTCAAACAATTTAACGAATTACAAACAACAATGCAACCTTTTTAATGATTATTTATAGAATACTAACTTATATTACTATTTTCATTACTATTTTCTGCCTATGTTTCTGACACCATCTCTGTCGATGGACTGTATATTGTATCACCAAATTTCGCAGAGGACAAAAAATTTTTCAATCTGACTGAGACTATAATGAGACCAACATCCATAGTTTTTCAAACCATAAGGGCCCAAGCTCCTAAACCAGTTACCCAGGTCTTCCAAATACCTAGTTTGGAGTCTATTTCCGTTTCAGAGTTACCAAATGCCACTTTTGGGAAAGGAAACTATCATTTTTCAAAGACCAAGTTTGGACATTGGAGAGTGTATAAGAAAGTTCAAAACACCAAAATCAGTACTGAAATTACACAAATCAAAGGAGACGTTGTAGCATTCAAACAAGATTTGATAAAACTTGCAAACTTAAGTCCTAAAAACGTCACAGCAAACCAAACTGCAGGTTACGTTAATATTAAAGGTGATGTGGTTGATCAAATAAAAGAATTGTTCGACCAGAAATTAGGTAACTAAATTAAGAAACGAGTTTGAATGACAAATATCCATTGTAAATAGGCTACTAATATATACATTAAAAAAATTATCAGTTACAAATACAAAGTTTTTCGTCTCTCTATTATTAAAGATCTGATCCTACTTCAGAACTAGGGGTACTTAACGAATCAGAGCCCCCAAAAGCAGTTTGACGAATTGAAACCATCCATGGATCATTCAACAACTCGATTGCTTCTGGTCTTTTCTTTGGATCGTGCTCAAGACACCTAGCGATGAATTTTATACCATTTTCACTTAGCTGGTCATCTGAAGGTAATTGTGGTTTGTGACCTGCTGCAATATGATACATAATGGCCCACTCGTTATCCAAGTTGGCCCATGGCCTTCTACCTGTAGCCATTTCCAAAACACAACAACCCAATGACCAGATATCTACAACTCCACTTTTATCGGTTGAAGCACCAGTAATGACTTCAGGCGACATATACATAGGAGTTCCTGTCATAGAATTCAAGTTATTGTTTCCAGTTAGTGGAGTTTGCTTACTTGGTGCCGGACCTCTTGTTCTTCCACTTGTGGCAATTACTTTGGCGGCTCCAAAATCAACGAATTTGACAACACCATTGTGGTCTAACAAGATATTCTCTGGTTTTATATCGCGGTGAACAACACCTGATTGATGTAAATAGGCTAGACCTTCCAACATTTGTAGAGTATAAACTTGAATAACCATTTCGTCTTCGATTCTTCCATGTAGTAACAAAGCAGATAAGGAACCTCCTTCACAGAACTCCATAAAGATATAAACTTTATCACGATGAACTTCCACACCAAAGTATTGTACTACATTAGGATGATTCAACATCTCTAATACCGTCATTTCATCTCTAATAGATGGAACAATGTTTTTTATAGATTGACTATCGTGAAATCTGATTTCTTTCACAGCCATGACACCACCAGTATCTAAATTAACAGCGGCATAGACATCACCAAAAGTACCACCTCCAATGTATCTTCCCTTCTGCCATCTTATAGAAACACTTGAAAATGACGATGCCAACAAAGTAACGAACTGATATTCCAGATCGGAAACATCAAGAACTCTTCCAACAGAATTGAGTTCACCTTGCAATTCGGATCTGAACTTCTCAATTTCTCCAAGTTGGCTCATCATATCTTCTTTATAAGCATTCATGATATATTCATCATCAGCACTATTTTCGATTCTGGTTTTAGTAGAGGTCCACCTTAATAGTTTTCTTTGCTCAGCTTCGCTAGACCTAGCCCCCATGATATCGAAATGTGAAATTAACAAGGACATCGAACGAGCGACCTTTAATTTAAGTTTATGGAATTGATCATCTTTTAATACCAATACGTTGAAACCTCTAGTCATATACATAGCAAATTCTAATGCTAAGACACACCATCTGAATGTTTTGGGATCAGTTGGAATACAATCGTCACAAATAAAGCTCACCCATTCAATACATAAGGAAATCAATTTCATAATTACGGTTGACTTTCTTGAAGAATCCAAATTCTTAGCCGAATTCTTTCCATGATCCCTGGCATATATGAAACAATTGTTGATGATTTCTTGACAGCCTCCTTCAGGAGCGATCTTATTACATTGCTCTCTTACAAGTTTGACTGAATCCAAAACTGCCAAAGACATTCTAAAAAAGACTTTATTGATTCTGGTCAATTCATGATGGACTTTAGCCAAAGAACATCTTTGTTCGACAGCTTTGACTACTCTATTGCCAGAATACAACACTTCACCAACCAAATCCAAGAATTTTTCTCTGATAATGTGTAAACTATAGGAAGGCAATTTAGAAATCAATAACATTTGACCAACTTTCACATCTGTGATAGGAACTTGATCGATGGTGACATTTACAACTTCCCCTTCCCAGACAATTGGTTTTGGTGGACAAATAGCCAACACATACGCAAAATCTTTTGAGTGAGATGGTAATGCATGTTGAATTGAGCTTTGCATTTGGAAATTCTCTCCTTCTTCATGATGCTGTAATAAATTTAGTAAGTCAGAAAACTGTGACGACTTAACATTTGGATCTAATCCAACATAAGATCCATGGATGATTTTCAATATTTCCTGTTCGTTTCCCAATAACTCTGAACTGGCGAAGAAATAAATACCTTGTGTTTCAACAGTACCCGTATAGACCAAGAAGTGATCCGTTGCTTTCAATACATCCAATAAATTCTTAACTCTATAATTTGGAGATGCAGAAATGTCAAAAACCAATGAGTTTGAAAAGTCCCTGGAAATTTCCCCAGTAAATCTTGCCAACTTACGACGCAACTGACCAAAATTCTCTGTAGTTGAACTATACCATCTAACAAGATCAGAACTGCTTGGGTTTTGAGAAGGTAGGGATCGTATTTGATGATTAAAGTAGGCCAATAGCCTTTGGATTAACTTCAGTGTTAACAACGTGATTTGTTCTGCCACTAACGTTGCACCACCATCAATATAATTACCCGAAAATCTTATATAGTCATAAGTTTCCTCTAGTTCTTCTGGTTCCTTAAAAGTTCTGAAGTTATTAGGTGACCTAGCACTGTCTAATAATTTTCTATTCAACAATACTAAAGAATATTGTAAACATTCAAGAACTGCTTTGTTGAAATCAACATTTTCATCTTCGAAAAAATCTTGAATGACCCATGTTTTGCCAATATCAGACTTACAATAGTCTTGTATACCCAGCTTAACTTCTAAAGCAATCATCAAATAAGTTTTGAAGTCATCAATCATTTGATCAATCATCATAAGAGTTGGATTTTGCAATTTCATCGCATATCTTAAACGAACGTTTATGATTTCTTTGATTAATTTCATTGGAATAAGACAAAGTTGAATCAAGTCATGAAGATAATCAGGCAATTTCAAGGTCTCAAACATGTAACCTAATCTAATATAAGTATCTTTGGATTTGATCATCCATGGTGCTAATGGTAAAAATATTCTCTTTTTAAATATGTTATGAACGTCCTTTTCTTTCATTAATCTTTCCGCTAAGGATCTATTGTCTTCGTCGAAAATCTTTTTGACACTTGGAATAGTTTCTGAAGAAGGAGTTGTAGATGGTGTAACATTTTCAGAAGAGCCTTTTGTTATATCAAGTTCATCATTACCAATCCAGACCTTTAATGATTCTGTTTCTCTTTTGATGGCGTCAGTAATGGACAACCATGCGGTTAAAGAGTCTATTCTATTTTGAAATTCTTCGCTTTTAATAAGTGGTTTATCATTTTTCATTTCATCTAAAGTTCTCCAACAATCACAAGCCTTTTCCCATCTACTTAAAATATCAAAAACCTGATCTCTAGGTGGATTACTAGAAGGATTATCATAATCAATTTCAAAATTCAGTATGTTGTCAATTAAGCCATCAACCAAGGTACGACGGTAGGAAATGATTTTTCTTTGATCATCATCAGTACGACCCAATAACTTTGCACGGATCCCAAACCATAAACTTTCTTTATATGTTGCATGCAAATACGACTCTTGTTCCCCAGAGTTGTTATTGTTGATGATTTTAGTCTTTTCAGAACGAACAACGTCACCAGTCAAGACTGATGTTAACATGGCTTGCCATTCTAATCTTTCCAATACAGCCGGATCATCAGTGGTATCTTTACTAAGCTGTGTAATATTTTTATTTGGATTTATTTTGAGGTTATTTACCCCTGTTTCCAATAAAGAAGTAGCAGATACAGAGTCCAATTGATAGTTTTCATCATCCATATCAACCAACAAAGAAGCATTTTCATCATCTTCATCATTATCATCGGCATATTCATCATCATAATCTTCTTCCATCTCCCTTTCTTTGTTTGCATCTTCATCGTCAGCCCCTGTTATACCTTTGGTATAATAATCATCAATAGTTTGGTTTCTAAGTTTCTTAATATAGGCTCTTTCCTGAGCCATAAATGAAGAATTCTGGTGTTGTAAATTATATGCTAACATCGAACTTAAAGTCTTCGGATGGGATTTGCTATTTGATGATGTATTACCCGAATTAGAATTCATTTTGGTTGATGATACTACATTTGAGGTGTATAATGTAGGTGAGTTAGCAACGGAAGATTCCCCACTATTGGAGCCCGAAGAGTTGTTTCTCCCGTTGGAAGACGAATGGTGCTGTTGATGATGAATGTTATTGCCATTGGTGTTGTTCTGGCCATTTCCATGATAACCAGATGAATGATTTCTTAGTAATGATGGTTTTCTACTGGTAGCAGGATGGCTAGCAATAGTTCGTCCTGTACCTTGCAGCAGCGTCGAATTGGAACGCTCTCTGCCGTTCCCTGCCCCATGGGTGCTGTTACTATTGGGCATCGTGTTTTCCTTGCAATCACCCGCCTTTTATGTTTTGTCTTTCAATAAGCGCTTCACTTCTTCAATAAAGAACTGCTTCACTTTCAAGGATTTAACATTGAGAATTGGAAAGCGCGATCCTATATACAGGCGATTAGTCTATAGAAAGAGAAACCAAATGGTTTCGTTATTTAATTTGAAGGAGTTGCCTTCGTTCTCTCATTTAAGTACACTGGTGAGTCTGATGGATAAGGAGATGATAGGGGAGGAGTTGAAAGAAGGAATTTTTGATTTCCAAATGGTGCCGAACTGCCAATCGATGTATTTGATATTGACCTCGATGATAATAAGTCATTTAAAAGCTGGTGGAGAGTGGGGGGAGGTGATAGTGGTTAGCATGTCGGTGAATTTTCCGATGGATACAGTGATGGACCACAAGGATTTCGATTTGAAATGGGTCCAGGACGGGAAATTAAAGGCATATAGGGTGAATTCTATGGCTAAACTATTACTTTTGCTTAAATCATTGGCTAAAAGGCTACCAAGAAGAAGTGTAGTCATATTGGATAATATTCACGATCTTTTGGATTTATATAAATTGGAACTTTCTGCATCATATCAAACGGTGATGATGAGAAATCATATTGCAAATCTTTCCAACTTGAATAGTCAGCTAGAAAGACAGAGAATCGAAGGTATAGACCCTGAACTCACAGAAATCCCTCCCAATTCTGATTTATTGAAGGAGAGCCCACTGCGAAAATTCAATAGCCATGTATCTTTCTTGATGACTCAAATATCCAACCTTTGTCACAACACCAATCTGGTGATTGTTTTAACAGGTAAACTTGATAGTAAATTCCAGTCGTTCAAACCAAGGGTAAACGGAAATATCGATTCATCTATGGTATTTGGAAGCTCACAACTGATTCCTACTCAAATAAGTTCCGAGACAAGCCAAAGACCAACACAGGGTTCGAGACCCGTTTCAAAATCAGACAAAAGTGTCGATTATAAGAGATTACATAAGGGAAGATTGGTTCTTACTGTGTCTAATTCAGGTGGGAAATCATCTAATATACCCAATGGACTGTTGGACTCCATTATAACCACTAGAGTTGTATTTTACAAAGATTGGTATAACAAAATCAATGAGAATACCCTAAAGAAAGATAAACTCATCTTCTGCAGTCAAATTGGCGATAAAATGATATATTTTGATCACGGGAAAGATGGTTTAATAGATATTTCACCACAATCTACAAATTCTCAAGAGGCTATAGGGTCTATTTCTGATTTTGATTCTTCAGATGATGAAAATATGGGGATTACAGGTGCTAATACACTGATTTTAAACGTAGAATTACCTTCATCACCAAACTTCTCCAGTACGCAGAACCAGATCATCCCCCTGTCTCAATTACTAAAAGAGTCCAACAATCTACAAACCAGCGATCTACCCAGCAACCAAGAAATCGCTCCAAACACTCCTTTGTCCACAGATAACGTCGTAATTGAAGATTCACAGTATATTGGCTCTCCATTATAGGGTGTACGGGGGTGCCAAATTAGTAATGAGAAATTAATACGGGTAAACTTTAAGCTGCGAAAAAACTGCAGCTTCAGGTATATAATTCAGCAATTGGCATTACAAATTCAAAGGGAGTCGATTGTGAAATGATGGCAGCAACAAACACGAGCAATGGGAAATCCAATGATATGATTTCTGAAGTCTCAGGATCAGAAAACATGGAAGCTGCACAAATAGATGAAATACATGTTAACTTGGAGAATTGTCGTAAAATAGGTAAGGTCAGAGAGTGCCTTTTAGTGTTGATGGTGGCTATGGCCAGTATAATCAGCCAAGCAGCATTGGCACAAGTGCCTCTGCTTCCACTTCCTACAGAGTTTGGAATAGGCGACAATATAGGAAAACAAGCTTGGACGGCTGTTTCTATGCCATTAACGGCAGGAGCTTTTATTTTACCTTCAGGAAAGCTAGGTGATATCTTAGGATACAAAAAATTGATAGTAGCGGGCTATTGTGTTATAAGTTTTGGGAGTTTGTTGACGGGTTTCACCGCTTATACTCATAATTTGGTGTATTTTAGCGTATTTAGAGCTGTTACCGGTATTGGGTTTGCTATGATGTTACCTAACTTTTTGGTTCTAGCAAATATATTCTACCCTCCAAAGAGTACCAAACAGTTATTATTGTTGACCGTATTCAGTGCTTTCTCCGGGGTAGGGTTTTTCATTGGTTTAATGATGTCTGCATTGATCGCAGTAAGATCATGGTGGCCTTGGGCTTTCTGGCTAACAAGTATTGTATCATTCATATTGATCTTTGCTAATCACCTAATCATACCTGAAGGTATTAATACCTATTTAGGGCAAACACGGTCAAAGCTTGACTTGATAGGATGCGGATTATATTCTTCCAGTCTTATTATAGTTATTACCATGATGATGCAAGGTGCTTCTGATGGATGGAAGCAACATCCTTATACTTATATCTTGTTTATAATTGCCAGCATTTTATTCTTGTTGTTTTTTGTGTATGATAGACGGATCTCCAAGTATCCTTTGTTGCCAAAAGGTGTGTTCATCCCTGAAACTTTGTTTGTGATCAGCTGTCTATTCTGTGGGTGGTCAGGGTTTGGTATTTGGTTGTTCAATACAGCTAGGTTCACAGTATTGGTAGAAGGCTTTTCTAATATAATAACTGCCCTTCATTATTTGCCAGTTATTCCCGTAGGTGTGATTTCATCGTACTCCACTGTAGTTTTGACCAAGAAGTTACCATTATCTATGGTTATTCTTTTGGCTATGCTAGCATTTCTTGTAAGTATAATCCTAATCGGAACAAAACCGGTAGGGCAAACGTACTGGGCACAAAACTTTATCTCATTTATAATTATGCCTTTTGGAATTGACTTGAGTCTTCCTTCTTGTACAATTTTGCTTCAATCCAAATTTCTGATGGCAGAACAAGGAGCAGCAGCAGCAATAGTGATGACATGTGTGTTTTTGTCCGTAAGTACAGGCATTTGCCTAGGAATCAACGCTGAGGTATATACTGCAATCGGCATAGTAACTGATTTACCAACAGTTGTACAAGCTATTAGAAACCAGTTCCATGTTGCAATGGCATTGAGTGGTTTGGGAGTGACCTTGGCCCTTAGTTTTGCTGTTCGACAGCTAGTGTTTGAAAGACAATTCAATTCTGTAACCCACATAGACAATAACGAGCTTACGCCAAAAGAAACCGAGGCTTAGAGCGATGATAGTTCATCTGAGGACAGCAACGGATATATAGTTTAACAAATATACACCATAACAATGGTTACGAATAAAAGCTGAATAGTTGATATTGCACTGTAATATTCTCGCGAGAAAATCATCTCATCTCATCGCATTTTTCATTCTATAGAGTAGAAGCTTTAGATAGTTTGGTGAGAAGTTTACAGATAATAGGAGAAGATGGCCACGTTAATACCGCCCCCATCCAAAAAACAGAAGAGACAGGCGCAACAAGTACAAGATGTGGAGTTGGTTCCAAAAGATTTGCCCAATATTTTAATAAAATTCGAAGCATCTGACACTGGTGAATCAGTAGGTGGTTCTATTAGAGTTCCAGGAGGAATCACCGAGAAGCAATTAGAAGAACTTTTGAACCAATTACAAGGAAATAAGGATGACCCTGTTCCTTATACTTTCGCCTTGTTGAATAAGAACGAAAAAGATGATTCAAAGACGGAAATGATAGACATTAAAGATAACATTTATTCATCTGTTTTGAAGCCCGAAATCAAAACAACAGAAGACTTCATGACGTTAGTATATACACCAAGAGCCATATTCAAAGTCAAACCAGTCACGAGGTCAAGTTCTGCAATATCTGGTCATGGGTCAACTATTCTTTGTTGTCAATTTGCTCCAAATAATTCCAGTAGAATGTGCTCAGGTGCTGGTGATTCAACTGCCAGACTTTGGGATTGTAACACCAATACTCCTGTTGCCACGTTATCAGGCCATACTAATTGGGTTTTATGTGTATCATATTCTCCTTGTGGTACAATGATTGCAACAGGTTCTATGGATAATACTATAAGATTGTGGGAAGCTGATACCGGTAAGCCATTAGGTAAAAGTTTAGCCGGACACTCTAAATGGATTACTAGTTTATCATGGGAACCATTGCATTTGGTAAAAGTAGGCGAAAGTCCTAGATTAGCTAGTGGATCTAAAGATTCAACTATAAAGATTTGGGATACTTCAAGTAGAGTATGCCAATTAACCATGAGTGGACACACCAATTCGGTGTCATGTGTTAAATGGTCGGGTTCTAATATAGTATACAGTGGATCGCATGATAAAACCATCAAGGCATGGGATATTTCAGCACAAGGTAAATGCATCCAAACATTAAAGAGTCATGCCCATTGGGTGAACCATTTATCATTATCGACCGATTACGTTATCAGAAAGGGAGGATTCGATCATACCAGTAACAAAAGTACCAGCAAAAGCTTAAGTCCTGAAGAATTAAGAACCAGGGCATTGAAGGAATACGAGAAGGTTGCGAAATTAGGAGGTTCCGTCAACGAAAGAATGGTAACTGCTAGTGACGATTTCACTATGTACCTTTGGGAACCATTGAAAAGCGGTAAACCAATTTGTAGAATGACGGGACATCAAAAGTTAGTCAATCATGTATCATTTTCGCCTGACGGTAGATTTATCGTATCAAGTTCATTTGATAACTCTATCAAGATTTGGGATGGTTTAAAGGGGACATTCATAGGGACATTAAGAGGACATGTCGCACCCGTATACCAAACTTCCTGGTCAGCAGATAACAGATTGTTAGTCAGTTGTTCTAAAGATACGACCTTGAAAGTTTGGGATATAAGAACCAAGAAACTTATGGTAGACTTGCCAGGACATGCCGACGAAGTGTTTGCGGTAGATTGGAGTTTAGACGGTAGAAAAGTAGCCAGTGGAGGAAAAGACAAGATGGTTAGAATATGGTCCCATTAGAAATATACAATACTGTGTGTAGATAAGCTCTACAAGCTCTAGAAGCTCTAGAAGCTCTATAAACTCTATAAACTCTATAGTTCTCTATAATCCCATAATATAATTTTGCAGTCAGTATCTGCTTACGTAAGCTAGCCGATTAATGCGATCAGTTTTACTGCGCAGTGATGCTGAGATTTCGAAAAACTGATAGATAGGGATTCAATTGAAGTTTGGTAGCGAGAAAAGTAGAGCTCCGGACGGCAAAAGGGCAATTGGATTTGAAACGAGATAAATAATGCCTGTTGTAAAGAGAAGAGGAAGAACCAAGGAAAAACAAGCACCTCCCTCCAAATCTGGAGGCATCAAAAAGGCTGAATTTGATATCACCAAGAAGAAAGAAGTCGGGGTCTCTGATTTGACGTTGCTTTCTAAGATCACAGATGAAGCCATCAATGATAACTTGAACAAAAGATTCATGAACAACACTATTTACACTTATATTGGTCATGTGTTGATTTCCGTGAATCCTTTTCAAGACTTGGGTATATATACTCAAGAGCATTTGAACAAGTACAAGGGTAAAAATAGATTAGAGGTCCCTCCTCATGTTTTTGCCATTGCCGAAGCAATGTACTATCATCTTAAATCTTACGGAGAAAATCAGTGTGTCATTATCTCTGGTGAATCGGGTGCTGGTAAGACTGAAGCTGCCAAACAAATTATGCAATATATTGCTAATGTTTCAGTCGATGACAATAAATCAAATGGCGCCAATGGTGGAATCCTGAGAATCAAGGATATGGTTTTAGCAACTAATCCTTTGTTGGAAAGTTTTGGTTGTGCTAAAACTTTAAGGAATAATAATTCCTCAAGACATGGGAAATATTTAGAAATCTATTTTAATCCTTCCAATTATCAACCAATTGCTGCACACATCACTAACTATTTATTAGAGAAGCAAAGAGTTGTTAGTCAAATCACCAATGAGCGTAATTTCCATATTTTCTACCAATTTACCAAGAATTGTCCTCCAGAATATCAACAAAAATACGGTATCCAAGGACCCGAGACTTATATTTATACTTCAGCTGCTGGATGTGTGTCTGTAGATGGAGTAAACGATACTAAAGATTTCAAAGAGACGTTGGAAGCCATGAATATCATCGGTTTGAACGCAGAAGAACAAGATCACATTTTCAGAATATTATCTACAATTTTATGGATTGGTAATATTTCTTTTGTCGAAGACGAACAAGGTAATGCCGCCATCAGAGACGAAAGCGTAACCAATTTTGTAGCATATTTATTAGAAACTGATGCTGAACTTTTGAAGAAGGCTATCACTGAAAAAATTGTCCAAACTAGCCATGGTATGAGAAGAGGTTCAACTTACCATTCACCTTTAAACATTGTCCAGGCTACAGCTGTTCGTGATGCTATGGCAAAAGGTCTTTACAACAATCTTTTCGAATGGATTGTTGAAAGAGTTAATGTATCTCTTCAAGGCCAATCCCAATCATTTGAAAAGAAATCAATAGGTATCTTGGATATATATGGGTTTGAAATTTTTGAACATAACTCATTCGAACAAATTTGTATCAATTATGTCAATGAGAAGTTGCAACAAATTTTCATTCAATTGACTTTAAAGGCGGAACAAGACGAATACGTCCAAGAACAAATCAAATGGACTCCAATTCAATATTTTAACAATAAGGTCGTTTGTGACTTGATTGAAGCTGTAAGACCGCAACCCGGTTTATTTGCCGCCTTGAACGATTCTGTCAAAACAGCGCACGCTGACTCTGATGCTGCTGACCAAGTCTTTGCTCAAAGATTGGCTATGGTTGGTTCCAGTAACAGACATTTCGAAGATCGTAAAGGTAAATTCATTATCAAACATTATGCTGGTGATGTCACTTATGAAGTTGGTGGTATGACCGATAAAAATAAAGATGCAATGTTGAGAGATTTATTAGAATTGATTTCTACCTCAAAGAATTCTTTCTTGAACAAAGTGTTATTCCCACCTGAAATTTTGAATGCTCTCATAGATAATAAGAAAAAACCAGAAACAGCTTCTGATAAAATCAAAAAGAGTGCCAATTTGTTAGTAGATACATTGTCTCAATGTCAACCATCATATATTAGAACAATTAAACCAAATCAAACCAAGAGACCAAAAGAATATGATAACGCCCAAGTTTTACATCAAATCAAGTATTTAGGTTTGAAAGAGAATGTTAGAATTCGTAGAGCTGGTTTCGCCTACCGTACTACTTTTGACAAGTTTGTTCAAAGATTTTACTTGTTATCAAGTAAGACAGGTTATGCTGGTGATTATATTTGGCAAGGAGATGATATTTCAGCAGTGAAAGAAATCTTAAAGTCTTGTTACATTCCTGAATCTGAGTACCAGTTAGGTACTACCAAAGTTTTCATTAAGACTCCTGAAACATTATTTGCTTTGGAAGACATGAGAGATAAGTATTGGCACAATATGGCTGCCAGAATTCAAAGAGCATGGAGAAGATACTTAAAAAGAAAAGACGACGCTGCCATTGTTATTCAAAGAGCTTGGAAGAATAAAGCACACGGTAACAAGTTTGAACAGTTCAGAGATTATGGTAATGGATTGTATCAAAACAGGAAACAACGTCGTAGGTTTTCCATGTTGGGCTCCAGGGCTTTTATGGGGGACTATCTTGGATGTAATGATAGCTCTGGATATGGAAAGTTTGTGGTTAATCAAGTATCGATCAATGAATTTGTTTTGTTTTCAGCCAAAGGTGAAACACTTGTTTCCAAGTTTGGAAGATCATCAAAGAGAGTCCCAAGAATCTTCATTATGACCAAAAACTCCTTTTATGTAATTGCTGAGACTTTGGTTGAGAGAAAGCTTCAACTTCAAAAAGAACATACCATTCCAATTGGTGGATTAAGCTATGTGGGATTATCATGCTATCAAGACAATTGGATAGCATTGTCTTTACACGCACCTACTCCAACCACACCAGATCTTTTCATCAATTTGGATTTCAAGACAGAGTTAGTTGCTCATTTGAAGAAAGCCAACCCTGGTTTGACCATAAAGATCGGTCAAACTATCGAATATCAAAAGAAACCAAACAAATTTCACACCGTCAAATTTGTCATTGGACAATGCCCAAAGAATAGTGACACTTATAAGTCGGGTACAGTGACTATAGATCAAGGGTTACCTGCCAATAGTACCAATCCAAAGAGACCAAGGGGCGTTTCAGGTAAAGTTGACTACAGTAAGTATTATAACAGGGGAGCTAATAATAGATCCAATGGTTATGTTGCTCCTACACCGGTGGCTAGAAGTACTCCAGCTTATCAACAACCAGCTTATCAACAACCAGCAGCACACTCGACTCATAATCAGCCACCAGCACCACCAGCAAAAGCCAGAAAAGCACCACCACCACAACCTAAACCAGCTGTTGACCATCATCAAGCAGTGGACGGAGCCAGAGCTGCTTATAAACCAGCAACAGCAGCATCAGCTTCAAAACCTGTTCCTGCTCCAGCTTCAAAACCTGCCAAAAAAGCACCAGCCAAAAAGGCAGCTCCCCCACCACCTGCCCCACCGCCAGCTTTATCCAGTGTTAAAACCCCTAAGTATCCAACATACAAGGTGAATTTTGACTACGATGGGTCTGTAGCAGGATCTATTCCTCTTAGCAAAGGTGACGTTGTCTATGTTGCACAGGAAAACGGCCAATGGGGTTTAGTCAAAGATATCGACGAGACTAAAGAAGGTTGGGCACCATTGTCATTCATGGAGAAGTGTGAACCACCTGCAAGTATATTTGGAGGGTCCAAAGCTGCCCCACCAGCGCCACCAGCGCCACCAGTTGCTGCCACTGCCCAACCCGTTTCGCAGACCGCTTCCCAACCAGCATCCTCTAACGGCAATGGGTTAGGAAATGGTCTTGCAGATGCATTATTGGCTAAGAGAACCGAAGAAGTCACTTTAGCCGGCTCGATTGCTGACGCTTTGAAGAAAAGACAAGTCACAAGAGACAGCGACGATGAAGAAGAAGACGATGACGACGACTGGTAGTTTGTTAAAATATAGAATAGTATTATACTCTCGATCCTCTAACCGTCTAAGCACTTTACTGTACTGAAAATCTCAATCTCAATCTTCAGAAATTGATAAAGTGCGACAGTAGTGAAGAATAAAGAACACAAAGCGTGTGGAATACCACTCAACAAGATGTCGAAGACCAAAAACAGAAACAGCTTGTTGAATACACACAGTCGTTATAGCACGACGAATGGGCTTCAGGATGAATTGATGGCAATGAAGTACCTGTTGACCCAACCCCATAGTTCGATTTATCCATTGAATTCCAAGAATCAAGAGGAACTAATCGAGGAGAGAGGAAAGTTAGGAGGCCAACAGACGTATCCCGACTTCGAACCTTGGAAGGATCATACTCAGATGCCACCAAAGATGTCGGCGGAAGAAGAAGAGAAAATGGACAATTCCATGTATTTGAATAAAGGATTATTTGAAGCTCCACAAGTATCGAACGAATACTATTCGGCAAGGAACTTGATACAAGCTACTATATTTTCCAGCAGTGAAAATTGCACCGAAGTTTTGAAAGAGCTTAGTCAACACCTAGCAAGTGTATATAAAACAAGAAATGAGATTATCAATAAGATAAGTTACGAATCAAACAATTTCAAGTTGCCTCCAAAAGTAACCTTGACTTCACTGAAAAGAGAGGCCTGGATAAATGATCTAGCCAATCCTTCGGTCCCCTTACTGAAAATTTCCAATAGATTACCTCATGGTATCAAAAATAAAGTTTTACTTGACATTTTATGCTCGAAGATGGTACCTAACGTAAGAGCCCTCTGGTTCACAAAGTGTGTACTTTATGGTGACATAATGTTGATAAGGAAGAAGGTACAGATGAGAATGAACCAAGCCTCTGTTTTTCAAGGAAATGAGGCTACGTTATTGGACAATCAAGAAACTCAATGGATACAAGAATGGACCCAACAAGTGGCGGACTATTTATATAGATTTTCAAAAGAGTTTAGTAATATTTCAACACCAGAAAGGAAGCATGAAACACTTAACAAGTTGAATTATTTATTGAAATACATCCAAACTTTATACCTCGAAAGCTTGATAGATAAAGATTTATTTTTATCTTTGATTATTAGGTTTTTCAAGGATGGCCTTTTGCTAGATTCCCATAACATTATTCAATTTATCATTCAATCCAAGGCGGATTATAACGACGAAAACACTAACGACGAAAATGATATAACCATGAAGAACATTGACATTAATTATGGTCAAAGATTGGTTGCTCTAACCTTGGTTAGGATATTTTGGATAGATATCATAAAGTTAGAGTTTGTTTGCAAGGAGTTATCTGAGGTTTTACTACTTAACTATTATTTCATACAGAAAATCCCAGCATTTAATCCAAAATACATGAAAAACAATATAAATGTGGAAAATATGCTTTCAGCTAGGTTAAAAAACAGCATTCTTGATCAGATTTCAACTTTTATCAAGTATTTATTCAAGTTAAATTCCAATATCTTCATAATACCCAACTACTGGATATTGATAGGCGAAGTTTTGTATAAAATTTTAACGGAAGACATGTTTTTAAGTTCCAAAGCACACATCAATGCAAGTCACAACGATGAGCATTCCAAACACACAGAAGAATCACAGATGGAGATGGAAGAAACCCAGAAACAGTTACAATTGATTCTGTACAGAAATGAAAGTTTAATGCTTAACATGAAGAATAGCAAGCCCCAGAAAGAAGAAGCAAGCATCCTGTCCCCATTCACTAACAATCATAGACGAACAGGCTCGTTTCCTGCTTCATTTCTACCGTTTGATAATAACTACATTTCTCCTTCTGAACCTTTGTCGACGGCCCACAATTCAGAGACCAATCTTGACTCATTAGAAAGTGAGATATTCATCAACAGGAAGAACGATGATGTGTTAAGGATAATCGATTACTTGGACAAACTCAAACTAAACGATGAATTGGCCAAACTCATCAAGCCGGTGTTCACAAAAAGACCTAATGAAGAGAATTCTCCCGACTGGAAATTGAATTTATCAATAGTTATAATGTGGAGCATCACTAAGTTCAGAGACCCAGGCGATGCCAACGAAAACATTCTTATGTTATGTGGATTTTTCAAGAACAAGCTTTTAAGACAAGGGAATGCTAAAGCGTTAGCCAAAATGAAGACAACTATTGAAAACATAATTTTTGATATCATATTTTCGTACTCAGACAAAGAGTTGAATGATTTGAATTTGAATCATCTCTTTGTTCTCATAAACGAACTATATCAACTCAAAATCATCACCATATCCACCTACTTAAGAAAGTTGATCGCTTCAGGTATATTCTACCTACCTCCTGGTGAGGAAGTTGGAAATTCCGACTTTTCTAACAAGTCACAGATCGATGTTCATCTACTGATTCTAAGGAACTTGCCTGTGTTGAAGAACAAACAATGTGATACAATTCTAGACAAATGGGATATTGCTAGCCAAGAGAAATTTAATTATGTCAAGGCATTTGACGAAGGGAAGGAATTGTTGAACTCGGAGGTCATCTCCAACTTTGGAAACAATAAACCAATAACCTACGATTTTGAATATTTCAAAACGTTGCAGACAGGTGTCAAGTATTTATTAGTTAACTGGATGACAGATGAATTAAAATCCATTATTATTAACTCATCTAAACTTATCCATATCAAATTATCATCAATCATAAAGCTATATACCTATTTTTCGATTTCAAACAACTTGACGGTGTTCTTTAGAAGCTTTATAAAAAACATTTTGAAGAATGAGAGCAAAATCATAATCTTGGATTTAGATGTGTTATATTTGATAGCAAGGTTGGTGATAAAACACTTTAAACTTGTGAAAACTTTGGCCAACAACGATTCAAATTTGGTAGGATATGAATTGTTCAAACTAATTGTGAGTAACTATAAAGACTTGACTATAGATGAATTTGACTATTTCAATTTCAATGACGTATGGACATTCATCCATAAATCCATATCAGTTTCCCTGCAAAAGGTCAATAGCAGTGCCAGTCCCGAGAAAATCAAGATCAATATCCCTCAATATATCTATTCTAAGAACACTGCTGATTCTCCTTTGAAGTTGAACTCTTCAAATACTCATCTGGAGACTAATGTGGTAGATAAGATGGAAATAATTGATGAATTTTTGGTGGAAGTGAATGAACTCGCGAGCAGACCGTTTGTATTTCTAACTCCAAGCCAGATAAGTGACTTGGCCAGTAGTTTAAAGCTAGAAGACTTGGCTACCGAGTTTAGTGGTAATGGGAAGAAGGGATTACTTTTATTATTGGACTACTACTATAAGTATTGCAACAAGTTAGAATATACTCAAGAGATCGAGTTGGTCAAACTATTAACCAATTCCAAGTTTATGTTGGTTTCTAACGACGGTATTTTGACTTTCTTGGAATGCTTCAACTACTTCTTAACGAAGATTTTGGAAAAGTCACAGTTGACACCACCTAGTAGTTTGGATAATGAAGTCCCGTCACAATCTGCGAAGATAGAGGAGTCTCTTGTGATCAGAAACCTTAAGGTTTTGTTCAAAAAGTTGATTAGTTATGAAATCGTAGACTATAACTTTGTTTATACCATTTTCCAATCGGTATCATCAAACTTGGAACTTTCCATCAGTTATAAAGAGATGTTTTTGGATTTACTTGTGAATCCAGGTGACCAGAATATCAATATGAATCAGCAGATATTCTTGGACTTGAACGGGGAGCAGTTCATGAGAAATGATAGCTTGGTGTTGGAAATCATTTGTCACACCCCTGTTGAGAGTTACAACTACATGATGTTCAAGTTCTTCAGAAACTTAATATACCAGAAATCAAGACATTTGTTTGAAAATTTGAGCAAATTCAATGAACTGAAACTAGTTTATATCTTAAACAAATTATTAGGGTTGAAGATTGAAAAGCTTGAAGACATTTATGTTCCAGGGAACTTGAATATCAATGAATTCAACTTATCCTTATATCAATTATTATTAAGAATCGTCATACAAAAGGATTTCAAGAATGTACCATCAGAGGTAAAATTCATGAGTTTGAAGAACTTAGTTAAGAGTGTGTTGGAGAATCTCCATATCAAATTCTCGTCCAGTAATTCATATTTTGGAGAATTGTTCAACCTTTTAGGAGTAGATGAAAAGATTACAATTTCAAAGATTATCGAGTCACTTTTGTTTGAGACCATCAGGTTCGTCGACAACAAATTTTACTGTATTTTAGACACAGAAAACAATATCGATTACTTGCCTATTTTTTTTGATTACTATAAAAAGTTGTCTGTATCATCAGTGGATATTGAAATGAACCAAGATTTGTTCAGCAATCTAATCCAGTACTTAAACCAGTTGAATTCATTCGAACTCGAAGAAAATTCAATATCATTTGAACATGCATTGTCGATATTTCTAAGAATCTTGATTGTCCACAAAAATTCCATTATAAACTTTATTGTCCACGATGAAATAAATGGATATGAATTTTCGAACAACCTAAAACAGTTACTTGATTCCAAACAACTCAATCATCACAGAATGGAGAGACTCAAGATATTGTTGTACGATTTGCTTTTGATATTCAAGAACTTGTTGTTGCAACAGATTTCAAAGGTTACAAAGGAGACAACCAGTAACGCTTCCAACTTGAATCCCAACTTGAACAGTGGCTCCAACGGAGACGCAAGAGTGGATATGAATGATATTCTCCCCGATTATACCAAATATGAAAAGTTGTTATCAGTATATGACTTGCCCGATTCGTATAATGCTAACAATTCTTTACACCAGTACCTCGATGACTCCAAAATCAAGTCCGCCGCCATGTTGACTGAAGACGAGCTTTTAAAAGGTGGTGACTATCAAAGCCTCAATTACAGCAACCTTATGTTGATCAACAAGTCTGCTGAAGACGAATACTCTCCATTCAACTTACTTGGTGATAGCAAGAATACCACAAGCAAGTTCAATATCAAGAGTTTTGAAATCATCGATGACACAACTACAAAACTTAACGATGGCAGATTCAACTTGCTGTTGTTTGACGCTTTCACCACCAAGCAAAACCCCCCATAATTGTATAGTAAATAGCATATAATAAACCACATTATTGGTGTACGGATGCGCAGCCTATTTATGCAATTGTGCGCGTTGTTGACAGTTCACAGGATATGTCCAGACAGTTACAAGAACCATATCATTATGAACCAAGAGAGGTTGATTACGAGTCCGAGGACTCACTAGACGAGTCTCCATTGGTGAATAAGGTGAAAACCTTTGACCAAGGTAAAGATTTGAGCTTTTTGGCATCTGCAAACTTTTCAACAGATTCAATCGCAGAAGTGGATGAAGGTATGGTATACGAGAACCCTTTCAATTTCCATGGGGACAACATGGCAAATGGATCATCTAACGGGTCAGGAAACCTGGGTTTGGAAAGTCCAATTGGTTATAAAGAAGAAGGATTCGAAACTGGTACCCCGGTGTCTAATAATATTCTTAATATGAACCACGGACGAAGATTGTCAATTTCTTCTTTGAATTCCCCTACTTCTATCTTGAGGCCCCAGCCCAGTACCAGACCAAGACCAAAATCCGCCATAATATTTGCTGATGATGTAGATAGTCCTATGAAATCTCCAACCCAGATGAGGACAGGAAGAAGGACAAACAATTATATTCCTCCTCCCATAATAGCACCTCCTAACACTTCAAGATCCTCATCTCCTACAAGGTCTACATCCCCTACAAGAATGAACAGACATTTCAGATCAAAATCGCCCGTACGTAGGCTGTCGTCTCCCTCCAAGAGCTATCAACCGTTCAATTTCAAATCTCAGGAGGTTATGACCAACAATGGAACCACTGGTCACTTGAACGTTAAGTCTGCTGCCCATCGTAAAGGTCACAAATACAAACATTCATCTGTATCCATGAATTATTTCCAAGAACCAGACCAATCTTATACCTCGAGCCCTTCGCCGTCTCCATTTTATACTCAACAACAGCATATAATGCCAGATCAATATCCTATCCCAACATACAAAGAAGCATTTAGGTCTGTTACCCTGAAGCAGAAGTTCAAACTAGGATGGTCAATGGTCCATTTGTTGTTATCCTTATGTGTGTTTATCATAGGAAACAAGATCAATGTGTCTGAATTGGGTACGTTGGCGCATTTGATTTTCTATGATTCGTTAGGAGGCTTGGTGATAGTCTTTGTGGATATAATAGGGAATTTCGAAGTGTGGAAGAATTCATCATTAGTATTTCCATTTGGATTAAGTAGGTTAGAAGTCTTGATAGGGTTTTCATTAGCAGCATCATTAATAATGGTTGGCTTTGATTTGTTAAGTCATATTTTTGAAGAATTCACATTATTTGTCTTTAAAATGGAAACTGACGAAGGAAATCATTCTCATCATATTCATTCCTCATCAATCCAACCAAATAGTTCATTTGTCTACTTTTTTACGTTAGTGACAACCATAACTACTACTTTAGTTACATCCAACTATATCTTAAACTCCAAAAAAATCAACAAAATCATCAAAGGTCACAATAGAGGTATAAGTAACATAGGATTGTTGAACGAAGAAAGTTTATCTAAGGTCGATAAGTTTGAAAAGTTCAATAAATTTACCAATATTGTGACCAAAAATCCAACATATATTCTTACATTGACTTACGCCATATTTCTTATTATTTCACCCATCATATCAGACTTGATCCTGAGGCAATTCGAGTTGGACATTAATGAGTTGGCATCATTAGTGATTTCTGTTTTATTCTGCTTGACTGGCTGGAAATTAGTACAAGCATTAGGTGGAATGTTATTATTATCATACCCTTCTTCGGATTACGAATATAGTAAGTTGAAACTATCCATTTTAACAGAGTTAGAAAGCTTAGAACAGTTTAAAACCAATTATAAAATAGAGACCCTCTTTGTTAGTAAGTTTAACCATGAAGTTTTCATAATTGGTATAAAACTTCTAATGCTTGGAAGTTCCATCGATGAAGAAGCAATAATCAAACACGAAATCATCAAACTAATCAAGAAGAAATTATCAAGAAGGCAAAAGGACTTCAAGTTAGAAATCACTATTGACATCGATCGCTAATTGCATATATACATTTTAATACATATTCACTGGTTGGAAAATATCTCTTGCAACATAGTCCCAATTAGGCAATCGTGAGTCAACCGCGATGAAGTATCAAATTTTCACTGAAAAATATTATACTACTAAAGATGATTAGAACTGTCAATAGATTAGGGTGTTTGAATCAGAGTAGAAGATTGTATTCTACAATCAAGGAAGCTGCTGAAGATTCTCAGACTGGACAATATGTGAAGACCATCATCAATCCATATACTGCTACAACTTATGCCAGACCCAATTTAATTTTCACTCATGGTAAAGGATCATTATTATATGACTTGGAAGACAATGAATACGTTGATTTCATAGCAGGAATAGCCGTCACAGGGTTGGGACATTCACACGAACCAATAACTGAAATCATCAGTTCCCAATCCAGTCAATTAATCCATTGTTCAAACTTATTTCATAATATGTATGCTGGGGAATTAAGTGCAAAATTAATCAATAAAACCAAAAGCTCTGGGGGGATGCATGATGCATCCAAAGTGTTTTTATGTAACTCAGGTACCGAAGCCAATGAAGCAGCTTTAAAATTTGCCAGAAAAGCAGGTAAAACAATCAGTAAAGATAAAATTGAAATCATCACATTCGAAAATTCGTTCCATGGAAGATCCATGGGTGCATTATCGGTAACCCCAAATCCTAAATACCAAGAACCATTTGCTCCATTGATTCCAGGCGTTAAAGTATGTAAGATCAATGACTTGGACAGTGTAAAAGCCAAAATCAATGAAAACACCTGCGGAGTTATCATCGAACCAATTCAAGGTGAAGGTGGGATCAGTACTGTTGATGCCGAATTCTTGATAGGATTGCGTAAACTATGTGATGAGTTCAACGTTGTATTGATTTACGACGAAATTCAATGTGGTTTGGGTAGGTCAGGTAAATTATGGTCTCATAGTTATGTCGAGAAAGAAGGACACCCGGATATAGTGACTATGGCCAAGGCATTAGGTAACGGGTTCCCTATTGGTGCCACTATGATAAATGACAAAGTCCAGGACGTTTTGAAAGTAGGAGACCATGGTACCACTTATGGTGGTAATCCTTTAGGTTCAAAGGTCGGAAGTTATGTGTTGGAACAGCTTAGTGATAACGAGTTTTTGGGTGCAGTTAACAGTAAATCTGAAAAGTTCAAAACAGCTTTAAGCAAAATAGTTGAACCATACCCCGTTAAAGTCAAAGGGAAAGGATTATTATTAGGATTGCAGTTCGAAGAGTCAGTAAATATCAATAAAATCATCGAGGAGTGTAGAAACAACGGATTATTGGTATTATCTGCGGGAATGAATGTTGTTAGAATCATTCCTGCTTTGAATATCCCTGATGACTTGATTGACAGAGGCTTGGATATCCTAGGAAAAGTCATCAAGGCTAATATGAAGTAGTTTCGATCACTCTGAAGAATAAAAATTTCTAGAAATTCGATTATGTCCTCATATCAATTATATACTCTTACTATTATCTTCAACTTCTGGATTTTTTTGGTCTCTAAACTGTTAACAAAATCTCATTGAAATTTTTATCGCAAAGATCAGAGAGGAAATGACAATTACCACCAATTTGGATTATTGTTTGGAGCAACTACTAGAGTTCAAGCCGCCTAGACTATTGCCCGAAGAAACAATACAGCTGATATGCCACGAGCTTAAAGTGCAATTGTTGAACACGCCCAATATTATGGATATTCCTAGTCCCATTACACTAGTTGGTGATATTCATGGCCAGTATCATGATTTGCTTGAAATATTCAAAATTGGCGGGTCTCCTCCCCACACAAACTATTTGTTTTTAGGAGACTACGTAGACAGAGGATATTACTCGGTGGAAACCATCACATTACTCATTTTGTTGAAACTAAGATACCCTACTAGAGTTTATTTAATAAGAGGAAATCACGAATCTCGTACAATCACTACCAATTATGGATTTTATTCCGAGGTTTTGAACAAATATAATGGGAATGCAAGCGTATGGCAAAATATCACTGATTTATTCGATTATTTACCCTTGGGAGCTATTATTGACAACAAAATCTTTGCAACTCATGGAGGATTATCACCAAGTTGTCAGATTCTTGATCAAATCAGGACAATTGATAGATTTAGGGAAGTGCCTCATGATGGAATAATGGCAGATTTAGTATGGTCCGACCCCGATCCCGAAATTAAAGACTTTAAATTGAGCCCTAGAGGTGCTGGTTATTTATTTGGGTCTGAAGTAATGAATAAATTCTGTCATGAAAATGATGTAGTTCAATTGATCAGAGCCCATCAGTTGTGTAACGAAGGCTTTGTGAATTATTGGAATGGTAAGTGTATAACCGTATGGTCTGCCCCAAACTATTGTTATAGATGTGGTAACAAAGCAAGTGTGTTAGAGATTTTACATACAAATTATGGCAAATCCAGTTTCAGCAAAGAAGGTGTTGATGGACAAATATTCAATGTGTTTGAAGCTTCTCCAGAAAATGACGAGGACACAATGAATGGGAAATCAGTTAATGGTAATGAAAATGTTAATGAGTTTTACAAAACAAAGTCGATAGATTATTTTTTATAGTTTTATAGTTTTATAAATACAGTTTTTATAGTATATTTAATTAATTACATACAACATATACATTGTACTTTTGTTTATTTCACTCTATGAATAATACAACTCAAAATTGAATCCACTATCAATTTCATAATCTTCTAATGTTATATGGTTTTTGTATATCTGATTACCTTTTTTTAAAATGATTTTTTCCCAGTTGGTACCTATTTGTAACGATAAGATCTTCTTGAAGTCTTCAATGGTATCTGTTTCCAAACATTTCACTTTGATCTTCTTTCCAACTCTATCATTAACTGAAACTTCAATCATCTCGCGAAAAACAAGTTTGCAAAAATTGCGATTAATATAGAGAAATATGATAGATATTATGAATTGAATCCATATATTATATTATATACTAGCGAAAGTTCACAATTCCTAAACAATCATGGTGTTTTGTTTAGAGAAACTTGCGTATTTCTGGAAAGGATCGTTTCTTTCCAATTCATATTCTGGGTTCTTTGATTTTTGAATCTTGTAATAACGTCTTTTAACCCATTTCCAAGCTTCGACACCCATGACGAAAACAACAGTAAAAGCAACAGACAAACCCCATTCATAACCAATAGGACCATGCAAAAAGACCTTGTTATTAATAACTGGAATATAAACAACTGGGAAGACGGAAACCAAAGCAAAACAAACAGAAATCAACAAGAACTTATTATCCCATAAATCCTTTCTTAAAGATGCATGCCATGATAATTCAGAGTCTGGTCTCATTAAAAAGAATGAATTACGTAAATGGACACATTCCCAAGCCAATAAAACTGCACACCATGTGAAAGCAGCAAAAGCACCAGATCTACCTCTGAAAACCAATCCACAATCATCTCCACCGTCAGTGTTACAATTCTCCCCTAAGTAACCATTTCCAATTTTGAAAACGATAAGTGAATAACAAGCTAAACAACTGGCTGCCATCCAAGTACCATAAACAAACATATCAACAATGATTTCCCAAGTGAAAATTGTTTTGTTTGGAGGAACCAATAAAACTTCATCATCAGCCTTTTCTTGACCCAAACCCATAGCTGGGAAACAAGAAGTAACAACGATAATCCATAAACATTCAACAGGAGCTAATGGGAAAACAGAGAAACCGTTATCATCAATAAATGCTAAACCAATCATTAAATATAAAGCTTGAGCAACATTTTCAGCTAATAATTGTAAAACGAATTTTTGAATATTAGAACTCATTCTTCTACCTTCTTCAATAGCATTCAAAATGGAAGAGAAATTATCATCGGTTAAAATAATATCACTAGCGTCTTTAGCAACATCAGAACCATTCATACCCATAGCAATACCAACATCGGCCTTTTTCAAAGATGGAGAATCATTAACCCCATCACCAGTCATAGCACAGAATTTACCTCTTCTATGTAAGGCATCAATCATTCTGACTTTAGTTTGAGGAGCACAACGAGCAATAACCAATGGTAAAACAGGTAAGTCATCAATTTCTTGATCTGACAATTTATCAAATTCAGAAGCAGTCATGACCATGACCTTAACAACTTCTTCAGCATAGTGGAACATATTAGTTGGAATGATACCAACTTCTTGAGCAATAGCCTTAGCAGTACCAGGGTGATCACCAGTCAACATATGAACATTAATACCAGCTTTATGACAAGCTTTAACACTTCCAGCAGTTTCGGGTCTTGGAGGATCATAAATACCAATTAAACCTTGGAAAATTAAATCTTTTTCAACATGGTCTCTTGATTCAGCGTTTTCTTTATCTAAATTGATGTCTCTTGAAGCAAAAGCTAAAACTCTAAGACCTTCAGAGGATAAAGCATTCATATTAGCTTCAATTCCTTCGATATCACTTTCAGTTAAAGGAATAGGTTCAGTATTACCTTCCTTTTCACCATACCAGAATTTACAGATTGATAATAATCTTTCGACAGCACCTTTAGAATAGACAACCGCTTTACCAGTGGTAGTATCCTTATAAATAGCAGACATACGTTTAATACTGGAATCGAATGGGAATTCAGCAACATGATCTAAGTTATGAGCAGCAATATATTCATCACGCTTGTAATCTAATCTTTGAGTGAAAACGTTAATAGCAATTTCAGTAGCATCACCATGAGCTTCCCAAACTTCTTCACCTGATTCAGTTTTGTTTTTGACAACTTTGGCAATATTAGCTAAAGTAGCAATTTGTAACCATTTATCAAAATTAACTGCAGTTTTTGGTAAAGAAGGAATATAATCTAATTCATCATCGGTTTCTTTGATGTAATTAGGAGAATATTTAATAAAAGAAACATCACCTTGAGTTGGATCAAAAACATCGTTAGAGTTATTAACTAAATAAGTACCAACAGTTGGAACCCAAACTTTTCTGGCAATCATCTTACCCAAAGTTAAAGTACCAGTTTTATCGGAACAAATATCATTAATACCACCTAAAGCTTCTAAAGAATCTAATTTACGAACAATGACATTCTTAGTAACCATAACTTGAGCACCAATTGCCATGGTAATAGTTAAAACAACAACCAAAGAAGATGGAATCATAGATAAGGCAACACAAATAGCATAAATGGCAACAGATCTATTAACATCGAATTTTTGAGAACCCATAACAACAATAGCGAAAACAACGGCAATCCAGAATAATAAAATAGCTAACCAAGAAAGTCTTCTTTGTAAAGGAGTACCAACATTGGTACCTAAAATGTTCATAACAACATTTAAAATGGTTTTACCCATAGCACCAAAGAAACCTCCAATACCAGAACCTTCAGCTGGTTTAACAATTAATTTATCATCGGCGTTTTGTAAGGAAGCAGCGATTTTACCAATTTCAGTATTTAAACCAGTTTCAACAACAATACCGACACCTCTACCTTTAGCAACAACGGAAGAAGAGTAAGCCATGTTAATTCTATCACCAACAGGACATTCACTATCGAAAATTTCTTCAGGGTCTTTAGCAACTGGTAAAGATTCACCAGTCAATAAAGCTTCATCAGTTTCTAAATTGGTGGTTTCAATCATTCTAAGATCAGCAGGAACAGTATCACCGACTCTGATGTGAACAATATCACCAGGAACAACTTCATCAGTACTAATATTAGCTTCGACATTGTCTCTCAAGACTCTAGCCATTGGGGAACTCAAGGATTTTAATGAACCCATGGTTTTTTCAGCTTTAACTTCTTGAATGAAACCAACACCAATATTAATACCAACAACACCGGCAATAACCCCACCAGAAATCCAATCTTTGATAGCCAAAGCAATAATCATAGAAATGATTAAAACTAAAATCATAGCATTAAAGACTTGATGAGCCAAGATCTTTGAATAACTAATAGTAGCTTCATTACCTAAATTGTTTGGACCGAACTTGTGAAGATTTTCAGACGCTTGAGACGCTGTTAAACCGACATTATAATCAACACCAAATTGTTTTAATACAACTTGATATGATTTTTGGTAATATTCATCACCATAATTCAACTTCTCATTGTCATAACTTTGAGATGTTTGATGAGCATTATTCTTAATTGAAGAGCCTGAACTCTCATCTTTTTCAGGTTCTTGGAAATTAGCAGGACTAATTTCAGAATTAGTTGCGGACTTTATCTTTAACTAAAACAATTTGAAAATTTGAACAAGTTTCTACTAAGTAGAAAAACTAAACAGCCAAAAAAATACTCTAGTCTATAATATTTATAAATAACCTTGTTACTTATAAATTAAAAATATTCTTAGATTAACACTATACAGACGTATATCGCAAAGTTTTAACGGCGAATTGCTGTTCCTTTATACTTTTCCAATCTCAATTTCTTGTATGAAAATTCCTGTGCATAATCGGAATTAAAATATCTGACAATCTTGAGGTATGTTGGTTTACTTTGTTGGAAACAGGCCAGCAATTGAGAACTCCAGGTGATATACTCAACCGTACCTTCAGATAGCAGTATAGTAGTATTGTAATCTAAAAGTTGTATCTAAAGAAGGGCCCTGGTTACCGTTACTAGGGTTTTAGTTGAACAATTTATTAAGCTCATCTCGTTAGGCTTGGCACCAGCATGGGGTCTAATTAATTGAGCCCATATGGGCTGCGTTTAACGGGAAGAAAGAGAGAATGGATGAACAAAACGTAGTGATTGAGGAATGCATAAGTAACAGTCGGTGGCCACCAATAGTAGATGGTCATCTTTGATACTTGAAAAATTTTCTATCTAAGGCTTTCACAAGGTTCCTGCATGAAGCCCGTGTCAAGCTAACGGTATTGTGATGCTAAGAGTCAAGATAAGACCAATGGCTAGCAAGAAAGTAAATATTAGTACTAGAATTACCCTAGTATAAATATAGCAGTAATGTTGTACCAAGGCTTCAGATACCCAAGAAAATTGGATTCTTGGACATGTCAAAAGGGTTGACTGTATGAAGATAACAAATGCGACTGTATGAAGATAACAAGTGCGACTGTATGAAGCTAGTTACTGTATGAAGTGGTTGAACTGTATGAAGTGATTAAAACTGTATGAAGTGATTAGTAAAACTGTATGAAGTGACTGAAACTGTATGAAGCTTTCAAATTGCCTTAGTGTCATTGGTTTCAATTCCTCCGGTTTCCTGTCATCCCAGATATATGCACACAAGATCAGTCACACCCCCGTACACCACCGATATCAAGATAAACCGCACATGGCTTCCACAATAGGAAAACTGCAAACAAACGAAGTCTGGGAAGCGCACGCCGCAAAAGAAATAAAGAAAAAGGCTAAAGACAAAATATAGAATATATTTAATAGGTTGGTTTTACAATTACAAATACATCAACTATAATGACAACTGTGCCATTTTTAAGACACTTTCATAACTACTTGCACCTCCGATGAATCCATTGGCATGAACAAAAATCCCATCATCAATACCAACTAATTCATTTAATGCTTCATCTCTAATTCCTCTCCATTCTGCTTTAATACCTTGTCTAAACTCAAAACTTCCGGAATTGACTGGGACTGTACTGATTCTCCATTTATCAGAACTATCTTGGAATAATACAAATTCGATTTTGCCAGTATTCAATTCTTTTTCTAAATTATATAATTGGTCTTTCCAAGGACAGAAGTTTCCTAATTTTATGATTTTCCCTGATTTATCAACATCAAATCTATTAATTAATGATTCTTTGACTATTTCTTTAGATTTTAACCAGGATTTTCCATAATAATTCAATATATTTTCAAATACTGACCCCATTAATGAACTACTGACCAAGAATTTTTTATCGAAATCTTCATCAGTTGGATTTTCATACCAAATTGGATTCAAATTAGAAATTATACTTGGTAACATCAAGTTTTTATCATTGAATTTATTCTCAACCTCAGCATCAAATTTATTGATACCATTATCATTAGCATCAATGGACTCAATAAATTCTTTATAAATCTTTTGATAGATTAATTCGATAATGTCCTCATCGTTATTATTTAATTTATGTTTGATGATATCTTTACCAAAATGCTTGTAGATCAATCCTGCACTACTTAATTTGGTTTTGTATCCTGGGAAAGTTTCGTCAAATTCTCTTTGATGATGATCAAAATATTTCACCCCATCGTATTTCCCACTAACATCAATGACAATTTCACTTTCTTCCCAATCTTTAGGACTACGGGAACGAACTAATTCATATTCGGCATATTTAGGCAACAACCTTAACATATATACTGCAAGACTTTCATCGGCATGGAAAGTACCTGAGTGTGTACAAATTTTTGGCATTTTGCGTTTAATAGACATGTTGAAAAATTCTCATCTCATTTTATTTCTATGAAATTGTCATCACTATAACACCATTTATCATTGGTTGATAACCTTTGGATTGAAGATAGCTTGGATTATTTTAATATTTTATAATAACCTTATAAAATAGTCAACATACCACCTTCTTGAAACAACTATTGTAACCAACAGAGACGAAAGAGCCAATCAGAGACGAGTAAAATAAGCAATAAAAATACATAAATTCATGATTATAAATAAATTATTCCAAAGAAACAAAAACTCCATCTCTATGGTTCATTGTTAATTGAATATTTTTCTTTGGAGGATAAACTTCATCATTAGTGGAGATTTTTGAGAATAATTGACATAATCTAACAATGACGTAACTAGCTTCAGTTAAAGCAAACTGTTGACCAAGACAAATTCTTGGACCACCATTAAATGGTAAGTATGCCCAACCCAATTTGTTCAAGTTAGCCCATCTTTCTGGATTAAATTCTTCGGCATCTTTACCATAATATTGTTCATCTCTATGAGTAGCATAAATGGAATATGCAACGGTTGAACCTTTGGCAATGTAAAGAGGACTTTGACCATCTTTACCACCACCTCTTGGTAATGTAGTTTCTTTAGTGGCAGTTCTAAAGTTGTGTGGGACTGATGGATACATTCTCAAAGCTTCGTTAACAACGAATTTTAAGTATTCACATTTCTTCAAAGTTTCGAAAGAAATAGCTTCAATATCTTCTTCAGTACCGGTACCAAAATCTTCGATAACAGCTTTTCTTAATTTTTCCCAAACTTTTGGATTTCTAGATAATTCAAAGAAGGTAAAACTTAATAAACCAGCGGTGGTATCCCTACCAGCCAATAAAATATTCAAAGCTTGATCCCTTAAAACCTTTGGATCTCTAGTTTGTTTAGCCAATTCATATAAGAAAGTGTAACCACCTTTCGATAATTCGTCCAATTTTTCAGGATCAGTTTGTAATACTTTGTTAACGAAATAGTCAGTAAATTTATGAACAATTTTGTTAGAATCTCTGAATTCTTTGTTGTTAATTAAGAAATAGAACACTTGACTATAAGCTCTTGATGATAAGTAAGCTTGACTAGTATTAAAACCTTCAGCAAACTCCAATCTACCTTCAAAATCAAGTTCAGAAGTTTCTCCAATAGATTCATCTTTTAAAGTATCAACACTTTCACCAAATAAAAATTCTGTAGCAGTATCCATAGTAAGCTTGAAGAAATAATCTTGAATGTCGAAAATTTCACCCTTATATTTTAAAATATGCTTTTGTAATGATCTGACATGTCCTTCTAAAGATTTCACATGAGCAATTTGTTCTCTTGAAAATTGAGGTCTTAACATAGCTCTACTATTTTTCCACCCTTGGGCATCCAAAGTGAAAATACCATCCCCTAACAAAGGTTTGAAATGAGCATGTCTAGTACCCAAAGCAAATTCATTAAATTGAGTACCTAAAACCGCTTTAATATTCTCAGGGTCTCTGGTTAAAACAACTGGTACTACACCACCAACTTTGAAGTAACAAGTTTGATGACCTTCTAAGACACCAATAGCATGTTCAGCCAAAATACCTTTTGATTTAGCAGATAAAGCTTTGAAAATCAAAGGAAGCGCAAGGAAACCATTTGGAGCATGGAAAGGTTCTTGACAATTATGTGCCTTTTTGAATTTTTGGATTCTAAGGTATCTTGCAAAAAATAAAAAAGCTCCAACTAATGCAAGTAAAATGAAATATTTGTATTGTTCCATTATGTATGATATAAACTTATTCGATTCAGTATAAAGCTATATTAAACAAGAATATATTCTAGTTGAAATTAAATTATAAAGAAATTTAAACTAGAAATTCACTGTTCTTATATCCAAATGTAGTTCATGTGAATAATTTGGCAATGTTATGTTAATGAAACTATTTTAGGAAAATGTCTACACGACATTACGTTCGATACGGAGATAGCTAGCAATGATGCAATATATTAAGGTTTCGGAGAACAGGGTTAAAGGATGTATACATCTGCTAAAAACTATTGGCAACTAATGTATAGGACCATAACAATATAGTATGCAGTATATTAGGTTAATCGATTTACATTATTTATCACCAATAAGGGCCATCAGAATAGGTCGTGGGTAATAGTGCAGTGAATGTCGAAGGTGTCGGAGAATACTGAAAAATGTCGCACTGTCGCAGCCCAAAAACTTGGTTGGGGAATTGCCAACTAATATGCACAGGCCGACATCCACTTCCCATGTGCAGGAGGTGTATCCCCTAGATGACTTTATTTTTAGTGGGATGGTTAGAAAGAGCTTATGTCTGGATGTAGGCTTTGGTTAAACCCGCTAGTTACATAAAAATTGTGAGGGGCATGCACGTCCATTAATTTTACCTCCTACGACACCCGGAGTAACCAGATGAATCAGCGACATGAGAATTGAATCATGAAAATAGTATGGGGTAGAACAGTTATGTAGATAGAAGAAGTGATAAAATGCAATTTATACTAACAAATACTATGTATAAACCAAGGAAATCAAATAGTTATTCTATTGGAAAGTCTGCTTTTACAAATGTTTAGATATTTTTTTATAGACACATCAATTATCGTGTATATGTAATCCGTCAGCTATCGGAGTTTTCGTTTGGGATCATATTGCGATGACACGCACATGAACTTTAGGACTAGTTAATCAGACCATTGCATATGATAGTTTATAAGGTACTGAAGTTAGTATTAATGTTTGGTGAAAGTACAACAATGAATTTATTCCGTTATACATCATAATTTCCTTTTGTAATTTTCATAGCTTTTCATTGATTGATAATTTGATTTATTAGCAACAATAGTTAACTCATCATCTGAATTATCAAGTGAAATTTGTTTATTTTTATTTATCTTTTCATTGGTTACAGTTTTTGGTTTTAGTATTTTCATGGTTTCATCCCATTTTTGCTTCTTTTCGAGTTTATCTTTTTTACTCATACCCAAATTTATCTTTTTGCCTTTTGTTAGACTTTTCAATTCGTCTCTTAAATCTTTTACATCACCAGTATTGATAGTTTGATTATTCGTCTTTCTTATAGTAGTTGTCTTTTTAATTAACCCCAAACTTTCATATTTTGATCTATCAGCTAGTTTTAATAATTTGTTTTCCAATTTTTGATTCACTTTTTCGTCCTGAAGTTTTCTTTTCATTCCTTCTTTCTTGAAAACATTATCTTTTACATACTTATTCAGATTAAAATTAGATTGCATACCATAAATTTTACTTTGTTCGTTTAGTTCTTTCAAATGTTCCAGTTGTTTTTGAAGCGGATTAAACAATTTCACTGATCCATTTAATTCCATTCTTTTATTCTTTAAAAACTTCTTTTCTTGTCTACTTTCATGAAATTCACAGTACTTTAATTTTGAGTTGATATACTTTTCACATTTTTCATCCTGACATTTCCCGATATTCTTTATCATTCCAATGGAAAGTATGTTATTTATAGATTCATTCAAGAAAAACTCAAATCCTTTAGAGTTCTTATGGATATTAGGATTCAATATCACAACTAATTCTCCTATGCTCAAGTTCCAATATTTATTATAGCCTTCACCAAATAAATTTATAGTAATAGTATGCTGGAAATTCCCAATTCTTAACTTCAAATATCTATCATTCTTAATTGTCTTCAATACCTTTGACTTTTCAATTACAAATCCAATATATCCCCAATTTTCATAATTTGGTTCACTATAATTCGGTTTACATATCTTAGCCAACGCTTTAATCACATTTAAAACTTTGATTCCTTCAAGCATTTTACCGACTTGCTCTTTACTAAAATGACGGAGTCGTATCAAGTCTCCACTCAATTCTTCAGTTTCATCGACCTCTTTCTTTTCCATGTTTTCCATCTCAAATTCAAAGATTCTTTTACTATAATCGATTTTTGCAACTGCCTTCGTTTTCAAATTTTTATGGAATTGGGACTTCTCTTCGATAGCCCTTTTCTTTAACTCATATTCTTTCCTTAAATCGATCAACTCATCATTTTCATCGTCTGTGAGTTGATCTTCCTTTACTATGTCTCTTGGATCTTGCATAAGTACTGAGACGTGTACGAAAATGCGCATCAACAGTATGAGGAATAGAAGTAAGTCTTTAGTTAAGGCTATAGCACTGGATGTTCCCAATCCCTATGAGCACAAGGAAACACATGAAAGACCCGAGCTACATCTTACAAAATCTAGCACAGTTCCAATTTTTGAGAAAACGAAACAAGTAGGAGAGTTATTTCCATTCAGTGGTGACGAAAAAGAGATACTTAATAATGAATTATTCAGTAAAAACTTTAGCATAAATACCATCAGCATAGAGGATGAGGTGAAAATGAAGAGAAATGAAGCAGCAGACCACTTTTTGCGTGTTTTAGATATAAATATCCATCAATTGAACAATTATCAACAACAGTTGCACTCAATTACTGGCGAGTTGAATAAAATTGAGGACAATTACCATAAAATCAACCAATCCACTGAACAATTCAACAAACAATCTCAAGAACTTATGAATAAAGAGCAAGAAATGAATGAAAAATACGATTCCATCAATATAATCTTGAAAAACTTCGAAAATTTGAATGATATCACCAAAAAATTGAGTACGCCAAATAATGCTAAAATTATAAAATCCAAAACTTTTAACAAAATTTTAACTGATTTGAATAACTCATTGAACTTTATTAATAATGATGAATTCAAAGATTTTAAGAATATCGAAGTATATAAAATTAAATTTAGACAGTGTATGACAAGATGTTTAACGTTGATCAAAGATTATTTGGTTCAAGAACTCAAAAAGATTGAAAACAATATAAGAGCTAGCACCAAGAATGACCAAGAATTGATTAACATAGCAATTTATGATGATTTCGAAAACTATATTAAAGATTATCAAGATGTAGATTATAATTTCCCAAACTTGATAAATATCTTTATGATTCGAATCTTAGAGAACAACGAGGTTGAATATGAAGGTTTATTACTTGAAATATTCAGATTTTACTTTCAATTAAGATTAAGGTTGATTATTTTTGATAATTGGAAGCTTAAATCAGAGGATTTGATCAAATTTACTCAAGATAACTTATTGGTTATAAAACAGTTATTAGCCAAAGAGTTCAGTCTATTCAAGAGGTTTTTTGCCATTAATGAACTACCAGAGTTTATAAGTGAAGAAGTCTACGCTTTTTTCAAAGACCTTATAGAACCATTTTATGACATTATCAGGTTGAAAATCTTGAAAGAATTGAACATAGAGACACTTTGCCAGTTGACAACCTTATTACAAAACTATTATGAATACGAAGAGGTTGGGAATTCGGTCAACTTTCAAGAGATATTAGACCCTATATTATTTGAAGTTCAGTCCAGGTTGATATTCAGAATTCAATTATATATCGATAATAAGTTGATTCCATACAAACCAACACCCGATGATTTACAAATGGGACATTCCAAGAAGAAGAACTCTTTGGATGAGGAATTTGGTGAAAACCTCTTCCCTGAATTGTATTTACCACTAGGAAAGGCTTTAACGATATTGTCCAACATTTACGAGTTGATAAATTCGATTGTTTTTGATGATTTGGCACATTACATTGTTCATAGTTGCATTAAAATATTGCAGAATTCGTTGAAAATATCCGAATTGAATTTAGGAAAAACGAATTCTAAATTGTACTACTTGAAAAATTTAATTATCCTTAAGTACCAGCTAACCAATTTCGACATCAAATTCACCCATAACGATTATTCTATTGATTTCACTAGCGGGTTAAATGAATTATACAATCTTATAAGGAATGGAGAAGTATTGGTGACTTTGAATTCGGGAGTGTTCAACTTGATCAAGAAATCGTTACCCAAGATCATTAACAATATGATAGATGCCAAACTAGAAATTGAAATTGAAATCAACAATATAATCAACGAGTTGTTAACCGATTATCTCAACATCTTAATCAAAGATTTGCCCGACTTTGTAACGTACAAACTTAACATTACAGTCGAATTAAAGAATTTCAAAGAACAAATCATCAACTATTTGAACGATTTGAACTTTTTGAAGATTTTGTTCAACAATTTATCGGAAATTTTGATCAACTATTACAATGACTATTACTCAAAGCTACCAAAAGAAAAACTAGTTGATTTTATGGAACCAGATGTATTCACTAGGTTTTTATCTGACATTATTGATGAATTAGTCAATGATGAAAACTTGTCGAATAATTTAATGGACATCAAGCCTTTGCTAAAGTTTGATGAAGAGTTGAACGATTTAGGATCAGAAAACACCGAAACAAAACATGAATCAGAGAAAGAGTCACAGGAAGAACCCCAGGATTCAAAAACAGCGTCATAACATAATATATGTTCATTGAAATATTCT
Source organism: Yamadazyma olivae (assembly GCA_030571975.1). Lineage (NCBI taxonomy): Eukaryota > Fungi > Ascomycota > Pichiomycetes > Serinales > Debaryomycetaceae > Yamadazyma > Yamadazyma olivae. The sequence goes on from JAJLZD010000011.1 coordinate 305,485, forward strand.
ATTATACATCTATACTCTTATTTTCTGGTGCAAAGTCCACCTGTATCATATTATGCCCTAAAAGCATATGAAAACCTCCTGCTTTTTGCAATTTCCTTATGGCATCTCCTCTTCTTCAAAGGGATTATAGATGTTCTTAGACAACATCTGATTCAACTCGCTTTTTATATAACTCACTTTGTCAGGATGTACAAGCAAATGATTGTCATCCAACTCCTCTATTATAATGTCATGACGCTGGAGGTCCATTTGCACTATCAACGCCCTTATAGAAGGATCACATTGAACTAGTATACCTTTACTTGCAACTGCCATAAAGATTAGATGAAAAATTTCGCACTTGTTGATAACGAGATATGGAGAGGGAAGAACAGGATATCTCAGCAATTGAAGAGAATAATGAGACTTTAGGGGATACCAATGTGCAAAACGATGAAGATAGCGCGGTAGAAGATGCTTATACAGAAACAAGCGAGGCAAACGACATAGACACTCGGGAGAAAGACCCAAAAGAGTCGGAAGAGGACTTTAGTGATGATGATACAGTAGGAAACACAACGTTTGAAACGACCTATGGATCCGATTCAGATGATGACGATAAAGATGAGGAGCCTCCAAAGTTAAAATATGCAAGGCTTTCACAACTCCCTTCCAATTTCTTCAATAAAGATCCCATATCGAGTGTGACTTTTCATGATAGTTATTTTATATTTGCAACCCATTCAGGTGTAATCCATATAACAGATAACCAATTCAATGGCATACGAACCTTCAAGGCACATAGAGCCTCAGTCTTATCAATATATACAGATGGCCAATTTTTTGCTACTGGATCGATGGATGGTACGATTGTCATAGGTTCTATAACAGACGAAAGTGATATCATAGCTTATGACTTCAAAAGACCAATTCATGCAGTAATCTTGGACAAGAATTATAATAAAAGCCGTAGTTTCATCAGTGGTGGAATGAGTGGGAAAGTCATTTATTCAGCTAAGAATTGGTTGGGTCAAAGGTCTGATACCGTGTTAGACGAGAATAATGGACCTATTGTTTCAATTACTACTGTGGATGATATTATTATCTGGATGAATGATAAAGGTATTTCGATTTACCATATACCCAATAGGCTGGTGATCAAAGTCATCGAGAAACCTGAAGACTCGCCTCGGAGTGACTTGTATTGGCCAAAAGTTCATTTCCCTGAGACTGACAGGGTTTTAATCGGCTGGGCCAATTACATTTGGTCTTTGAGAATAGCTATAAGGACAAATGAAGATAAAGAAGAAGATTCTGCTAGTACTAATCGGTCAAGAATTCTACCAAGTGCTGCATCCATATCTTTCAGAGCTGTGCAAGAAAAGAAAGTGGAAATCGAACATGTATTCAAATTGGATAGCTTGATTGCTGGTATTTCAAGTTTTAAAGATGACTACTGGATGATTTTATCCTACGAGCCACCAAACACCGATGACACAACTAACGTAGTGTTTAACTATCCAGACTTGAAATTGATCAATTCATTGACAGGAGAGGTTGACTTTGAGGAAGAAATCGGACTAAGAAGCATTGAAAACCTAGGATTGAACGATTATCATCTTGGTATACACATTGGAGACACTGCCACTAGATATTTCATCATTAGTGCTAAGGATGGTGTCATCGCACAAGAAGTTCAACTCGAGGATAGGTTGAACTGGTACATTGAACATGACAAATACTATGAAGCTTGGGATATCAGTGAACATCTTGTAAGCAAACTAAAAAGGCTCAATTTCGGGGTTATGCATGTTGACCATCTAGTAAAATTAGATGAATGGGATGAAGCTGCTGATTATTTGAAGAAGATAATGGATATTGATTATGAAAAGTTGCCTGAGGGAGACACTAGGAGTACTATCATGACGACGAGATCCAGTAATTCTAAAAATAGTGATTTATACGATGACGAGTTTGTTCTTAATATTGTTCAACAGTGGGAGTCATGGAGTACGATTTTTATCAAGACAGGTAATTTCAAATTGATAAGCTCCATTTTGCCAGAAAGCCCAAAGTTATCCCTACCAACTGGTATATACAATCAGATTTTGGAGTTGTGGTTATACGAAGACGTAAAACAGTTTGTTCACCTACTAAATTCATGGGATCTTGAGTTGTTTGATGTGAAAAAGGTCGAAGATATGATGGAAACGTTTCTAGCTGAGAGTAGCACAAAGGGCAAAGGTGAGGAAGATTCCGTTCGGAGAAGTTTGGTAGACTTATATGTCAAGAAGTTTGAACCCCAAAAAGCTGTGAAGCATTTGTCCATATTGAAAGATAAGAATTTGATCCAATTTTTGTCGTCCAATCACTTGTTAACAAACTACATAGACGAACTACCATCGATGATATTATTTAGGTTTGAAAATGATGAATTTTCTACCTTACCATTGGACCAATTGGCCGCTAGATTGAACGATGTTGTGGATATATTCGTTGATAAAAGGCACGAAATCAGTCCCAAGGTTCTTATTTCTCTTATGAATAGTAACAATTTGAATTACTTGAATTATCTTTATTTGGAGAAGCTACGTGAAGTGGATGACTTCTTAACCAACGAATTCGGAGACAAAATCATCGAATTATACAGCCAGTTCAATAGGTCGAAACTTTTACCTTACTTAATGAAGCACAGTGATTACAACATTGATTTGTCCATCAAGTTATGCGAAGCCAACGAATTGTACGAGGAGTTGGTATACTTGCTAGGTAAGATTGGGGAAAACAAGAAAGCATTACTATTAATCATCGACAAACTAGACAACCCTGAAATTGCCATCAATTTCGCCAAACATCAGAACGATAAAGAAGCGTGGAATATATTATTAGACTATTCAATGACAAAACCCAAATTTATCCAGGCATTGATAGAAGGGGCCGATGACCAATCCAATCCGTTTTATGACCCCATTTCTATCATCAAGAGGATCCCAAACGATATCAAAATCGAAGGATTGAAGAGCTCAGTCACAAAAATCTCCGAAAACAATGAGTTGAGTTTACTTTTGAACCAACTTATCTTGAAAATAATCAGTAACAGATCAGAAAGCATCTCCAAAATGTTCAAACACAACTTACTCGAAGGGTTTGAAATCAATGTCAAAGACGCAAATTTTTTGCAGCTTGTCAACCACTACGAAACAATACTTATCTATAATGATTCATTCATGGAACCACATAAACATTTATTAGAGTCTGAAGTAAACAAAGCACACCATAAATCCGTATACAATGGCCTTGAATCGAAATTGAATCATCTACAGACTCTTAATGAGTATTTGAAGAGCGAATAATCAGTTTGTGTATTTGCAGCCATTTGCGAAAGCTCCAAAAGTTATATAGAATGTATAATTCCTTTAATGTATTGACGTCAATAAGACCAGAGAAGGGAACAAAACCCTCTTTATTTGAGTCCTATTCACCTGTGGAAACAGCTGGTGTTCCCACACACGCCAGTTCGAACGGTATAGAAATCTCGTTCAAAAGATTCACGAGGCTGGAACCAAAGAACCAGGTAGAAAGGCCAACCTTGGAGTTGGAAAATAAGTTTAGGACAACAGAGGATAAGTATGATTCTTTGCTTGATGAAATATTTGAGAGTTACCTAGAACCCAATTGCCAGTACCCCGAAAACACTCATAACCAAGACCGGCTAGACCAGGATCAGTCTAAATCGTGTGAAAATGGAACTCTAAGGAGTCTTAAATCAGTTCATAAAGTTAAAACACTAATCCCATTGTTAAGAAACCCATCGTTTTTAAGATTTGACCACATTGACCATTTGAAAAGGAAGGAGAGTGGTGAGTTTCTAGAAACACATTACCTTGGCCGAAATCTGATAAATGTTGCCCATGACACATTTGAAAACTCGGATTTCGGAGGGAACTCACTTGCTGCAAAAGTTTTCAGTGGTATGAAGAGATTAAGGCAAAGGCTACACAAGGCGTCTTCCAGGTCTATATCCTCCAAGTCTATATCCTCCAAGTCTATATCCTTCAAGCCCATCAGCGAAAACTCTAGCGTAAAAACCATTTTCAAATGGCCTTCTTTCGTACTAGAGGCACACGATGGCCACTACCAAACCCGATTAAATTACTACTTCCCGAGATTTCCAAAGGCTAATGATGAAGCTGCAAAAAAGGCAAAATCTAAAATATTTAAACCTTCAAGTTTTCCTGATTTTCATAAAGTTATGGAAGACTTGGGTTTGAGAACAGAAAGTATGGAAGATTTAGATATAAGACAAGCTAATGGGGTCATAAAAGCCCGGAAAATTTATACTAATTCTAATAACAGTACTGATATCATGTACGTTCAACAGACATCAGCAAAACCCAGAAGAAGCTCGACACTTAAACGGTTCTTGATGAGAAAGAATTGAATGGAGTGTTTATGTCAGAGGTGCTGATTTATGGATTACGATTTACGATTTATGACTTATGATTCAGATATGATATTTATGGTTTAGTGTAGCACTTTATACAATATATATATATATTAGTTTAACCAAAAGGGTTAAAACGGGAAAATAACGAAGTTCTAGCTCTTGAAAAGATGTCATTAGCAACGTCATTGGCTTTCCCAAACTTGTCACATCTAGTAAAGGCAATGGCGTTGGTTAAAGACAACGATATAGTTATGATGATCAATAATAAGTACAAGAATTGAAATTTTAAGACCGCCAAAAAGCCCAACAACATCCAACTAATAGGTTGGGCGTACAATAAGAGCCAAAACACTTTGGAGTCGATCGGGTTGATGTATCTGTTTGGGTCAGCAGTTTCAAAAACCCATACGTTTTCAAAGTTTCCCGAGTTGTCTATTTGGTTTATTTCATTCCACCATCTTAAACCTACCAATAATCTACCGCTGACATTCTTTAAGTTCCAAAAATCGGCTGCATTTAATAGAATCAACGTTATGAAATGTAATATGAATTGGTTTTTCTTAGTAATGAATCCAATGAAAAAAGTTCCAAAGATGTATATGAATATAGGCAATACCCTGAATATGATATAGAAGAAAAGGGCAACCGGATGTGACGATTCTTTCAATCTTTGATAAAGTGTCCATTCACTTGGATCAAGCCCTATAGCACCGGTTCGAGCTCCCGTTTCGGCTCCAGTGTCGGCTGGTATGTTCCCACTGATGCTAAAATCATTAGTTGCTGTGAATCCACTTTGATTCCCTCCCCGTGTGTTGTTCAATGGCACGTCTGCTTCTATTGGAGTATAATCTCCCATGCTTAATTTTGTAATTTGGCTATCGCGAAAAAATCTCAAACCATCATGTCAAGATTCTTTGCAAGGATAACAAGAACCCAGTTAGAAACCGCAAAAGTATGTGTTTTTGCACCATAAAAGGGCATCCAGTGTTAGTTTACGGTACAGATAAGTGTTTAAAGTCTTTTTTACTAACGATTTTAGTTTGGTTTCTACCTTTTCACTCCCATTATGGTGATGACCTATGTAGGTGTTAATGCAGATGAAAAATTTAATTTACCAGGTTTCTGGCCAGATCCAGCTACCTTGAATCAAATCCCCAAAGAAAAACATGAAATACAAGCGGAAATCGCCAGAATTAAGAGGGAAAGAATAGAAAAAAGAAAAAGGTTGGAGGCTAAAGCCAAAGAATTAGGAATCAATATTGATGAAGAATAAACTATATCTATTGGATAAAGTTTTTCGAAAAATGTACAGGAGGAAAAGAGAAAATAGAAAAATGTCCCGAATGGTCTTGTAAATAATATACATTCATATATCTCGTTTACTTTCGTATCTGTTTTTTATGACCTTCAAATTGGTTTTCAATTCTTTCAAGGTCGACTCATTAAGTTTGATTTGATCTAAATTTGAAGCTTCTATTAATCTTGCTAACAGTTTAAGCAAATCTTTATCACTAATTCTCATATTTGTCAAGTTACTGTAAGATCCTGACTTGTAGGTAATGCCACTATACAATTTCTTCCCTATATAAGGTGTAGAACTATATGGCGATGGGGTTGAAGATGACGGCAAAGAGTCATTTATTGGGCTTGGTGAAGCAAAAAGCCTCTTGGTTGGATTTTCATCTTGGATGTTGGCTAGTTTTCTTTTAAGTGCTCTGGTTTCGCCATTTTCTGGAATGGTAGAAAGTTGGGGGATTACATCTTCTTTCATTTCATCTGCTGCTGCTAATAGAGCACTAATGGACATATTATCCACTGACGTAGGATTTGTAGTCTCTTGGACTGATCCCACGCCTGGATTATTCATACCAGAAGGCATGGAAGGATCAGGCACTGGAATAGGAATATGGATGTCATTATTCATCTCATTGAGTTTCTTTTGATCCTCAGCTTTGATATCATGACCCATTGGCATCTGAAGCAGTTCTAATTGCTCGACTTGTGGAACATTATCGTTATAAATTGACTTGTCAAATAGAAAGTTATCATTCAAAGGCGTGGATAAAATCAGATTCATCACCCAATTTTCATTAGAATCTGACACGATAGCTTGGCCACTTTGGGCTTCAGATAAACAACTAGAAACTATTTCTTCTATGGAAATGTAGTTTAAAGTTGCCTTAGTTCTCTCGTTCACCAATCCTAGTAGTTCGTCTACTTGCCATGGGAGAACCACGTTTAGGTAGTTCACCACCTGGGTCAATTTCTTATGGTTTGCATCCATATCAATCTTGTTTAGATTCTCCAACATTATATTCAAATTGTCGTTGGGCCAATTCTGGGGTATATTCACTAGATGAGTTTTTCGCCATGACATTAGAATCTTCTCTTGCGAGATGGAATCCCATGCCCTTTTTATCCATTCTATCGCCTTGATCAAAGGAACCGTGTAGTCAGTCTCCGAAAGTACATCTGACGATGAATTATTGAGTTTTAAGTTATTCAAGGTGATTTTCTCCGGATGCACTTTTGGATTCCGTTGGAGGTTTATCATTTCAAGATACTGCTGAAGTCTGTATAAGACCTTAAACTCATGCACGATACCAAAGTTCATGGGACAGTAATCAAAGTTGACACCATTGTGCAACGAATTGAAGGGAGATTTATGGCTGGTATTGTTTTTAAGGTAGACTAATCTTATACTAGAAAATTTCAAATTAAGTATTCTATGACTGGAAGAATCATCTAGTAAAATAAGAATCTTTCTAGGAGTTGGATTATGAGAAAGTTTATGGTCCAACGTTAACAAATAGTTCTGAAACATGGTAGAAGTGATCCACTTGTTGATATTACTCTTGTAGAAAATATGGTACACCTCTGTCAATTTATTCATTAGATTTAGTTGTTCGTGGGAATTAAGGTGGTGGTGCAAGTGGTAGTTTTTGAGCGAGTTGAAGGAACTCTGGCTGACATCGAATTTGTCGTGTTTACCAACGATCAAAGGAGTCAATTTTTCACTCCCATCAATGTTAGTACCCAACATCACTGTCAAAGAATTCTCTGTGGAACTGCTTGACTGTTTTAGGCCCTTGTCTATTGAGTTTATATCGAAGATTTGGTCCAAAGGTAACGAATAAAACAATTGAAACTCATCAATAGTGAAAATATCCTGTGGTCTATACTCACCCGTGCTAATGAAGTTTCTTATGTAGTTTTTTAAATCCAATTTTTCGTCCAAATTCCAGATTTTATTCAACTTATAGCCGTGATTACTCCTGATATCCTCTTCATCACCCGTAAGGTTTATATTCAACTTCTTCAAAAACTGATTGCACCATTTCTGATTAAAAATCCCATTCCCGTCTTTTACATCCATAGGCAATCGTGTCCAAATGGAATTGGCAGTGCTTTGTATTATTGGAGTTGTGATTGGGATTTTCTCCCATATAGATTGCGTTACCCATTCTGTTAGAATCTGTCTTAAAACAGGGTTGAGCTTCTTTCTTCTTCTAACCAACAGAAAGTCGGCCTCTTTAGAAGCTATTAGATCATTTTTGTTGCTTAGTATTCTTGAAATTGTGGTCTGGGAAGGCTGTTTGTCTGATTTGTACTCATGTTGTGCCCATTTAGCCAAGTCTGACTGGGTCATTTGTGGGTTGGATTCTGATTTCAAGCATATCTCAATCTTCTGTTTGATAGTATAACCCATATCCTGCTCCTATATAATTGTATATGTGCTTACGACTATTTAATAATCAGTGACACTCTATTATTTATTATATCTAATCATAACCATGGAACCATCAGCAGACTAATGCGAACGGAAATTATTGTCCAACGGTTGCAAAAACGTCAGGAGAGCAACGGTTTAAGTGAGGCAGAAGCTATTAAACTTACGAGTTTGAGATTCGAGGTGGGGCAATAGGAAGCAGAAAACAAAAGAGACAAAGTGGTCCGAAATCATAAAAAATATTCAATACATAATAGCACTACATCAAAGGATAATTCCAATTCCCCGGGCATCGAGATAACGAAATATCGAATTCGGTGATTAGTGTGCGTTTACATTTAATGGGTTTTGAAATACTCCAATAACTTATCGATAAGTTGCTGTTTGTAAGTGTCGACTTCCACTGCGATATTGTGACGGGCTCCTTTGATTTCAACAAATTCTTTGTCTACATTATCATTCAAGAGGTTGAAGAACTTCTTAGACCCTTCCAACCAATTAATTTGATCGGCCGTACCATGGATTACCAAACAAGGGACATCGGGATCAAATTTAGAAACGAATTCTGGCTTTGTTAAATTTTCACCTCTTGTGATCATTCCATGATACAAATTAGAAGCCATCCAAAACTTTTTAGTATGAGCCATGATATATTTCTTCCATTTTTCATTGGAAGTGACATAATCAACATTGATACCAGCATCTAATCTGAAATTTGGTGCTACTTTGTATGCAAAATTAGCAAAAGATTTGAGTAAGAAATTAGGTGCAGTTGAAGGATGTAATAAAACTTCAGGTCCAACAGCAACTATGGCTCTAATTTTATCTTTGTATTTACCTTTGATACCATAATTCAAAACAATACCACCACCCATCAGGAACCCCATCAAAATGATTTTTTCAGTACTGCCTTTTGCCTTTAAAGCTTCAATATTCTTTTGGAGGATGAATTCTAAATCTTTAAATACCAAAGCATCAGTGGTTCTTCCATGGTCTTTTTCAACCGAAGTTTCTCCTGCACCCCTTTGATCAAAGAAGAAAACATCAAACCCTAAATCACTCAAGTTATCAAAGTATTCGGTGTAAATATAAGAATCTTCAGCAAATCCATGAACATACACAATTCTACCTTTATATTCCACATCTTTATCATGCTCCCAGAACACGGTTTTGAATTTCAATCCATCGAATGGAATATACTCAACAATTGGTTGCTTTTTAGGGGTATATGGGATTTCAATTGCCATAGTTAATAGTTAGTGTAGTTGTTATTATTCCTCTAATTCTCTATATCTAATAGTCCAGCTTCTAATTTTCCAGCTTCTAATTTTCCAGACTCTGGTAATTACCCTTGCTTCCTGTTAAGTTCTTTCCTTTCTTTACGAACGTGCAGTCACTTATCCTATTATATTCTTCAAACAATCCTGCAATATAATCGTATAATAATAGCCGTAATTGACTTGACGCGAATATATCCTCTTTAGTATAATTACTTGCAGTAAAAGGGATAAGAGCCACAGGATGTGAATATGATTGGCTGGAATCTGGTCGAGAGGGAATAGCCACAAATTGAGGAATGTCTGACTGGTAGACCACTAGGAGAGTGTAGTCAACGCTGGGAAAGGGCCAGACCCATGCTTTGTCACGTGATTATCACATGACAACCATATATACCTTATCAACACTTTCCATCCATGTCCCTAAATATGGCAGCCCGCCATCATCATCGCCATATACCATCAGACATACGTTTCACCTTTCCTCTCCTCCAATAAAACAATCATCAAATCGCAATAGTCATGAGGTTGTATACAGGAGGTCTCAGTTATTCAAAATAACTGGAAATCTCCATTTTGACGATTGTATAGTTTGTAACTCCTAGTTTGTAACTCCACTAGAACTATAACTATTTAGGAATAGAACACAGAAAAAACCAACATTACTCGCTATGGATATCGAGGAACAGATTGAGAGAGTTGAAAGATTAGACTCACCTTCATTAGTTGGGTCCTCAGTTAGATCTGCTGACGATTCTGCCCACAATAATTATATCCACCCTGAGAAATATAAGAAGACTGATTTGGCCACCAAAAATAAGTTCAACAGCAGTGTTACTACCTCCTTGGATGAATTGATTAACGAGGGGGCTTTAATTGGATCTGAAGAAGATTTTGATCGCTTTTTAGATGATAAAGGGTCTGTTAAAGACGACGCTAAATATGTCCCTGAAGACGATGAAGACTCCAAAGTCGAGTCAAAAGTTGACACTGAAAAGTCTATTGACGACGTGCCTGACGTTTCCGTTGAAAAGGACGATTCCATTGATAAATCTGTTGATGAATCATCAGAATCGATGGAACAGTCATTATATGAACCAAATCCACTGATTGCAACCCCAACTTCGGGTTCTGTTTCAGACTCTGCTCCTAGTGGCTCTGGATTTTATTCTACTCAACTGGATTACTCCAATCCAAACTTGTCTGATTACCAATTGAATAACCAAATCAAGAACCATGATGATTTATTATCAAAAATCAAACAAGAAGACCCCCACCGTGTTGTTAAAGATTTTAAGAAAGAAAATTCTTCTTTTATGAACAACGAAGCCCCTTCTTCTCCTTCAATCAAGTTTATTCCTTTGACTGCTGAGCCAGAAGGTCCTGCGGGTTTCCATTCTCCTTATTTCCCAAAAGATAGGGAGCTTTTGTCTGAGTCTAGAGCTCGTTCTAGATCAAGAAGTAGATCCAGAAGTAGATCTGCTGCTTCTAAACCACATTTAGCAAGAGGTGACAGTTATAAACTGACTAATGTCGAAGATCCTTCGAAGTATGAATTACCTCCTGATTTCTCTGTTAATACTCCTCCAGTTATCAACGAGGAAGAGGATGATAATGACCGTAGATCAAGACAATCCAAACCAACTATGGGTGAATCGATTGCTGCTGCTGAAGAAGAAAAGATCAACCAAGAAACATATCAATCAAAAGTGTTTAGGGATAGTAGTTTGGTTACTACTGGTGATTATACTAATTTTAATGTTGACAACAGTCATGAACCAAGTACCCCATACAACTATAAATTTAATAACTCGGCTTCGACTAGCTATTTGAGATCCATCTCCAGATCAAGGTCAAGACAACCTAAGGTTGAAACTGAAAAGAATGATGCGAACCCAAGTGAATTGTATAAAGAAGGTGCTTTGATCAACGAAGATCCTTATTCTACCATTGACAATTTAGACTCGATGATGAGTAATGTTTTGAGCAAAAACAGTTTAGCCAATGTCAAGGAATCAGAAGATAAAACTGTAGATGTTGAAGAGAAGGAAAAGGAGGAAGAGAAACCTGAAGAAATTAACGAAGAAACGGAAGCTGAATCCAAGGTACCAGAGATAGAGACCAAAGAAATCGAAGAAGTGCCAGAAAGTAAGGAAAATGATGGTACGCCTGCTGAAAGCCTTGAACTGGATGTCAAGGAAGATGAAGAGGTAGAAGTACCAGAGGTTGTAAAAGAGGAGCCAAAATCCGAGGAAGTCGAAGAGGAAGACAAAGAAGACAAAGAAGCAGAAGTAGAAGAACCTAAAGAAGTCGAAGAAGCAGAAGTCGAAGAACCAAAAGAGGTCGAAGAACCAAAAGAAGTCGAAGAAACCGAAGAGACTGAAGAAGTGACTAAAAACGAAGTCGAAGAAGCTGAAGTCGAAGAAGCAAAAGTCGAAGAAGCAAAAGTCGAAGAAACAGAAGTCGAAGACGTAAAGGAAACAGAAGAATCCAAAGAACCAGAATCCAACGCTGCAGACGACCTGGACTTGGATGACATCTCACCAGAAGAATTACGTAAACACTTGGAGGCACAACCTGTTTATATCTACACCTCATTAGTTGGAGGAATGCAAGTCATTCACAAGACCAACAGATTACAAACCATCCTCAAGGCCAACGACATCGCATTCACAGCCAAAGACTTGAGTACTGACGATGAAGCCAAGAAGATCTGGAGAAGATACTCCAACGGTAAGACATTACCAGGTATCGTTAGAGGCGACGACTTTATTGGAAATTGGGAAGACATCGAGGAAGCAAACGAAGAGTATAGAGTTAGAGAAATCATCTATGAAACTTTATAGTGGAGTGGAATTTTATCTGTAGTCCTATATACTTATATATACTCCTATATACTTATATATACTCCTATATACTTATATATACTTATATATACTCCTATATACTCATATATACTTATATATACTCATATATACTTATATATACTCATATATACTTATATATACTCCTATATACTCATATATACTCATATATACCCCTACCTGTGTGCTCAGTGCCCGTCTTCAACATTCTCTCAATCTCATCTCTTATCATTGATCTGATCCATTGTCTCGTATTTAAGTCGTGCAAAACTATGAGGTGTCTCAATCGCCCAAAATTTTTCAATCCGAACTTTGTAATAGATTTATCTTGAATTGTACAATTACAAGAAAGTTTGAAGTAGATATTGAATATTATACTTAAGAATACTGTCCCTGAATCCTCAGTGCCGTTGGTTGAAACTACTAGACTACTAGATTATTAAACATGAGTACTCCTGCCGAAATTATTGCTGCTCGTTTGAATGGAAAACAAGATATTACTGACGATTATGTTGACGTAGGTGAAGAAACGGTTGTTGCTTCGTCTCCTTCTATCACTGATGAACAGGCATTCCCTACTTTGGGTGGCAAGAAGATTGTTCCGAATACCAATTCCAACTGGGGTCCTTCTATGAAGGCTCCAATCCAGAATGGCTCCAAATCCTACGTGAATGGCGGTGCCAATGGTGCTAACGGCGGTGCTAATGGCAGCGCCAAAGCTGCGGGCGCTAAATTCAAGTCCTCAACTATTCAAGAAGCGTTTTCTTTAGATGCTGATGATCAATTAAACTATGCTAAACCCGAATTCATCAAGATCATTACTACTATTATGGCTGACACCAAGACCTCCATTGAATCTACCATTTCTCAACACACTAAGAAGAGAACCTTTTTGATCACTGGTAGACCTGAAGATGTTAAGTTGGCTAAGAGATTGGTTATCAAAAAGATCACCAAGGGGGTGAAGATTTCATTCCCTGTGCCTTCCAAGTTAAGATCAAGGATCATTGGGCCTGCTGGTAAGAACTTGAAACCAATCATTTCTGAATTCGAAGTCAAGGTTGATATTGGTAACGAGGAAACTGTTGATGAGTCTCTTGATGATGACGATGTTTTCAATAAAACCATTAGTATCACTATTGAAGGTGACGTTGAAAGTTCAAAAATCGCCAAATCAAAGATCATGGACATTGTGAACCAAGAAACTAAGAATTTGTCTGTCAAATTACCATTGGACGAGCTTGTTAAGCCTTTTGCTCTTGCTTACTTAGAACCTGTCATTGATAGCCACAGTGAATTGGACATTTTGGTTCCTGACTATAAGTCTGCTAAAGATACTATTACCATTATTGGTGATAGAAGCTTGGTGTTAGAAGTTAGAGACGAAATCAAAACGAAATTAGACGTTTTAGCTTCCAAAATCATTGTTGATGACGTTCCTATTCCAAAATTGAAGCAACAATTCTTGCCTATCGATGAAATCTTGGACCAATTCGGTGTTTTGATCAAGTTACCTGCCGAAGGTGAAAACAACGTTCAATTCATCGGTGAAAAGTCTAAGATTGCCCAAGCCAAAGAGACAGCAAGAAAGACAACCACCCAATACAAAGTTGAGGTTTTAGAAATGTCCAAGGCCCATAAAGGTAACTTGAACCACGTTAAAGCAGTTGCCCAGTACTTAAACTCCACGGGATTCTTCTCCAAAGTTGGAACTGACCACAATGTTACTGTCAAAGCTCCTACCGACAGCGAATTGTCAGGAAACTCGACTTCTGTACCAATCGAATTGATCTATTCTGGATCTGATGAGGATGTTAAAGTCGCCAAAAAGGAAATTGTTTCCAAAGTCAATCAATTGACCCCTGAAGCTACCAAATCGATCACTGACATCGATAGTTTCTTGATTGCTAAGGTTCCAAGCACTATTGACACAATTACCCAAGAATTGAACGTCTCATATGTGGTTAACAATGGCATTGTCACTTTGTTCAACAACGAAGAAGCCACTGAAGAAATCGATTTTGTCGATGAGTCCAAAGCAAATGAAAGTTTCGACAAAGTTGATGAAAAATTGAACACTTTAAGAGAATTATCCAACAATTTAGACACTGTTGTTCTTGAAATTCCTTCATCTTCTCAAAAATTTGTTTCTGGTACCAGAGGTACTGTCTTAGCAAGCATTTTAGGTGAGTTAGAACCTAATTCTGTTGAAGTCAAATTAGGCCAAAATGGTGATCAAACTTCCGCAGATCATATCACCATCCATGGTCTCAAAGCACAAGTTTCTTCTGCTAAAAAATTGATTGAACAAAGTGTAGCTGATGCTCAAGAACATGGCGATAAATACACCACTACTATTTCTGTTCCTTCCACCGTTTTATCCAGATTAATTGGTAAAAACGGTTCATTCTTGACTGGTTTAAGAGATGAATTTGGAACCAAGATTGATGTTGTTGATGAAGGGAAAGAAAAGACCGAGAAGTCTGATATCTCCATTGTTGGTTACAAGAAAGTAGTTGATGCATGTAAAAACAAAATCATTTCTGTGTCTAAAAAATGGGCCGACGAAACCACTGCTAGCTGTAGAATTGAGAGCCAATACCACAGAAGAATCATTGGTGTCAATGGTATCTACATCAATAGATTACAAGATAAATATGGTGTTAGAATCAGATTCCCTTCCGCTCAAGAATTGAGCAACGGTGGTATTGATAGCCCAAAGACCAAAGATGAAGTCACCATCAGAGGTCCTTCTAAAAGTGTCGCTGGTGCTAAACAAGAGTTGGAAGAATTGTATAAGTTCGAAAAGGAGAATGGGTTTGTTGAAACCATCAAGATTCCTGTGAAAGCCATTGCAAGAGTTATTGGTAAATCAGGAGAAACCATCAATGACATCGCCGACGGTTTTGGTATTGAATATAAATTCCAAAGAGACAGTAACAAAGAAAAGGAAGAGGAATTAGGTTATGCTGAAGTCAAATTAACTGGTTCAAAATCGGCTTTGAAGCTGGCCATTGCCAAAATCAATGAGATCATTGAGGAAGTGGAAAACTTTGTTTCCATCGATTTGGAAGTGGAATCTAAGTATCACCGTGATATTATTGGTTCTTCTGGGTCCAAAATGAGAGAAATTATCTCTAATGCGGGTGGTGATGATATAACCCCTAGAGCGAAGTACTACAGATTGTTATCAATTCCAAACGAAGGTTCTGGTTCCAATATTGTCAATTCGCAAGGTCCAAAGTTGATTGTCAACAAAATCATTGAACAAATCAACGAATTGGTGAGCTTGAAAAAAGCATCTGTCGAAGATGAAGTTGATATTCCAAAGGCCAAACACAGATTGATCATTGGTCCATCTGGTTCCATTCGTCAAAGCTTAGAAAAGGAGTTTGATGTGTCCATCAATATTCCTAAAGCCAATTCAGACTCTAGTATTGTCAAGTTGAGTGGATTACCTGAAAAAATCGCTTCTTTGAAAGAAAAATTGGCAGAATTGACCAAAGACGATTGGAATGATTCCGTCGATGTTCCTCAAGCATACCATGCATTGGTCAGTGAAAAAGGTGCCATTTTCAGCCAAATCAAAAAGGAATACGGCGTCGATATCACTCATGATAACTTATCAAGAACAGCATCCAAATTATCTAATGCATCAATACCAGCTCCTCCAGAAGAATTGAAACCTGAAGAAGGCGAATCCACCAAGTTCATCCTTGCCCCAGCCACCGTTTCTAGTGATGAGAAAGTCATCCCATGGAGATTGAAAGGAGACAAGGCTAAAACCTCTGAAGTAGCCAAATTGTTAAAAGAGAGATTGGAAGTCGCTAAGGCTTCAGATTACAATGCATGGTTCTATTCAGCCAACCCTTCCGTTTTCTCGAAGATTATTGGTCCAGGTGGTTCTGCTATCAAGAAACTCAGAGCTGAATCCAAGGCCTTCATTACTGTTCCAAAAGCAAGTGACTCAAATGCCAATTACGTTTACTTGGTAGGAACTGAAGAAAACTTGGCCTCTGCAAAACAATTGATTGAAAAGTTAGTTTAAAAAGTTGTACACAACATATAATATATAGTTTTATATAAACTAGTCTAATATTTCTAGTCTAATACTTCTAGTCTAATATTTGGCATCGCTGTATCTTGAAAGAGCTCTTTCTCTAGCAGGTTTATGTTCTACTATTGGTGAGGGATACCCATCGACTTCAGGTTGGTGGATCTCTTTTCCTTCGACATCTTGCAATTCAGGAACCCATGTTCTGATATACTCTCCGTCTTTATCAAACCTTTCTGATTGCAAATAGGGATTCAAGATTCTGAAATAGGGTTGTGGGTCGACCCCGGTACTAGAACAGAACCCCCACCCTCCATTATTGGAAGCAAAATCGCCGTCTACCAAATTGTTCATGAAATACTCTTCTCCCCATCTCCAGTCAATCATAAGATGCTTTGAAAGAAAAGATGCTACTATCATTCTTCCTCTGTTGGTTATATAGCCTGTCTGCTTCAACTGACGCATACAAGCATCGACAATGGGAAACCCAGTGTTACCTTCACACCACGCATGATAATGGTTGATGTCGTACTCCCATTCGATACCAGTGAACTCGAGATGAAAGGGCTTATGCATACACAACATCGGCCAATTGGAGACGACATGCTTATAGAAATCTCTCCACGCAATCTGCCTGACCCATTCAACTGCTCCCTTGTCGCCTTTATCCACAGCAGAGATCAATTTGGTATCTAAAAGATGCTTTATAGCGGATCTGGGCGAAATTGTACCTATGGCCAAGGCTGCACTCATGTGGGACGAAGCATTGTTTGTAAGCTTGTTTCTGTCGTCTTGATAGCTCTTGATGGAGGAGTTTGTGTAGTCCTCTAAGACTTCCCAGGCCTTTTTTTCACCTGCAAAATACAGTTTGGAATAAAAGTCGGCCTTCTCTTTGCTGAGCTTCTTATCTTTAGGTATTTGCAACTCGGAGGAAGAGAGTTCGGGTTTGGCTTTGTTTGGCTGAGGACTGTCGTAGATGTCGACGGAGGACCCCACCATTTTACACCACGACTTGTACCAAGGCGTGAACACTGAATATTGGGTGCCTTTTCCTGTTTTCAATTCTCCAGGTGCCACTACACACGTATCATGGACAAAATCCACATGGCCCTCGAAGGTATCACATAGTTTAATAAGCAATCTCGTTTCATTCACTTCGTAGACGATATTGGACGTCAAATACCTGTATTGATTGCTTTCTAACCACTCACAGATCTTCTTTGCGACGTCTTTGGAGCTTTCAACCTCCAAGAATACTAAGGGGATATTCAACTCCTGGAGGTCCTTTTGGAGACTCTTTAAAGAGTCAACTTTGAACTGCAACTGGAAAGGACTGATATTATGCGTGTAAAACTCCTCAATGCAGTGAACATACAAACCTACAAGTGGAACGTTGAGTTCTTTAGCCAATTGACTGGCTTTATGCAACCCATGATTGTTTTCTGTCCTAAGATCCAAGTTAAACAAATGAACTACACCTTCAGTTGCAAATTTTTTCAGTGCTGTTTTTTGTAAAAGTTGGTTCAACGGTTTGTTTTGATCTTCCAAGTACTTCAAGACCTTTTTGTCGGTGGGAACAGTATGTTTGTCGTCAAACTTTGGCAACTTCTCTACCTTTTGTCTTTTATTCATATTTGAAATATTACCTTCAAGATTGCTGTCTTTTTCGCAGCAAAAATGATGCAGTAAAAATGCAGCAACAAGCAGAAATAAAATAGCAAGAACAGTAGCAAACAAGAAGTAAAAAGCAGCAAAAAAGCAGCAACTAGCGGTAAATGAAATAGCAAAAACAATAGCAAACAAGAAGTAAAAAGCAGCAAAAAAGTGGTCAAAAAAGTTGTCAAAAAACAGCACTAAGCAGCAAAAACGTCTATTTCTATTTACTAAAAACTATTTTGAAAGCCTGTTCAAAATCCTCAATTAAGTCATCTATATGTTCAATGCCCACAGAAAGTCTAATTAAATCACTCGAGATACCTATTTTGTCGTTGAATTCCCCTTGCGTTCCTCTGTTGGTGGAAATATGAGGAATACAAACCAAGGTTTTAGCATCACCAAGATTCACAGTATTACTAACTAATTTCAAATTATCAATGACTTTGGCACCATGAGACTGTTCGGGGTCTACTTTTCTATCGTCTTTGATGACAAACGATATACAACTACCGAAATATGGCTTTCTTAAGAACTTTTTTGACATCTCATGAGTAGGATGATCTTCAAGACCTAAGTAAGACACTGACTTCACAAACGGTGATTTCTTAAGATAATCAGCAAGTTTGAGGGCATTTTCACATTCACGGTCTACTCTAACGGATAAAGTTTCTAATCCTTGTAATAAAGTCCATGCACCAAAAGGATTCAAAGTCGCAGAGGAAAGCATTACCCCAGCCAGTCTACAATATCTAACATAAGCATCATCACCATATAACTCAACATAGGATTTACCATTGGATCCAAAATCAGGGTCACAGAGTTTGGTGAATCTTGTCGACTCGGCCCATTTGAACGATCCAGCATCGATGAATACACCCGCAATGGTGGTACCATGACCTCCGATCCATTTGGTTGCAGAATGAAGAACAATATCGGCACCATGATCAATTGGACGAATCAAATAACCACCACAGCCTAGAGTATTGTCAACAACGAGGGGGATCTTATGTTTCTGAGCCAATTCAGCAAAAGCACTCAAGTCTGGTACTAAATAAGCAGGATTGCTAATTGAATCGATTAATATACATCTGGTTTTCTCGTCTATCTGGTTTTCATAATCTTCAGGGTTTAAAGAAGTGACAAATCTAGTTTCGACCCCAAAACCACGGAAATTATTCTTCAATTGCAAATAAGAACCACCAAACAAGTAGGCACTCAGAACAATATTATCACCTGGTACAACAAGAGCACTTAAAGCCGTGAATTGGGCAGCTAGACCCGAATTTACTGATATGGCGGCCTTGCCCCCTTCTAAATCACATATTCTGGATTCAAACATAGTATTGGTGGGATTATGGCCCCTTGAGTAAACGTAACCTTTTTTCTGGCCCGAAAAGACAGCGGAAGCACTTTCAGTAGATTCGTACACATAAGCAGCTGTTGGCGTAATTGAGGGAGCTCTGGCTCTATGCTCTTCGAGATCTTGCCCCGAATGAAGTAATTTACTTTCAAATCTCATAGTTTCTTAGTGAGATTTTTCACGCATTATGAGAATAGTCGTATAATTGATCTGACTTGTTGCAAGTTATAGTCCACCATGCTAGTTTGTAGGAGATTAAAGTAACAGTGAAAGTTAAAGTTGAATAATACTTGGCTTGGTGAATACTTCAAGGTATTGGATGGAAATTTGGTACCTAGATAACCCTATATCACTAGTTTCTAATAGGAAATAATGAAATATCACTGATGATTCATCGAGTTACTAGGACGTCAAATGAAAATGTATACAAGAGTGATAGACTTTGTGGGTTCCTACCATGTAGATATTCATCACATGATCATACGGGTCTTCCAAGCATCACATGACCATAATCTTGATCATAGGTACACCAACTACTCCATGTTCACCAATTACAGAAGGCGATATGGTACACAATTCGTCATCACGGCATTAACTGTGGTTCGGCCTAATGCCCCAGAACTTCTAGTGGTCAAATGCTTAACTATTACCATCTAGCACTGTAAAAAGAAACTGCAAACACAACCTGTAAGAAACCATGCAGAACATGTAAACCTTCTTAAGCCAACTTGCAAATGCCCTGGAAAAACTTAAAAAGAAACAATTATTTTCGCAACCCTTAGCGAGTAGTGCGTCAACGGGTTGTTCCTATTTTACAGTAATGACATAGAAATGAAGCATCGAAGGATCAGAATTATAGTCTAATAACCTATAATTCTTTGAGACTATTCATATCTACGGTATTACTCCCCTCAGATCTTCTTACAGATCTCTACGGCAATTTTGCTGCCACATTATTCACTTTTTTTTTCATGGCTTTGCTCATCGCAGTATAACTCTAGTGTGGCTGCTAACGCCCTTGCATTGTAACATATATATATATATATGAAAAATCCGAAGGAAAAATTGTAGAACAATATGAATATCTTTAGTCCAACATCAAAGGACACTGAGTCCAAAGATATCGAAACTTTGACCATAAGCCTGGAGAATGAAGGTAACATAGTTCATCTTGATCAGAATAAGAAGGAAATAGGGTTTGTTTCTGCTACTTTCCTTTGTCTTAATCGTATGATTGGATCCGGTGTTTTCTCTCTTGGGTCTACTATTTTCTTGCTTAGTGGAAGTGTCGGTACAGCATTAATTATGTGGGTTGCTGGTTCTTTGATTGCCTTTTCTGGTTTATTGGTGTATATGGAATTTGGATCAAGTATCCCAAGAAATGGAGGTGAAAAGAATTATATTGAATACATTTACACTCTGCCTAAGTTCTTAGCTACTGCTATGTATGGGGCCTATGTGTTTTTCCTTGGTTGGGCTGCTGGTAATAGTGTGGTTGTGGGTGAATACCTTTTAAATGCTGCCGAAAAGGAAGTAACTCAATGGAATTCTAGAGCTATTGGTATTGGTGTCATCACTTTTGCTTTCTTAATCAATGGTGTTTCAGTCAAAGCCGGTTTATATTTGGGAAACTTTTTAGGTATCTTCAAAATAACTATCGTTTTGTTCATCACTGTTACTGGTTGGGTTGCTCTTGGTGGTGGTATTAAAACTAATGACTTCAAACCAACTGGTAATTTCAGAAACGCCTTTGATGGTGCAAGTCCTTCTGGTTTTGGGGTGGTCAACGCCTTGTACAATGTCATTTGGTCTTATGTTGGTTATTCCAATGCCAACTATGCCCTTGGTGAAGCTAAAAACCCAACCAAAATCTTAAAGTATGCTGCTCCAACTGCTTTCTTGTCTTTGGTTGTGCTTTATATGTTCACCAACATTGCCTATTTTGCTGTTGTGCCAAAAGAAGAACTAGCATCTTCAGGTCGTATTTTGGCTGCAACTTTTTTCAGATATGCCTTTGGTAAAACTGCTGAAAAAGCTTCAAGTGTTTTCGTCGCCCTTAGTGCCCTTGGAAATGTCATGTCGGTCATTTTTTCACAAGGTAGAATCATCCAACAACTTGGTCGTGAAGGTAGTTTGCCATTTTCCAGATTTTGGGCCAGTTCAAAGCCTTTTGGCTCCCCTTTCACTGGTTTATTCCAGCATTGGGTGGTCTGTATTGTCACTATTGTTGCACCACCACCAGGTGATGCTTATAACTTTGTTCTTAACTTGATTTCTTACCCATTGAATGTAGTCAATACCTTTGTTGGTTTCGGATTATTGTATCTTCATTATCAAAATCATAAAGGTAAGAGAGAGTGGTCCCCACCAATAAAATCCCCAGTTCCAGTTACATTATTTTTTGCATTAAGTTCATTATATTTGATTGTGGCTCCATACATTCCTCCTTCAGATGGTCAAAGTGTCTATAATGACTTACCATATTGGATTCATGCTGTTGTTACCTGGGGTATCTTTGCCATTGGTTTAGTTTACTGGGCAGTATGGACTAGATTATTGCCATGGATTGGAGGTTACGAAATTCATGTCAAAGAAGTCTTGGGAGAAGACGGTTTTTGGAGAAACAAGTTCGAAAACGTAAAAACAAGATAAGATCAGAACCTAATATTAATCATGTACATCCAACTGTACAACAACTCTGGTAGTTTTTAATTCAACATTAACTATATATCCTCATATATACATATCGGTACTTGTAATCTTACTAATTTATTTATTTACAATATATGACTACGTTAATATTTACAAAAGCATTGGGCCACAGACTCTATATCTTAAATCTGTTTTCTTTGGCTTCGTGTAATGGAGACCAAATTCCTCTAACACTGTTGTTATTACTCAATACTTTATGGTTGAACTTGAATAAATCATTACCACTTCTTTGGCTATATTCGTTAATTTTCTTTAAAACGTCATTAAATTTCATGTTCTTGATATCGATTTCATTCTTCAAGGACTTATTGCTGTAGTGGAAAGTTGCTTTGGGATGTCCTGCTTTCTTGATCACTTCAATGAATATTCCTTTATTATTTGAAGCAAAGTTATTTAATTGACCATTGGTTAAGAGGTCTCTGACCCCTTTGGAAGATCCTCCCCAATTACAGTACTGTATTTGGATTTTGTTACAAGGCACCACAAAGGTGTTGACCCCGTTTCTAGCTATGGATACCTTAGGAATAGCTTTAACTGGCATGATATCAATATAATCTTGTACCAGAAAATTTTTCAAATGGAAGAAATCTGCGAACTGGTGTCGCGTGCTACTGCACGTGCATTTAATCCCGTGTGCGTTCACGTGAATACGGCATTGCTCGTCATTACCTCCCGAATCGGAAAGCCCGCACGCTACAACGCCAATTTATAAAATGGCAATTGATAGAACGAGATAACTTACTAGTCCGGAAACCTAAAACGAACCCTTCTATAGAAACTCCTCGTTCGCAATTTCCATTTTTAAAATTTATCTATCACTTGCATCTTAACTATTAGGATGACTATTATGCTAAAATGTTTATATATACATATAAAAATTTTCATTAGTTAATCGTTGATATATTTTCTAACTAATTATTAAGAAACACCGAATAAAAAGGAATAAACTAATTCTAAAATTTGTAATAACCAATAGATAAGATAATTTAGATAAGTACACGAAATGGAAGGTTATAAGAGTTATCAAAAGGTGATAAATTTATCCATACGACCAAAAGCTGTTCATGATAATAAACCTAATAAGCCTATAAGGAAAAGAACTAAAACAGGATGTTTAACTTGTAGAAGAAGAAAGAAGAAATGTGATGAAATTATAGAAAATGGTAAATGTAAAAGTTGTGTAAGAAACTTTTTAGATTGTAGTTGGCCTGATAATTGTATAAAACCAATGAATAATTTGAAATCCGAAATTGATGAACCAATGGTTGTTACTTTCAAAACTTTGCCAACATCAAATATTCCTCAAAGTCCAAGACTTGAAGTGTCTGAAGTTATTTCAAATGAAAGAAAATTGAGTGTAAGTTCCACTAACTCGTTTAACTCATTAAATGAACCTTTAACTCCAAGGTCTCCAAATTTATATGATAATTTGGAATATAAATCGAAAGATGTCAAGACTGTTCCGAAATTGGTGTCTAAAATTGACTTTGGTTCTAAACAACAAAAGCTGGATAATAAATTTATTGTTACTTCTTTATGTAATAATAAATTATACTCAATGAATGATTAATGACTTTAAATAGCAAATAGGATATACGGTAATATTGAATTCAATTAGACTCTATTATTTCTGCTTCTTCGAAGCTTTGCCTTTCGCTTGTTTAAATGTTAATATCGGTAGGTTCCACCAGGGCTACTTAAAAGAGAAATGCCAATTTTTATTGAAAAGAAAATGGCAGAACATATATGTCAGAGCCATATACTTAAAAATATATATTTCATAAAGTCAAAAGAAGAAAGTCTGGTCAAGCGGCTTGAGCTTTCAAATGAATAAGACTCTATATGCAAACACGGGGTTAAAGCTCTCTTACGATATGTTGCCTCTTTTGGAGACTGAGTTTGTTCTTCAAATGGTATATATAGGACACTGGAAGTGAATCTGAACTACTTCAAGTTTGATTTCATGTCGTTACAAAAAAGTTTCACTTGAATATGGTGCTATATGCGGCGGAGGAAAGGCTTTAGCACAAATATCCTCAAAAGTAGGTGATATACTATCAAAGCTATTGATAGTGCCAGCTTCTCCTCTCACCAAAACTATATAGGTGTGATCCCAGGGGGTTTGGACCTTATTGTCAAAACAAGGACCTAAGTTTGGTTAAAGATTCTTCTGAGTTCAAGTACCCTTACTCTGAAAAGTCAGAAATTTTCTATTGAAAGTATACTCCACAACACAAACCAATATAACCAAAAGATACGTAAGTGAAAGATTTCTAGGTACGTTGGATATTGTATGTTCCTATAAGCTTTAGTAGGTGGCCAAGGCTCAAACTACCTTGCATAAAAGTTTATAAACTTGACCCTCTGTGAAGGTATATAACAAACGAGAAATCCCTCATTTGTTATCTTAGCTTCAATTCAAGCAATTATCTGTAAATTGCTTCATGGAAATGGGGTTGGAATATCCTAAAATATATTCGAAATTTTGAACCTTTAGTTCTGTGTTTGTCTGGATATATGAAATTGATGATTTGTCTTCCATGGTGAAGCTGCAAACCGAAACGATATTTCGATAGTTCGTAGGTTATGTCAGTGCAACGGACGGTTGTCAAGTAAACTTCTTCAAGTGCGTCAATGGCAGTTTCACCTTGCACTTTCTTTCAGGTTTTATGCAAGCCTGAATTTATGGCAGTTTCAGCTTTCAAGCTTCATGTACTACTCCAATCGATTCAAAAGGCTGCAAATTTATCCCTCGTAGTAGAACTTTCTATGGTACGTCTAAAACACTTCCTCTCTGATTTTTAGAGACATGAGCTTTATTCTGCTTGAAGCCGGCATCTTCTCCAGGAGGTACCACTCTTATCACACCAAACCTCTAGAAAATACAATTGGTATCATCGAGACATTATACCTTCCACGACATTTGTGCCTATTAACGACATGAAATCTATGAGACCCAAATTGTTCTCTGATCAAAAATGGTAAAATTATCCATTTGTAATTCCTATTCACCAAAGTTCTATTATTTTAGATAAGAGTCTCAAATTTTATATAAATTTAAGAAATTCCTATTTAATGTTCCTCTAATTATATTTTTGATAGTTAACTATACACTAATTGGGAAATAGTTAACTATCATAAGTAGTCATTTGTCATATTTTTAACATTCCCCTATAGTTACCAGACAATACCTGTATTGTGATTGTGGATCTAGTTACCGATATCAGACCACTTTGTTGATTCCTTTCAACCTTTCAATGCCGAAAAGCAAAAGGTTCTAATTTCTTTCATTCTCATTAGCTATTAACTGTGGTGTTTCAAAATTGTTAGGGGCTGAAATTTCACATGCTATCACATTAGTTTCTCTCACGTGACGATAAGGCCAACAAATATGAACATGAAAATGTTAATAAACGTATAATATGCCTAATATCTAACTGTTTACACGGATAGGTAGCTGACAAAAACTCCTTTCATTATCACACATATTCTTTACATACAAATTCCCTATTTAAGGTATAGTTAACTATCAAAAATTGTATCTCACCTTCGCTGCTAAACGGAATAAAAATCCGAATTGGGAATACGAGATCTGATAATTATTTAAATCCACAGTTTTCTTCTTTTTTTTTTCAAAACACTATAAACTCAACAGTTTCTATAAGATATAAGAGCATCTAAGTTCTATAACCTCAAGTTTTTATATCTACTATCAATAACCTTATATTATTGTATATTGTTAAACTAAGTTAAGTGCTGCAAATTTTTATTCTACAACTATACTGCTATAGTCACAAGACCTGAAGAAATTTTTCACTAGTGACAAATTATAATCAGGAATGTCAAATATTCAAAAATATGGTAACTATGATGTTCACTTCGTCAAAGGTGTTGATGAAGTATTAGAAGATGGTACTTTTGTTGTTAATGAACAAGGTAGAAAAGAAGCTACTTTCCCTGATTTTTTACCTTCTTGGAACCCAAATGATAAGCTTCCACCTTTAAAATTTCATAAATACCATGATCCAGGTTGTAGAGCTGACCCAAGTTTCCCTAACTTATTACCTACTGACAAAGAATTCTCCAATAAAAAAATTACTCCTAAATTAGGTTCTGAAATTGATGGTATTCAATTGAGTTCTTTAGATGATAAAGGTAAAGATGAATTATCTCTCTTTGTAGCTCAAAGAGGAGTGGTGGTCTTCAGAAACCAAGACTTCGCCACTAAAGGTCCTAAATTCGCTGTTGATTATGGTTCCCATTTTGGTAAACTTCATGTTCATCCAACTGGTGGTGTTCCAAGAGGTCACCCTGAATTATTGATCACTTATCGTCGTGCTGATAAAGGTGAGTTTGACAGAGTCTTTAGTCAAAATACTAATGCTGTTTTATGGCACAGTGATATCAGTTATGAATTACAACCTTCGGGTACTACCTTCTTCACTGTTTTAGAAGGTCCAGACTCTGGTGGTGATACCATCTTTGCTAATGTTGTTGAAGCTTACAAAAGATTATCCCCAGATTTCCAAAAAAGATTAGAAGGATTACACGTTTTACACACCCTGGAAGACCAAGCTACTAATTCCCGTTCTCAAGGTGGTGTTGAAAGAAGAGCTCCAGTTTCAAACATCCATCCTTTGATTAGAGTTCACCCTGCTACTGGTGAAAAGTATATCTACATCAACAGACCATTCTCTAGAAGAATTGTTGAATTAAAACAACAAGAATCTGATTTCTTATTAGAATTCTTATACCGTCATATCGAATCAGCTCATGATTTACAGTTACGTGCCAAATGGGAAAAGAACACCGTTGTTGTTTGGGATAATAGAATTGTTCAACACAGTGCTATTCTCGATTGGGATGAACCAGTCTCAAGACATGCATTTAGAATCACACCAATGGCTGAAAGACCAGTCGAATCCTTAGACGATTTAAATAAACAAGAACTTGATTTGGGTGATGTCAAGGAAGAATTAAACAAGATCTTAGCTTAATCACTTCTCAAAGTATAATAGATTTGTACTACTTTTTAAAACTGGTGTCTCATTGTGTGAAATTCACTAATAGAATTAATGATGTTAAATAAATGTTAAAATATATGTTAAAATTTATTATTCTCTATTCTGTAAAATCAATATAAGATTTAAGGTTCTAAGCTTCCACTGCTTTGAGAATTGAGTTGTAATATTGTTTTAGTATAGTTGTAAACAAAATAATGAATGGCTTCAAAAGTGAGAATTGTAAAATTGAAAATTGCGCTAAAGTGAGGAAGTAATGATTAATATAGAAATAAGCGAACCCAGCTCCAAAGAATCCCCATTATCCAAGAGTTTGATAGAACTGTTGTTAAGTGAATATACTACAGAGTCATTCACCAATGATATCGAAGAAAATATAATCAATAAATTAACCAACGGGGTAAAATCGGTCTCTACTAGACACAAGTTTTTGTTCCAATTGAACAAGGTACAAGGGACTAATGTCAAAATTAGTAACAAGTTTGGTGCTATATGGGAAGAAAACGACGGATACATGGTTGTTAAGTTGAAAGCAACCAATGACGAAGAAACATCGTCAAATGAAAGCAGTTCATCAAAAGTTGACACGAATCAACAAATTTTAATATCTATATTTTGGTTGTTTA
Source organism: Yamadazyma olivae (assembly GCA_030571975.1). Classification (NCBI taxonomy): domain Eukaryota; kingdom Fungi; phylum Ascomycota; class Pichiomycetes; order Serinales; family Debaryomycetaceae; genus Yamadazyma; species Yamadazyma olivae. Next base: position 333,211 of record JAJLZD010000011.1, read on the forward strand.
TAGGGTAGTAAATAAGGAATAAACTATTAACTTTTGCTTCAAACTATAATAATTAGAGTAATTGACGATTTTCTTAAGATACTTAGACGTCAAATCTTATCTAATTATGCTCTCATGAATATTCTAGAAGTTTAACAGTACCTCGGAACCATGTTGTTCCGTCTATCACATACATAAGATGTCACATACATAAGATGTCACATACAGAAGATGTCACGCTAATAATAGCATAAGTTACTAATTCACGTATTACAAATAGACGGAACGGCTCATCTAGAAGAGTCTCGAAAATTAAGACCGATGTCTGAAATTACACCCGATCGCTTAAATTAGGAAATTGTCAGCCTGGCAATAACAGGTGTTAGGAGAATTACTTAAATGGGATGGCTTATTTTGACACACCCAATAAGTATACTTAGTAGGCCAGTAATCAAGTATAAATAACAACAGTAACAATAATCATTTAACCACTAGGATAATTGTTAAATTCATGCATTCTTGAGTCTCTATTGTACTAATTAACATATTTGAGCATTTATGCAATTTTAGGAAACTATTTAATCTAAGACCCTAAATAGTCGAGAATCCTGTTCTTGGTTTGCATATTCAGCATATATCCCATCAAATCATATTGGAAAACACAAACCAAAACTAACAGCGAATGACTCAGTTAATATTTGTTGTCACTCGAAAACAATCCACTTACATCGTCAAAGCAATAGTTTACTACTCATCGGAATCTGTTTGCTAATTATTGAATCCGAACTTTAAAATTATTACTACCGTGCATATAATTTCTTTTTACTGAATATGATTGCGTCAAAATTTTCTATTTATTCCCAATGCAGAAAAATATAAAAGAGTTGCCAAATCCTCCTCTATAATTAATTAGTACATCTTAATTGAAAGTCGGTTTACCATGCCTGAAGATCAATCAAATTTAGAAGCTCTTTCCACTCGAGAATCCAATGATTCAAGTACAAACTATGAGCCTGCAAGCCCATTTGGGGACAAATTGAATAAAAACGAAGAGCAAGACGAGCAAGAAAAGGTCGAAGAACCTGTACCATATGGTCAAGATTTAGAAAGAAACGACAGCTTTGGAAATGAAGGTGAATTGTCCCGTTATGAATCCAACATTACTGCTGCACGTACTTTAAGTAGAAGATTAACTGGTGCTGATAAAATCATGCTTGAATCTGAAAAAGCTGGGGGTCCATTACCTCCAATGGGGGGTGGTAGAGATTATCCTCCTCCTTTACCAGATCGTGACGCATACACTGTTAGTTTTGATGGTGATGACGATCCTTTGCATCCATACAACTTTGGTTTGAAAACCAAAGTGTTATACAGTGCCGTTGTAGGTTTGAACGCGTTAATCATTTCTTTAGGTTCTGCCATGTTTTCAGCTGCTCAGCCTGTGATAGGTGAACTTTATCATGTTGGTGGTACCGTTACGGCTTTAGGTACTTCCTTGTTCGTTTTTGGGTTTGCTGCTGGTCCGGTTGTTTGGGGTCCATTGACTGAATTATTCGGTAGAAGACTTATCCTTATTATATCTGCTTTTGGTTATACATGTTTTTGTTTTGCTACTGCTGCTTCAGAAAATATCCAAACAGTTATGATCACTCGTTTCTTTTCTGGTTTAGTTGGTAGTTCTGCTTTAGTTGCTTCTCCTGCGGTTATGTCTGACTTATATAGTGTCAGAACAAGAGGTTTAGCTGTCTCAATTTTTGCTATGGTATTGTTTGGTGGTCCAATGTTGGCTCCTATCTTTTCTGCTTTCATTGTTAAAAATGTAGGTATGGGATGGAGATGGACCCAATATATTACTGGTATGATCGCTGGTGCCTGTCTTCTTTGCAATATTTTCATTTTAGAAGAAACACACCATCCTTTAATTTTAGTACGTAAGGCTGAACTTTTAAGAAGAAGGACCGGTAATTGGGGTATTAGTGCACCTCACGAAGAACTCACATTGGATTTCAAAGAAATTGTCGAAAAGAATATAACTAGACCATTAGTTATGTTATTCACCGAACCAATTTTGTTTTTGATTACTTTATACAATGCCTTCATTTATGGTCTTTTATATTTATTTTTAACAGCAATTCCTTTAATCTTTGCTGGAAACTATCATTTCAAATCCGGGGTAGCGGAATTACCATATTTGTCAATGTTAATTGGTGTTTTCCTTGGTGGATTATGTTGTGTATTTTTTGAAAAACGTTTCAACAGAGCATTAGAAGCAAATGGAGGTAAACCAGTACCTGAAGAACGTCTTCCACCTATGATGATCGGTTCATTCGTGTTTGCTGGAGGTTTATTCTGGCTTGGATGGGCTGGTGCTTATGCTGATAAGGTGCATTGGATTGTTCCTACCATTGGTGCTGCACCAGTTGGGTTCGGTTTAATTACCATTTTCCTTCCATGTATCAATTATATCATTGATTGTTACTTGTTCTTTGCCGCCAGTGCATTGGCAGGAAACACATTTTTAAGATCAGCTTTTGGAGCAGCATTCCCACTTTTCGCCAGACAAATGTTTGTAAATATGAAAATCCAATGGGCATCTACTTTATTAGGGTGTTTTGCATTAGTCTTAGTCCCAGTTCCATTTTTGTTCTATAAATATGGAAAATCTTTAAGAGATAAATCTAAGTATGCATTTGTTTTATAGAGTATTCTGAAAAGAAAAATTAATTTTAATGACGGAAATAAATAATGTTTGATAGCTCGAGATCTCTAACCAAGTATTTTTTAGTATATGCACTGTTGTTTAAGTTTATTTCATATGACCCAGACCAAGGCAATGTCTCTAGAGCAATCGGTGAAATTAGAGGAAACCCGAGATGCAGCAGCCAAAATTATATAGCTATAATACAATAGTAAGCTTCCTTGGGTGGCTATAGATGTATCTCTGAACGCAACCAACCACGTATACACCCCTGGGCTTTGTAACATCTAAGGTACAAGGCTATGGTGAATGAATTTTGGACTGTTCTAGATGGGTGCAAAACAAAGCTGCACTTGAGGTATTATTTTGCAACCGGAAATATTCCAAACACCGATCGTGCATAAAAAATCAACGATGGAAGCGATGAACCTTGAAAGAAAAGGTATAAGCAATAGCATGGGGGACAAATGAAGAGGACTAGGTGACTATTTGGCTATGGAATTCGATGCTTCCCAAAATCAGTAAACATTCATGGTTTCTGAAGGTCAAAATCACCACGGCGAGCACTTTTTTCAGGCTATAAAATTAGGTTTATCAAGGAAGTAGAAAACAATGGCATCCATAGTTTCCTCCAGCAGCAAGAAATTGTGAGTAATATATAAACTAGCGAAATCCCACTGCGTATTTCGACAATATATTGAATAATGTCAGATTTACATAGTTCTGATCTTGATAAACTTAGCCATGTACCTTCAAGAAGTGGCTCCGATGACACGAACCACGATGATTCTAATGAACAAATACCCAAGGAATACGAACCTGATCTAGAGGCCAATGCTTCGATACAAGAACAGCAATCACAGGCATATGACCTAGATGTGCAAGCTTCCCGTACCTTAAGTAGAAGATTGACAGGGGCCGATAAGCTTATGCTTGAAGCTGAAAACACCAAGGGACCACTCCCCCCAATGGGTGGGGGCAGAGACTATCCTCCTCCACTACCAAACCGTGATATTTACATAGTAAGTTTTGATGGGCCCGACGACCCTATTCACCCTTACAACTTTTCCACTAAAAAATTGACCGTGAATACCTTTGTTGTTGCTGTTAATGCCTTATGCATAATCTTGGGTTCTGCTATCTTCTCAGGGGCCCTGCCGGTGATTGGCGAAAAGTATCACGTTGGTCAAACAGTCACGACATTGGGTACATCCTTATATGTATTTGGTTTTGCCAGTGGCCCAGTTATCTGGGGCCCATTAAGTGAGCTTTTTGGCAGAAAACCCGTACTTGTTGGCACCTTGTTTGGTTATATATGTTTTGCTTTTGCGTGTGGCACATCGGAAGATATACAAAGTATAATGATTACCCGTTTTTTTGAAGGGTTCATAGGCAGTTCGGCCATTGTCGTTGCCCCAACCGTCGTGGCGGACTTGTATCCTGTCAGAACTAGAGGTAAGATGGTTGCAATTTTCGCAACCGTCTTGTTTGGGGGACCAATGTTGGCCCCCATACTTTCTGCTTTCATTGTCAAAAACTCACACATGGGATGGAGATGGACTCAATATATCATTGGTATATTTGCTAGTGTGTGTTTAGTAATGGACTTGTTTCTTTTAGATGAAACCCACCATCCATTGATTTTGGCCAACAAAGCAGAAACCCTAAGAAGAAGGACGGGAAATTGGGGGATTGCGGCCTCCCATGAAGAAATAACATTAGACTTGAAAGAAGTCGTTGAAAATAATGTCACTAGGCCTTTGATAATGTTGTTTACCGAACCCATCTTGTTTTTGATTTCCTTATACAATGCATTCATCTACGGTATTTTATATTTATTTTTGACAGCAATTCCTTTGATTTTTGCAGGAAACTATCATTTTAAAACCGGTGTAGCAGAGTTGCCCTATTTATCTATGTTGATTGGAATTTTACTTGGGTCTTGCACATGTGTTTATCTTGACCGTCGTTTTATCAGGGTTATGGAAGCAAATGGAGGTAAACCAGTGCCTGAAGAACGTCTTCCACCTATGATGATCGGTTCCTTTGTGTTTGCTGGAGGTTTATTCTGGCTTGGATGGTCAGGTTCATACCCCGACAAGGTGCATTGGATTGTGCCCACCATCGGAACTGCATTTGTGGGTTATGGTTTGGTTACGATTTTCCTTCCATGTCTTAACTATATCATCGACTGTTATTTGTCATTTGCAGCAAGTGCATTATCGGCCAACACTTTTATTAGATCGGCATTTGGGGCTGCATTCCCACTTTTCGCCAGACAGATGTTTGTTAACATGAAAATCCAGTGGGCAGCTACATTGTTAGGATGCTTTTCCATACTTTTAATCCCAGTCCCATTTTTGTTCTATAAATATGGTAGAACTATTAGAGAAAAGTCCAAATATACCTTTGTTCTCTAGATAGTCATAGAATTATTAGAACTTTAAATTATTTTCACTCAGTAATAGATTTTTCGTAGAACCGATTTATATCAAGAGATACTTCCTCTCGTTCCCTTGTAGCTCTTTAATAAGGCAGCCATCAGATCGGATAATTTCCGAATGCTGGTATATGACAAGAATTTCTTTTTCATTCTCGGCCACAAACTCTGTAGTGCTAGTAGAGGCTAGAAGTGAGAAGCTAGAGGCTAGAAGTGAGAAGCTAGAGGCTAGAAGCTAGAAGCTGGAGGCGAGAAGCTTGCTGATATACGCTGCTACGAGCGAGTGATCTGGTGACAGATCTTTGTGAGATCTCATTCTTTCTTGCTTTCTCTACTATTTAGTCCAGTTGCACCATCAGAAAGCTTAAACAAGCCTAAACATTCGTAACCTTACAAACCATCACTTTGAGTTCGGTTTTCCAAGCGATATCAGGGTAACTCTGGCAGTCATACAGCGTACGTAATATGGGGCTGATCTTCCTTTCCGCTCGCGGCCGTGGAGCTGATGGCTGCAAAAAAATACCTGCAGCGCCGGTTATCAAGCAGTGGTTCATATATAAGAGGCCTTATTAGTGCTTGTATGTATTCGATTAATTTACGTTCAATGAACAGCGGAAACACAAGATTTTCTAGAAATGGCAGCATAGAGTCGGATGTATCTGATGATTCCTTACCACCAGGAGATGACTGTTTGGAAGACTATATGGCCAAAGATGCAGAAAAAGAGAATATACCAAGTCCATTTGTAGACCTCGAACGAAACATGTTGGACGGCGACGACTTGTCCCGCTTTGAATCCAACGTTATTGCCTCACGTAGCTTGAGTCGAAGATTAACCGGCGCTGATAAATTAATAATAGAAGCTAAGAATGAAGAAGGGCCATTGCCATCTATGGGTGGTAATAGGGACTTACCTCCTCCATTGCCTGGACGTGAGATGTATCTTGTTAGTTACGACGGGCCAGATGACCCTATACACCCTCATAACTTTGGTGTGAGTCCAAAAGTTGTATATAGTGGAATTGTCGCTTTCAACACCCTCTCCCTTATTATCGGTTCCGCCATTTTCTCGGCTGCTGGTCCGGTAGTGGGAGAGGATTATCACGTTGGAAAGACGGTAACTACTTTGGGAACATCACTATTTGTGATTGGTTTTGCTAGTGGTCCGGTAATATGGGGCCCTTTAACAGAATTGTTTGGAAGAAGACCAATTCTCATCTTTTCTTCATTCACATATGGCTGTTTTTGCTTTGCATGTGGAACATCAGAGAATATCCAGTCTATCTTGATAACTAGATTCTTTGCGGGATTTGTCGGTAGTGCTTCTCTAGTTGCTGCCCCTGCAGTTTTAGCTGATTTATTTGGTGTTGCAACTAGAGGTAGAGCTACAGCGGTGTTCTGTATGGTATTATTCGGAGGTCCGATGTTGGGTCCTATTGCATCAGCCTTTATCGTCAAAAATCCACATATGGGATGGAGGTGGACTCAATACATTATAGGTATTCTAGCTGAATTATGCTTTGTTTTAGATGTATTTATCTTGAAAGAAACACACCACCCATTGATTTTGGTCCAAAAGGCAGAAGCCTTAAGAAGAAGGACAGGTAATTGGGGTATTGCAGCACCTCATGAAGAATTATCATTGAGCTTCAAAGAAATCTTGCAGAAAAATATTTCTAGACCACTAGTAATGTTATTCACTGAACCCATATTGTTCTTGATTTCGATATATAATGCATTCATTTATGGGCTTTTATATTTATTCTTGACAGCAATTCCATTGATATTTAGTGAAGAGTATCATTTCAAGTCAGGTATTGCAGAATTGCCTTATTTGTCAATGTTCATAGGTATATTGCTTGGGTGGGTCTGTTGTATGATGTTTGAAGAACGGTTCAAAAGAGTTATGAAGACAAACGGAGGAAAACCAGTTCCTGAAGAAAGACTCACATCCATGATGTTAGGATCAGTTGTTTTTGCAATTGGATTATTCTGGCTAGGATGGGCAGGTTCGTATCCGGATAAAGTACATTGGATTGTCCCTACGATTGGAGCTGCGGTAATTGGATTTGGATTGATTACAATCTTTCTTCCCTGTCTCAACTATATAATCGATTGTTACTTATTCTTTGCTGCCAGTGCTTTGGCAGGAAACACCTTCTTAAGGTCGACTTTTGGAGCAGCATTTCCACTTTTCGCCAGACAAATGTTCCAAAACATGCATATACAATGGGCAGGAACATTGTTGGGTTGTTTTGCATTAATTCTAGTGCCAGTACCGTTTTTATTCTATAAGTATGGCAAAACGTTAAGAGAAAAGTCAAATTTTGCATTTGTGATTTAGGTTGCTAAACACGCAAAGCCTTTGAGGAGTAAACACAGATGGCACTTCGTAAGTTAATCAACTTATTGCTTTAAGGATTATTTCTCGTTTGGGATTAATGCAACCGTATCACGGTTGTAATTTTTGGCCGGTTATATAACTCGGCTGCAAGCCTGCTCGGCACCAAATTAGAAGCCGTCTATTCTAGATCGATGGCAGCAGGAACAGAGAAACGAAAGCGATCTAAGATGAGAATATACAAGAATCACGGGACACGGAAAGTAGAAAACAGAAAATGGGTGGAAAATAGAAAATAGATAGAAAATAGGTGGAAAATAGGTAGAAATCGTATAGAAAAATAAAAACGGAAATACAAAAACAGGAAATATGACAGACAGAAAAGCAAAAGCAAACCATCTACTCTCTAAGACAAATTCACAGACTTCACATAGGATCCAATCTATAAGGCACTGTCACATTTAAACTCCGTTAGTTGACATCTTTAACATCCGAATTCAAATTACTAAAAAGCGTATATCTATCTTATCTCAAGTCGGCTTTTATTATACTACCGTAATCCCGACTTATTTGGTTTAAATATCTAAAGTTTATCTCTCGGTTTCACGTCAGCCGTATATTGGAGATAACCAAGAGGGTATCTCAACATTGCAGCCATGTATTACTCTAGTTCGTAACATTCATCCGTAATCGGTTATCATTTTGACCGCTTAGTTTGACAGCTATTCGCTATTAGGCGGATTTTCGACGGAATCCTGCCATTGCAGCGGCGCCGCTTAATAATACAGAAAATTTTTACCATTCTATTTAAACCCATCAAAGGGACCAGGAAAAGCTACAGATATCGATAAGATGAACACCAATAGCCCTTTTGTTGATAGAGCTGTTGATGATAAATCGTCGCACCAAGAGTCTAAAGAATCCAAAGTAAGAGACGACGCTTCAAATGATATTCCTGAACCTTTCCATGATCTCGAGAGGGACGGTATCGAAAATAACGGCGACGAGTTATCTCGATATGAATCCAATGTGACTGCTTCTCGTACATTAAGCAGAAAATTGACAGGAGCTGACAAATTGATCTCTGAAGCTGAAAACTTAGAGGGCCCATTGCCTCCTATGGGAGGTGGAAGGGATTATCCACCTCCATTGCCTCAACGTGACGAGTATATGGTAAGTTATGATGGACCAGACGATCCATTGCATCCTCATAACTTCACATTCAAAACTAAAGTTGCTTTTACTGCTATAGTGGGTTTAAACACTCTTTCGCTTATTATGGGTTCTGCTATGTTTGCATCTGCTGGTCCTGTCATAGGACAAATCTACCATGTTGGAAACACTGTTACTACCTTAGGTACTTCATTGTTCGTGATTGGTTTTGCAAGTGGTCCTGTTATCTGGGGTCCTTTAACCGAATTGTTTGGAAGGAGACCAATTCTTTTATTCTCATCCTTTGGTTACAGTTGTTTCTGTTTCGCTTGTGGTTCTTCAGAGAACATACAAAGTATTTTGATAACTCGTTTCTTTTCTGGATTTGTAGGTAGTTCAGTCTTGGTGGCTGCCCCTGCTGTTTTAGCTGATTTATTTGGTGTTGCAACTAGAGGTAGAGCTACTTCAATTTTTGCTATGATCTTATTTGGTGGTCCAATGTTGGCCCCTATATTTTCTGCCTTCATTGTAAAGAATCCTCATATGGGATGGAGATGGACTCAATTTCTTATGGGTATTATAGCTGCCTTCTGTTTCTTATTGAATGTCTTCATCTTAAGAGAAACACACCATCCTTTAATTTTAGTACAAAAGGCAGAAACTTTAAGAAGAAGAACAGGTAATTGGGGGATTTTGGCACCACATGAAGAAGTATCGTTGAGCTTTAAAGAAATTGCAGAAAAAAATATAACTAGACCATTAGTTATGTTATTCACCGAACCAATTTTGTTTTTGATTACTTTATACAATGCCTTCATTTATGGTCTTTTGTACTTATTCTTAACAGCGATCCCTTTAATTTTTGGTGGTAGCTATCACTTCAAGTCAGGTATTGCTGAGTTGCCATATATAGCGATGTTTATCGGTGTCCTCCTTGGTGGTGGGTGCTGTATTATCTTTGAAGAACGTTTTAAAAGAATCATGGTCGAAAATGGTGGTAAACCTATACCTGAGGAACGTCTTCCATCGATGATGGTGGGATCAATTGTCTTTGCAATTGGTTTATTTTGGTTAGGATGGGCAGGTTCGTATCCAGACAAAGTTCCCTGGATTGTACCCTCAATCGGGGCGTCGTTCATTGGATTTGGTTTAATCACCATTTTCCTTCCATGCCTTAATTATATTATTGATTGTTACTTATTTTTTGCAGCAAGTGCTTTAGCAGGAAACACATTTTTAAGATCAGCTTTTGGAGCAGCATTCCCGCTTTTCGCCAGACAAATGTTTGTCAATATGAAAATCCAATGGGCATCTACTTTATTAGGGTGTTTTGCAGTAGTCTTAGTCCCAGTTCCATTTTTGTTCTATAAATATGGAAAATCTTTGAGAGATAAGTCCAAATTTGCCTTTGTTTTATAGAATGGAAATCGACCAAATCAAATATGTAAATAGTTCGACTGTCAATAAATAATTACGATAGTAAACGATTTTTGTAGTCATTAACATGTGTAAGCTTAATAATACAAAAGCTGCTTTAGAAGGATGTCCGATTGAGTAAATCCGCATCCGTTCTGCATCAGAACAGATCACAAGTGTTCAAAACCCCGTTTGTATTGGATTTCCTATTGACAATTATGGGAACTGTATTGGTTGTATTCAAACATACCGGCAGCATATACAAGAGGATAAGTGTATTCATAAAACCTGCTTGTTTAGAGATATCATGGATAAAAGTAACACATTAATCATGGGAGTGAATAGTACTATGCGTCATCATAGTTACCAAATATTTTCATTAATAATACTTACTGTGTTTCTTCTGTGCTGCTTAAATTGTTACCTGTGCAGTCATATACAAACAATCTCTTACCAAAGTTTCTGTTGTTCCCAAAAGTAATAAACAAAAAATCATTAGACGGATTTACGGACTTGCTTTCTTGTGCAGCTCGGCCGCACATTAATAAGTGAAAAGCTGCAAAAAGACTATAAAGTCGGAGAGAATGCAAGCGAATATTTATTGGAAAAGAGCATATTTAGAATCAAAGGATACAATGAGTGGACAAGAAACTAGAGATCCGGGTACTGATAACATTTCATTCCTTGATAAGTTGTCAACCGAAGAATCAAACAAATTGAACGAATCTCAAGAGGATTCACCAGAAGTCTTTCGTGATCTTGAAAGAAACGAAATACAAGATAACGGAGACGAATTATCTCGGTATGAATCCAACGTGACTGCTTCTCGTACATTAAGCAGAAAATTGACAGGAGCTGATAGATTGATCTCCGAAGCTGAAAAATCTGATGGTCCATTACCTCCCATGGGTGGTGGTAGAGAGTATCCACCTCCATTGCCTCAACGTGACGAGTATATGGTAAGTTATGATGGACCAGACGATCCATTGCATCCTCATAACTTCCCATTGAAAACAAAGGTGATATATTGTGCTGTTGTTGGTCTTAATACCCTTGCACTTATTATGGGTTCTGCTATTTTTGCTGGAGCTACACCCGTAATTAGCGAACGTTATCACGTCGGTGGTACTGTTGCTACATTAGGCACTTCGTTGTTTGTCATTGGTTTTGCGGGAGGTCCAGTGATTGGAGGTCCTTTGACTGAATTGTTTGGCAGAAAGCCCATTTTCCTTTTTTCATCATTTACATTCAGTTGTTTCAATTTTGCTAGTGGTGCATCAGATAACATTGAAAGTATTTTAATAACAAGATTCTTTGCTGGATTTGTTGGAAGTGCTGCTTTAGTGGCTGCCCCTGCCGCTTTGGCTGATTTGTTTGGTGCAGCAACTAGAGGAAGAGCTATTGCCTTGTTTTCAATGACTTTATTTGGTGGTCCAATGTTGGCTCCCATCATTTCTGCTTTCATTGTAAAGAATCCTCATATGGGATGGAGATGGACTCAATTTCTTGTAGGTATCATAGCTTCTGTCTGTTTCTTGTTGAATGTCTTCATCTTAAAAGAAACACACCATCCTTTAATTTTAGTGCAAAAGGCAGAAACTTTAAGAAGAAGAACAGGTAATTGGGGGATTTTGGCACCACATGAAGAAGTATCGTTAAGCTTTAAAGAAATTGTCGAAAAAAATATAACCAGACCATTAGTCATGTTATTCACCGAACCTATTTTACTTTTGGTTTCCTTATACAATGCCTTCATTTATGGTCTTTTGTATTTATTCTTAACAGCAATTCCTTTAATTTTTGGTGGAAACTACCACTTCAAATCAGGGGTTGCAGAGCTACCATATCTTTCTATGTTTATTGGAGTTTTGTTAGGAGGATTATGTTGTATCGTGTTCGAAGAGCGTTTCAAGAGAGTTATGAAAGAAAATGGAGGTACCCCTGTTCCAGAAGAAAGGCTTCCAGCCATGATGATTGGCTCGGTTGTGTTTGTGATTGGTTTATTTTGGCTCGGATGGACAGGTTCATATCCAGATAAGGTACATTGGATTGTGCCCACCATCGGCGCATCCTTCGTGGGATTTGGGTTAATCACCATCTTTTTGCCGTGTATCAATTACATTATTGATTGCTACTTATTTTTCGCTGCTAGTGCGTTGGCAGGTAATACGTTTTTAAGGTCAATTTTTGGAGGGTCTTTCCCATTATTTGCTAGACAAATGTTTGACAATATGCATATTCAATGGGCATCGACATTATTAGGGTGCTTTGCATTGGCTTTAATACCGGTCCCATTTTTGTTTTACAAATATGGGAAGAGTTTAAGAAACAAATCAAAGTTTGCCTTTGTATTATAATTGTAAATAGGTATTGTGAAATTTTGAATATATGTAGTTAATTGCAGAAATCACAGAAATTGCAAAAATTAAAGCGCAGGAGATAAAATTAAGTTTCAGTTTAGAAAAGTAACACTAAAATTTCACAGGATTGCGAGAACATTTCTGACAAACGGAGCAAACAATAAAGAAGACAAAGCAATAAAACCAAGGGGTTAACTTGGATTGGAGACTTTGGATTGGTGGAGAATTATAAATAATAGAGAGTAATTAATTGTATCATTTATTCATGCTATTCATAATCATTTCTATCCCAGATAGAAAATTTAGGCCTTGTTGACAGGTCCAGCAGTGTGAATTTCATCGTTGGAAAACACCACTGGCTCAAAGTTCATTTCATCATCATCTTTAACGATTCTATTGGTGGTATTGTTTAACTCTTGGTAGTGTAATAAATCGTCATTACTGATTAAATTGATGTCACTTAAACTATGTTGGTTTAAGTTGATATATCTTTGGTTTGAAGATAATGATCTATTCATTTGGGTGTTGATTGGAATCCAACATCTTGAGGCGGTTTTGAAACTTGATAACTTAAGTATTTTACTCATGGTATATAATATTTGTAGATAGAACTTGGAAAATAAAACTATTATACTGAAAACTAAAGAAATCGAGCGAAATTTATACCCCAGATTCTTGAGTCATTTCAAAGTCCGGATGATTCAAATCCCGTGGAAGGACTGATGGAAGAATGGACTAGTGGAATGCGCAAACTTAGTGGGCCGAACAATAAGTAGGGTCAATAAAGCCTAAAGCTTAGGATTAGTGGAACAATGTGGTGTGCCATAAATCTAATTGGCTTTGAGTCTGGTTGGTTAAACACCAGTATCGATTTACTAAAGTAGTTATATAGGTTAAAGTAGTTATATTGAGGCATCAATGTATTTAGGGCACTTATTGAGCACATGTGCTCACAGCCGTAATGCCCTTGAATGACCCTAATGACTAATATCTTTAATGACTTATTCTAATTCACCTTCTAGTCATAGTAAACCATAACTGTTTACTGTTTACTATTGTATGTTTGGTCATTACATCCTATCGTCCTATTTTTTCACAGTCCTAGGTCGAAAGGAAAAGCGGAGTCGTGTGCGTACCATCCCCTTTCCAATGACTGAATTGATGCGAATTATCTGGGGAATAATCAATCGTTATCATCAAAGTTGCAATTTTTATTAGCAGATTCAAACAATTTGGATTTGGATTTGGTCTTGGTTTAAGTGATTTACAGAAATTTGAACTTGAGATGGCCGGTTGGGAATTAACCGCCACTTTGAAAGAGTCGATATATAAATATGCTGCTTTTAAACAAACTTCAATATCTTTGAGGCAAATGGTCCAATTTGGGCCAAATCCTAGTCCTGGTTCAATATTTTTAGCTTCTCAATTTATCGTGGAAGAATTGCCTATACGATTAGCTAAAAAGGTCAAAGATTTGGATTCCGCCCCTTTGGGTTTAAGTAAAATGCCATCAACTATGAAAGTAAAGAATTGGTATGCCCAATCGTTTGAAGAATTAGTTAATTTACCAAAGCCTGAAATCTCCCCAGATTTATTGAAATTATTGAATGATAAAAAGACTCCAAATACTACAAAGAGTGATACTTCTCAAGGTAAGATTTTACATGAAGATAATACCGTTATGAATGAAAGTGAAAATCCTGTCTTGAACGAACCTTCTAATCCTGCAATAAATAACATATTTAGTGATGATGGTATAATTGTTAGACCTCATCAATCATTTAGGAAAAAGCCTGAAGTGGAGGATTTAGATTCAAAGGTGAAGTCAGGATCTCCAACATTTGGTAAAAACTATTATAATCCAACAAACATGAATACCGTCTGGCCAAAAGAAGTACATGACTATAATAAATTAGTATTCGATGCTTTATCCAAAATCAAAAGGCGTCATGATGCAACAGTTGCAACTATGGCGCAAGGGGTTAAAGAATGGAAGACTGAAAACAAAACGGTGATGGTCAATTCCTCAATACAAACATTTTTGGATCGTTTTTATATGTCAAGAATTGGAATAAGAATGTTGATAGGTCAACATTTGGCTCTTAATTTGGCTCAACAGAAGTCACCAAAATCGAAATTTTCATTATTTGGTAATGGTTCAAGTTCTAATAAGAAATCGAACTATGTGGGTGTCATTTGTACCGATTGTAAAGTCAGTGAAATCGCTGAAGATGCAATTGAAACAGCTAAGTATGTTTGTGAGGAATATTATGGATTATACCAATGTCCAGAAATCAAATTGATCTTACCAAACAACGAAATTGAATTTATGTATGTTCCAGGCCATTTGATTCATATGTTGTTTGAGACTTTAAAGAATTCTTTGAGAGCTACAATTGAGTTCCATACCCCATTATTAAAAGATAAAATGATCGAAGAAAACCCCAATTTAAAACCAGAAGATATAGATTTAAACGATCTCAAATTCCCACCAATTAAAGTGATTATATCCGAAGGATCAGAAGATATAGCTATAAAGATTAGTGATGAAGGAGGAGGTATAGCTCGTAGTGAAATACCATTAATCTGGACCTATTTATATACGACAGTTGAAGAAACACCTACACTTGAGTCAGATGGACAAAATTCATTTAGAGCTCCAATGGCAGGATTTGGTTATGGTTTACCAATTTCCAGACTTTATGCCCAATATTTCGGAGGTGATTTGAAATTAATTTCCATGGACGGCTATGGGACAGATGTTTACTTACATTTAAACAGATTAAGTAGTTCAAGCGAGCCATTACCTTGATGTAGATTAGATAAAAGTAGTACAATAACGACAAAAACTAAATATATTATTATTCAGATTTCTCCCTAAACTCTCCCAGAGGTTCGCCCTAAAGTCTCGCCGACGTCGTCACTATTTGGCACCCAAGCACCCCGCAACAAAACCGAGCAAAAAATTCGCACTTTTTGTCATCAACATGTCAGTACCTAGAAGAAAGCCTTGGGAAGTAACATCAGGCACGTCATCGGCTAGTGTTGATATGAATACAGGAGGAAGTAACTTAGGAGTTTCTAATGCCGCAGCTGCAAACTCTGCTTTAAATAACGGCGGTGCCACCACGACAGGCGCTTTGGGAGCCGATTCAATGACTTCAGGATTAAGTTCAACAAATTCACAAGGCATTCCTGAAAGGCCTACATCATTAACCTCAGATTTATCAAACATGTCTAACAGTTCTCCATATGGTTCTAGTTCCTACGGGAATTGTTACGGCTCCAGATATGGCAGTGGAGGTTATGGAGGTTATGGATCAAGTATGTACGGTAGTGGTTTAGGTGGTTATGGCTCTAGTATGTATGGAGGAATGGGAGGTTACGGTTCTAGTATGTATGGTATGGGAGGCTATGGTTCCAGTATGTATGGAATGGGAGGATATGGCTCAGGAATGTATGGTCAACCTGGAATGATGGGTGGTGGTGGTTTGGGCGAAGGAACTCAAGCAACTTTTCAACTCATTGAATCTATTATTGGTGCTGTAGGTGGGTTTGCTCAAATGTTAGAAGCTACTTATATGGCTACACATTCTTCCTTTTTCACTATGGTTTCTTTAGCCGAACAATTTGGTAACTTGAAAAATGCATTAGGTTCCTTATTAGGGATTTACGCTTTAATCAATTTTACGAAGAAGATTTTTTACAAAATAACCGGTAGAACTTATAATCATGGTATTAATTTGAAAGAATTCAATAAATTCGAAAACAAACAAAAAAAATTAGAGGATAACTTGAAAAGATCTAACGGGAAATCAAGAATTTCTTTCAAGCCACTTTTATTATTTTTAGCTGCATCAATTGGTTTCCCTTATTTATTAAGTAAAGCAATTCAAAAATTAAACGAACAACAACAAAGAAGGTCTTTAACTCAACAATCGCAAAATGGGGCACCAGGACAAACCATCAATCCTTCATCTTTACAATTTGCAAAAGCTTTATATGACTTTAATTCAGAAAATCCTAATATTGAAATAGATTTAAAACAAGGTGATTTGGTGGCCATTTTATCAAAGCTTGATCCTTTAGGTAATGAAAGTAAATGGTGGAAAGTCAGATCTAGATCAGGTAAAGTTGGTTATGTACCATCTAATTATTTAAGTTTAATCGAGAGAAAACAACAAACTCCACAAATAGAACAAGGACAACAAATACCCCCTACACCTTCACTTAATCCACAACAAGCAACCACTTCTAAGGAGTTTGTTGAAGAGTTTAAGAAATACAACTAATGACTTATGTAGCAATATAAACGAGAGAATTCTTCATAAAACGTATATTTAATCGCTCGACTTTTTAAAGACCATCTTCAGGTCTATTTTGTTCAGTTTCAGCTTTTGAACCTTTATCTTGCAAACTTTCATAACCTTGAGCATTAGAATTAACTCTTTTCTTTTCAGGATGAGTTTTAGCTTGGTTTACGGCATTTTCAGCTTTATCCATACCGTCAGCCAATACTTCACCAGTTTTCTTGTTGGCTTTGTCAAGGGCTTCACCTGCACTATCTGGAGTGGCATTTTCTACTGCTTCCATACCATCGGCTAAGACTTTACCAGTTTTCTTGTTGGCTTTATCGAGAGCTTCACCAGCACTATCTGGAGTAGCATCTTCTACTGCTTGCATACCATCAGCTAATACTTTACCAGTTTTCTTATTAAGTTTATCAGCGGCATCAGCGACATTCTTAGGACTAGCTTGTTCAGTAGCTTCCATAGTGGAAGCTAAGAATTCACCAGTTTTTTTATTAGCACTATTTAAAACATCTTTAGCAGCTCCAACAATTGAGTATCTAGCAGGAGTATAATGGAAAGATCTAGTTGTTCTAATCAAATTGGCACGAAACATTATTATTAAATTGTTGTTGGGCAATTAGACTATTTTTGCAGCATTTATAGTTGGGGCAATTGAGCAACAGTTGCGGTTTTATGATCAAACATGTCTAAAACTCTTTTTGTCTTATTACATAACAGGAGGTTTCTAGAAAAGTCTCTAGCACACAGACATTGTAGTATTTCGGGTTCAGCAGTGACTAGTGTATGTGTGTACAGTGACATCCATACTTGTAATAGAATGCTTGCAACATAATCCGAAAAAAGGTCGTTTTCTGATAGTGCAAGAATTGGTGGCAGCAATGCTTACAAACCTTAATTTCCATTTTATTACTGGATATCGCTGGTCCCGTGTCTTACCTGACCTATTACTTGTCTAAGATTTCTTTCCTTACTGTGTCTCAACTATGTCTAAGTTTAGGATGTCTAGTGTCTTCGTGTCTAACATGTCTGGTGTCTAATATTAGATTGCTTAACATGACTTCTGACCAAACAACGACAATATACGACTTTACTACTTATATACTTATTTTATTTTCTGCAATCGATCAAATCACATTAATGTGTGCCTATTAACTGCGATATTAGTAATTTCTTTTCAAAGTTTCCATCTTATAGATCTTCATCTCTTATCTACACGATTTTAAAGACGCGACTTTGAATCAACACTGAAAAAATTTCAATAAGAAAGGAAAACTATGGTAAAGATGCTTGCAACACGTAATTTCCGTTTGGTTCTTGTTATTGTTGCATTAGTAACTATCTTTGGGTTGATAGCATCTTCACATAAGACTATCAATAATCAAATTCAAAAAGTCAAGGAAAAAGCTGGAGATTCGATCCCATTTTCTGATGAAGAGACAAACGCTAAGGAAAATACTTTCCAAGGTAAGCCACATAAAGGTTCAGAAGCACCTTATTCTTCTGACAATTCACCTGCTGCTCCTAAAGTTAATGTTGATTCAGGTAATACTGGAAAAGCTCCAGAACCTGGTAAGTCTGTCCCTGTTACCCCCAAACCAAATGCTGGTAGTGCTAGTGTTGGTAAAGATGGTAAACCTATCATTGTTGCTGATACCTCTGACAGTGAAAAGAGTCATGCCGATAAAAAGAAACCAGTTTCTTCTGATTCTGAAAACATGTTATCTGAACAGCCTTTGAAAGACGATAAATCATCAAAAGTTTCATCTAATGGTAACTGTGACGAAAGAAATTATGTTGTCATGATCGATGCTGGTTCAACTGGTTCAAGGGTTCATGTTTATGAATTTAACACTTGTCAAAGTCCTCCAGTGTTGATTAAAGAAGATTTTGAAATGTTAAAACCTGGGTTATCCTCTTTTGATACTGATACTGTGGGTGCCGCTAAATCTTTAGATCCATTGTTAGAAGTTGCTCTTAAATCTGTTCCAAAAGATAAACAAGGTTGTACACCTGTCGCTGTTAAGGCCACTGCTGGTTTAAGATTATTGGGCCCAGAAAAATCATCCAACATCTTGAAAGAAGTTAGAAGACATTTAACTGAAGACTATCCATTTGCTGTTGTCGAAGGTGATGGTATTTCAATCATGGAAGGTAAAGATGAAGGTGTCTACGCTTGGATTACTACAAACTATCTTTTAGGTAACATTGGAAGCTCCGAAAAGACTCCAACTGCTGCTGTGTTTGATTTAGGAGGAGGTTCTACTCAAATCGTTTTTGAACCAGATTTCACTCACGATGAAACTATGTCTGATGGTGATCACAAATATAAGATGACATTTGGTAATAGAGATTTCGTTTTATATCAATACTCACATTTGGGTTATGGTTTAATGCAAGGTAGAAACAAAGTTAACGCATTAATTGTGGAAGCCAACTTAGAGAAAAACTCACAATTAGCCCAAAGTAAAAAATCCGACAAGAAACAATTCAAAGACGCCAAAGCTTCCATCACTCTTAACAATCCATGTATTCCACAAGGGGTTGTTGCTAACGATGTTGTTGTCGAAGTTGGTAAAGATGAAGTATACCTTGTCAATATGAAAGGACCATCAAAAGATAGTAACATTAATTCAGGAGCTCAATGTAGATTTTTAGCTGAAAAGGTCTTAAACAAAGAAAAAGACTGTGTTGAGCAACCATGTTCATTTAATGGTATTTATCAACCTTCATTAACCAAGTCATTCAAGAAATCCAACGATATGTTTATCTTTTCATTCTTTTACGATAGAACTATCCCATTAGGTTTCCCACAATCTTTCACTCTTGAAGAATTATCGGAGTTAGCTAAATTAGTCTGTGGAGGTGAATCATTCTGGGCCGATGTCTTGTTGGATTCTCATCTTAAAGAATTAAACGAAGAACCACAATGGTGTTTAGATTTATCATTTATCACTGCCATGTTACATACTGGTTACGATATTCCATTACATAGGGAATTAAGAACTGCCAAAACCATTAACAATAACGAATTGGGTTGGTGTTTAGGTGCTTCTTTACCTTTATTGGACAAATCTTCTGGTTGGAGCTGTAGAATCAAAGAAACAACTCCAAATTAATGTTTATGGCACAGTGATAGTAAAACTTATACTTGTAGTTATAGTCATAGTTAAAGTCGTAGTTATAATTATAGTTTTTTAAGTCAACTTTCTCTCATATTCCGTTTCGCGCTAATTAGTACCTTTGCCATTTATATATCATCACAAGTCTCAAGCTATTAGCGATTTTTGTTCCAGCAGACCAAACACCAAGTAGGCTAAGGAATTGTATAAAGTATACGCATATTGCTTGTTAATACTTTCATCTACAACCTCGAAAAGTAGAAGGATATAAAGCGAGAAAGAAGCTAACTGTAATTGTGACAGATTATTAATTGTTGGGGAAGCTTTTATCAAATTAGATATTAATGGGTGTTGAAACTATGGACAAGCCATTATCTTTTGGTGACGTCAAGAGTGCAGTAGTAGAAGAACATGTACAAAGTGTCCGTGAACAGAGACTGAGTATTGATAAATCAGAAAGTGTATTTAACGAAGCAGTAGTCATTGAAAATGAGAGTGAGTCACTGATCCCCAATGAACAAAGTGGGTCATTAAGACCTAGAAAGTCAATGAATAACGGTAATAGAAGACACAGAAAGGCTTTTAGAGATAGGGAAGGCGGCGTAAGAAGTTCCAGTCCTGATAATCATAATACTATAAGGAAGATTCCTCCGAAAATTCACAATAAGTTATATTGTGAACAAGTTAAAAAGATTAAAAGAACCCCGTCGACTGTATTGAACAAGCTTAATACTGATGAATTGAAATCTGTCAAGTCCCACGCAGAATTGGCCGAAACTGCCAATGGAGTTAGAATGTTGGCTAGAAACTTATCAAAGGCTACTATCCAGTTGGATGTAAAGTCTATCATGGTTGTGACAAAGGCAAGAGACAATTCATTGATTTATTTAACAAAAGAAGTAGTCGAATGGTTTCTCAACAGAAACAAAAACATTACTCTCTATGTTGATAGCAAGTTGGAGAACTCCAAACGTTTTAATTTATCAGGTATAATTGAAAATAATCCAAATGCTAAAGATTATATTAAATTTTGGAATAAGGAATTCACCAGCAACAATCCAGAGATTTTTGATTTAGTGTTGACTTTAGGAGGTGACGGGACTGTGTTGTATGTTTCTAATTTATTTCAAAGAATCGTACCACCAGTTATTAGTTTTGCATTGGGTTCTTTAGGATTTTTAACCAATTTCCAATTCGACGATTTTAGAAGTAAAATGTTGAATGTATTAGAGAGTGGTGTAAAAGCTAACTTAAGGATGAGATTTACTTGTAGAGTACATAAATCAGATGGGAAATTAGTTTGTGAACAACAAGTCTTGAATGAGTTAGTCATCGATAGGGGTCCAAGTCCATTTGTCACCAATTTAGAATTATATGGAGATGGATCATTGTTAACAGTTGCTCAAGCTGATGGGTTGATTATAGCTACACCAACAGGATCCACCGCATACTCTTTGTCAGCAGGTGGCTCTTTAGTTCATCCAGGGGTTAGTGCTATAAGTGTTACGCCGATTTGCCCTCATACTTTATCATTCAGACCAATATTGTTGCCAGATGGGATGTTCTTGAAAGTCAAAGTACCCTTCACTAGTAGATCAACAGCCTGGGCTTCATTCGATGGGAAAGTAAGGACCGAATTATCACAAGGAGACTATGTGACCATCCAGGCAAGTCCGTTCCCATTCCCTACTGTGATTTCATCTAAAACAGAATATATTGATAGTGTGAGTCGAAACTTGCACTGGAATGTTAGAAAACAACAAAGACCATTTTCAGATTATAAGTTGAATGATTTAAGTGATGATCACCTAGAACAACAGTTTGACAAACTAAATATCAGAAATGAAACTGTGATTGACGACGAAAACGAAGATTTTGACATTAATTACAGTGATGACCATAATGACGGCAGGAGTTCGAATACAACCACTACCACACATACCAATAATAATAGTTCGAATAACCTCAACAACTATTCCAGTAATTTGACAGCTACACTCGACAAGAAATTGAATAACAAGAACGAAGACATCAGTATAAATGCCACACCAATAGCCAATAGTACCGACGGAGGACCATTAAGTACCACTACCACCCCATCAGATGATGAAGATTTCCATTATTTACCATCACCAGGAGGTGGGTTAAGTACACCACCTTCACATACGATATCATATGCGAACTTAGATGACAGGCATTGTTTCGCACATCCGAATGCAAAGATATCTTTCAGTTCATCATCAGACACCAGTAGCAGCTACTAAATAGATTAGAATCCATTTCTGAAGCAATATAGAATATATATGAGTATATGAAACTCCATCAGGGCTTACACGACCTCTCACGCGATCTCGCACATGACCGCCGAAGGCGACATAAAATAAAAGAAACTTAACCGTCCCACGACCTGAAAATTTTTCTATTCTCAAAAAAGTGACAAAGAATACACAAAAAAGATAGTTTGGCATAAAAGATATATTAATTTATATTTATATTTATACAACTAAAAGACTGAAACTTACATTAATAGTTAGTTTGAAGCGTTAATTTTAACTTGATTCAAGAAGTTTTGCACATTTGTAAGAACCTTTGAGTTTTAATAGTCGAGAAAGAAGAGAGAAGAAAGATGACTGATCTTAATGAAAAAATGAATAACCTTTCTGTTGGGGAAGGTAATAACAATAAAAACGGAGGTGGCAAATCTGGCTACGTTCCTCCTCACATGAGAAATAGACCTTCTGGTGATAACCAAGGTGGTTTTGATAATCAAAGATACTCATCATTTGGTAACCGTCGTGGAGGTTATAATAATGGTGGCTATAATAACGGTGGTGGATACCGTAACGGTGGTGGATATGGTAACCGTCGTGGTGGTTACGGTAACAACCGTGGCTACAATAATGGTGGCCAAAGATACAACAATAGACCTGGTGTAGGTAAATGGGTCGATGGCAAACAAGTACCAGCTGAAAGAGATGAAAGATTAGAGTTGGAATTATTCGGTGTTGCTGAAGACCCAACTTTCCAATCTTCTGGTATTAATTTTGATAATTATGATGACATCCCTGTTGAAGCTTCTGGTAACGACGTTCCAGAACCAATCACTTCATTTACTGCTCCTCCTTTGGACGAATTATTGGTTGACAACATCAAATTGTCCAGATTCACTAAACCAACCCCAGTCCAAAAATATTCAGTTCCAATTGTTGCTGCTGGTAGAGATTTAATGGCCTGTGCCCAAACTGGTTCCGGTAAAACTGGTGGTTTCTTATTCCCAGTTTTATCTGAATCTTATATGAACGGTCCAGCTCCAACCCCTGAATCAACCGGTGCCTTTTCATCCAACAAAGTTTATCCAACCGCTTTAGTTATGGCTCCAACCAGAGAATTGGTTTCCCAAATTTATGATGAAGCTAAAAAATTCAGTTATAGATCATGGGTTAAACCAGTTGTTGTTTATGGTGGTGCTGATATCAGCACTCAACTCAGAACCTTGGAAAGAGGTTGTGATTTGTTAGTTGCCACTCCAGGTCGTTTGAAAGATTTATTAGAAAGAGGTAGAGTTTCCTTAGCTAATATTAAATATTTAGTCTTGGATGAAGCCGATAGAATGTTGGATATGGGTTTTGAACCTCAAATTAGACATATCGTCCAAGAATGTGATATGCCAGATGTTCAAGATAGACAAACTTTAATGTTTTCAGCTACATTCCCAAGAGATATTCAAATGTTGGCTAAAGATTTCTTAAAAGATTATGTGTTTTTATCAGTTGGTAGAGTTGGTTCCACCTCTGAAAACATTACACAAAAAGTTTTATATGTTGAAGATGATGAAAAGAAATCAGTATTGTTAGATTTATTAAGTGCTAATGATAATGGTTTAACTATTATTTTCACTGAAACTAAAAGAATGGCTGATAACTTGGCTGATTTCTTATATGACCAAGAATTCCCAGCTACTGCCATTCATGGTGATAGATCTCAATATGAAAGAGAAAAAGCTTTGGCTGCTTTCAAGAGTGGTAAAGCTCCAATCTTGGTTGCTACTGCCGTCGCTGCTAGAGGTTTAGATATTCCAAATGTTTCTCATGTTGTTAACTTCGATTTACCAGGTGATATCGATGATTATGTCCATAGAATTGGTAGAACTGGTAGAGCGGGTAACGTTGGTATTGCTACCGCTTTCTTCAACAGAAACAACAAGAATATTGTTAAAGGTTTAGTTGAATTATTATCTGAAGCCAACCAAGAAGTTCCAGATTTCTTAACTAAAATTGCTAGAGAATCTGCCTTCGGTGGTAAAGGTGGAAGAGGTGGAAGCGTCAGAGGTGGCGGTGGTAGAGGCCCAATCAGAGATTTCAGAAGAGGTGGTAACTCCTACGGATCCGGTGGATCTAACTGGGGTTCTTCTGCTGGTGGATCTAACTGGGGCTCTCCAAGTAACGGAGGTAACTACGGTGGTGCACGTTCAGGTGGTTACTCCAACAATTCATATGGTGGAGGATCCTCCAATTATGGTAATGCTTCAGGCAATACTTCATGGTGGTAAGTTACCACCAGTTAGGGTGACTTGAAGCAATTCATACCACCTTGTTTGATTTTTAAAGTGGTTTTAATTGTTTATGTTTTAACACTTGGTACTGCATTAATAGAAATTATTTTTATTTATTAAGATATTTTATTCAATGTCTCAATCTGTATTATTGATGGAATTGATAGTGGAGGGGTTAAATAATTGATTAAGAATTAGGGAGAAATTAGGTTTTTTGTTTGGTTCATATCAGTTATTATTATTATTATAAGTTGTTTAAATTAGATTACTTTGCATTAATAACTTTGTTTTTTATTTGGTTTCTTTTAAATTATTGTTGGCATTTTGATTTCCTTGTCTTTCTTATTATTAGTATTATTAGAATTTATTGTTTGATTTAAGTTTGATTTTTAGGAGTTTTTTTGAATTGGTTTTTATTTTTATAATGAAAAAAAACTCCCAAAAATTTGTTGTGTAAAGAAAGGGAAATAGAAATGGAATTAGGTTTCTTGAAAAATTAGAAATAGAAGAAATAAAGAAACAAATTATAGAAAAGTTTTTAATGGAGTTAATATTGAAGGGTTTAATAGAAGAAAGTTTTTTTGGATTTAGACATTGGGTTATTTAGAAAGAGAAAAAAAATTATATAAAATGCATTATTTTCAAGTGTATATAGTACCGAAATACAAGTAAATTTAATAAGCTCTCTTGACAAGGGTCGCTTCGCTTTTATCCTAAGGTAACAGTAGTATGGTTATGAGATTCTTCGTGTTTAAGCGAGTACTAAGATAAGATCTGAAAAATTGCAGCCCTTTCTCGCATCTACGCGAGGACATTGTTTAATGGTATCAGGTATAAAAGACAAGAGAATTCGAGATAAGTTTGATCATTTAAAGTAACACAAGATGTCTATTGTTCCTAAAATCAGTTTAAAAGATTTCGACAACCGTCGTGAAGAGATTAAAACACAATTATACGAAGCAGCAAGTAATGTAGGGTTTTTCGTTTTAAAAGATCAAGAATTTCCAACTAAGGAAGATATCGAAAAGGCATTTGAGTTCTCAGACAGATATTTTAAATTGCAAGAAGAAATCAAACAGAAAACCCCATTTATCAAATTGGAAAACTGTGGATATGAATATAAAGCCCAGGTCAGGCCTTCAACAGGAACCACCGATTTGAAAGAAAGTTTACAACTCCAATATCATAAGAAGAATAGTTATTGGCCTGCCATTTCTGATGTGGGAGAAGAATGGGTCGAATTTTATAGTGAATTCATGCAAAAAAATCAAGAACTATCGATGAAAATCTTAAGCTGTTTTGCAGAAAGCCTTGGATTTGAAAGCGACTTCTTTGATAAAGCTCATGATATAAACAAACCATCAGCACAAACCACCTTGAGATTATTGCATTATCCAGATATGACCGGACAAGTAGTAGAAGACAATATGTGGAGAGCAGGGGCTCATACCGACTTCGATTGTATGACATTATTATATCAAAGAACAGGAGATCACGGGTTAGAAGTTTGTCCAGGCAGAAAAGCTCATACCGACTTTGCATTTGGAGACGAATGGAGTCCAGTTGAAGCAAAAACGGGCGAGATTGTTATCAATATAGGGGATATGCTTATGTCCTGGTCAGATGACCAATTGAAATCCAATTTCCACAGAGTTAGAACTCCGAAAATTGGGGAAAATCAAAAGGAAAGATTTTCCATCGCCTGGTTCAATCAAGCCAATAAAGATATCATCGTTCAAGGCCCAAACAAGAAATATCCAGCAATCACCGGTCAAGAATATATCGTCAGTGCCATGAAACGTAATTTCGAAAGGTTGGCGGAAAAAATGCAACAAGCGTAAAGCCTATTTCCAAACTTTATTTATTAGTCTTCTAAGTATTCTATAGTTACATTTAAGTTTACTTACTCTGTTTTGGTTATGACTCTCATAGTATTCGAAAGAGCTTAGGAATTGGGGAATTTATTTTTTAGGAGCGCCATAAAACTGACAGCTTAAAATTTGAGAATTGGACAGGAAGTAACAATGATACTGAAGAGGTTCAGATTAGTTATAGGGATATTTGTTATTCTCTATCTCATATACGGATTCATAAATTCGTTTTCGGTACCAAAATATAAGGGCAAAACTGAGTTTAGTGACACCAAATTGAGATTAGCCCAAGAGTTAGAGAAGAACAAGAATTGGAGAGTTGAAGGATTTAACTTTCAATCAAACAACAAAGCTAGGTTACCTGAATCTTCCACTTTGAGGCAACAGTTGGCATTCCAATTTCCTTATGAACCTTCCAGACCTTTTGAAAAAAATATCTGGCAAACTTGGAAAGTTAGTGTAAATGATGCAACGTTCCCTATAAGATACAAAAGTTACCAAAGAGATTGGGAAAAAATCAATCCAAATTACAACCATTATGTTTTACCAGACGCAGAATGTCACTCGTTGATTTCCCAGTTGTTTTCAACTGTACCTGACGTCGCCAAAGCTTATAGATTAATGCCAAAGTCCATTTTGAAAGCCGATTTTTTCAGATATTTGATTTTATTTGCAAGAGGTGGTGTTTATTCAGACATTGATACCGTCGGTATTAAACCCATTGACGATTGGATATCCAACCAACCCAAAGTCCATGGTAAGTCCAATACTGCCGGATTGGTGGTTGGAATTGAAGCGGACCCTGATAGACCCGATTGGAACGATTGGTATGCTAGAAGAATCCAATTTTGTCAGTGGACAATCCAAGCCAAAAAGGGACACCCAATGCTCAGAAATTTGATAGCAAAGATAACAGAAATCACTTTGACAAGAGACAAAAACAATCAATTAGATAAAGTTTTAGGTAAAGATGCAGGAGGTGATATTATGGACTGGACAGGACCTGGAATTTGGACGGATTCGGTGTTCGAGTATATGAATAATGTTCTCCAATCAGAAGAAAACCTCAATACAGGAAAACATGAGAATATCATAGATTGGAAAGTTTTCACTGGTATGCAATCACCAATTGCAATTGATGATGTTCTAGTGTTACCAATCACCTCGTTTAGTCCTGATGTGGGCCAAATGGGAGCCAAATCAACAGACGATCCTTACTGCTACGCCAAACACATGTTTCTGGGTAGCTGGAAGGACGACAAACCAAAGCATAAGCCAAAACCAAATAAGGGTTGAGCTTCATTTTATAGACATGTATGTACACTATTTCCACTTCTCTCGATACTCACGCGATCCATAAGGAATCGCAAAACAGGAGCAAATCAAGTTATGAGGAAAACAGCATTGGTGGTAATTGATTTGCAAGAGGACTTTTTACCTTCGGAGGGGTCGTTGGCAGTACAAGACGGAAGAGACGTGATACCAAAGATTTGTGACTTGCTTGATCTTAGCAAGTATAAGTGGAGCGCAGTGATTGCAACTCAGGACTGGCATCCCCAAGGTCATATTTCGTTTGCTTCAGAGCATAATGTGCCGCCTTTTAGTGAAGTAACATTCACTCATCCATTAGAGGAGGTCGACGAAGAGACTGGGAAAGTTAAGACGTTCAAGACCAATGTTTGGCCCGATCATTGTATTCAAAATACGTTTGGTTCCTCTATCGACGCACTGTTTGTGTCAAAGTTTAACCAGTTGGATGACAAAATTCCAAAGACTATCATCCGCAAAGGCTATTTAAAGGACAGGGAATATTATTCGTGCTTCAAGGATGTGTGGAAACTACATAAAACCGAAATTGAAGATGTTCTACACCAACTAGGGATTACAGATGTAGTCTTTGTAGGCTTGGCCTATGATTTCTGTGTATTACATTCTTCCGTGGATTGTAAAAAACTGGGATTTAATTCGTATGTGATTAAAGCATGCTGTAAAAGTGTTGTTCCTGATAAAATCATCGAAACTGACCAACTTTATGAAGATGGCGGAGTTCATATTCTCGATGATATTAGCGATTACCAATTTTAATGAGTTATGTTTTATTGATTTTTTCCAAGAGTTCTTGTTTCCTCTTTTCTAATACCCAATCCGAGATTTCTTCATTACTAGGCATTAAATATTGAATATTTTTGACAAATTCAAGATCAGGCTCTTGTTTATCGTCATTCTTCATTTGCAATTGTATCTCCTCGAGTATATTATCATCAAACTTACTATAGTAATCGGGAGCCAAGTTTTTGTCTTTATTAACTGGTTTCTTGACGTCTTGCTTCAAAGCATTTCTTTTCGCCTCTAACAATTGGCGCACTTCAGGTAATTCTTTAGCTCGTCCGTAATATCTTAAGCCTTTAGTAAAGATATCCAATTCACCAGTGCTTTCCAAATTGGCTCCGAACTTGAAATAATCAGGCCCCCCGAGACTCTTTATATGGTACTCCCATGCTCGTTTCTCCTTGAAAAGCTTATTTAGTTCTTCATTCAACTGTCTTATATCTTCATCACTCTTGCTAGAATCTTGGATACGGGTAAGTCTAGTAGATATTTCAGTCAATACCACACTTCTCCATTTTTCGGCCTGCGGAAGTGATTCAACTTTCTGCACATATTTGGGTCTTAAGCTAGGATTGCTTTCTAGCACCCCTGCTTTTCGGCTCACCTCTTGTTGGTACCTGTTGAGTGCAGATTGGGATTTTTCACTGTTTCTTGACATGAATTATTCGATGCGCATCTCTGATATTTCGCATCCAAAGAAAACTTACGTGAATCAAACAGTTATCGGGAACTATGAAACTCAGATGGCCGATAACGATAGGGTTGTTGATACTCAACATCATTTCCTTCTTGCTTTTCATATTTGGGTTTTTCCCAAGCAAGAAAATGCTTCCCGGATTCAATTCAGGTGGTGTAATTGATTCTGCAAGTCCTCAGTTTGACAAGATCGTGTTTATGGTTATTGACGCTTTAAGATCTGACTTTTTATTCAGCGTGGATTCCAAGTTTGATTTTGTACACCAGTTAGTGAATGATGGGAACGCAATTCCTTATACTGCATTTTCGAATCCTCCCACTGTCACTTTGCCTAGATTGAAGGGTATAACATTGGGTACTACACCTAATTTTTTGGATGCAATTCTCAATATTGCCGATGATAAAGACGACAGTCAGGGTTTATTAAATCAAGATAATTGGTTATATCAATTCAAATATAGAGATTCCGTTCCCAAAATAATGAATTTTTACGGTGATGATACATGGCTTAAATTGTTTCCTAACTTCTTCAACGTTAGTGATGGTACTAATTCCTTCTTTGTCAATGATTTCTATGATGTAGATAATAATGTCACTAGACACTTGGACCTGGATTTGTCTTTAAATTCCAATTGGGATGGGTTGTTTTTGCATTATTTGGGTTTAGATCATATAGGCCATAAAACAGGGCCGAAATCAAGTTTTATGACTGCTAAACAGCAGGAAATGGATGGTATTATAAAGAGAATCTACCAATTTATTACCAGTTCGAAGAAACACAAAGATACACTCTTCATTGTTATGGGTGACCATGGAATGAACGAAATAGGTAACCACGGTGGCTCTGCAAGTAGTGAAACCAACCCAGGTATGCTTTTCATTTCCCCAAAGCTTCAGAAGATGAAATTAGAGCTTCCAGTAGCTCCTTTGGAAGTCAATGAAGATTATTCTTACTTCAAAAAAATCAATCAAATAGACTTAATTCCCACATTATCGTTATTATTTAACTTGCCTATTCCTAAGAATAACTTGGGAATAATAATCGATGATTTCTTGAAATTATACGATCCTAAAAGACGTCATCAAATCTTATTGAAAAACTGTGAACAATTTTCGAATTTGTTGAAGTTGAACACCCCAAACTCCAAATCTTTTGACGAGCTTTCCAAATCTTTAAACGATGTCGATTCCGATTATGCGTTCTTGAGTAAAATTCAAGAGGATTTGATAGACTCTGCTTCAAACTATAACTACGAATTTTTGAGCTATGGTATATTGTTAGGTGTCGTAACCTTGTTTTCAATCTTGATTTACTTCAACAAGTATATGTACAAGAATTACTCAAATTTCAAAGAAATAGTTGCATTTGAATGTTCGTTTCTTGCATATTCAATCCATTTCCACGGATCGTCTTTGATTGAAGAAGAACATCACTTATGGTGGTTATTTACAATAATATTTGCATTCTACTTATTTTATAGAACTTATAAGAAAGGCACGTTCAAGAACATAACCATTATCCTAGTTTGTTTGAGAATATTGAAGAGCTGGTGTAATACAGGCCAAAAATTCAATCAATATTATACTACCAGTGCATTTTTACTTGATTCCCCTGGATTGTTATGGACATTAAACTTTTTGACATATCTGTTTGTGGGTGGTTTGCTTTATTTCCAAGGTTCTTTAAGACATGGGTTCAATCTAGATATTAGCTCCAAAAGCTACGACAAATCGTATTTAAAGAACGATTTCAATAATGTGTTTTCTTTTGTTATAATATCTATTCTTGTAGCTTTGTCTTTCAGTTTCAAGTTGTTGCAAGCTTACTTGGACGGCTACAAAATCCCTGATTACTTATTGACGTTTGTGAATTGGAATTTGCTCTCTTTCAATATCCAAGATGTTACTGACAAAAAATTGGTATTGGGATTGTTAATCCAGTTATCCAACTATTCTTTATTGGGGATATGCTTATTAATTGTATTCAGACTATTTTTCAAATATGTTAGAGGTTTTACTATTGGTACTCTATCAGATATTATAAACTTATTGACATTATTCCTTATAAACCAAACCAAAATAGAACTAATCCCCCTTTTCCTTGTATTCTTCATACTCAAGTTGAACTTGAACAAGACATTCATGAAAGCCAACATCAATGAAGTCGATGTGACCACTGTCTACATGACAGTTTTCAATATCTTGATATCTAATTTATCATTCTTTTCAATGGGTGGAACCAACTCATTAGCCACCGTTGACTTATCAAATGCTTATAATGGTGTTGGGTCTTATCAGATCGAAAAAGTCAGTTTACTCACTTTTATATCGAATTTTGTTGGCCCTATATTCTGGTCATTGAGTTTCTTACAAATCCTTCTTGAAACAAATTTGACAGGTTTCAATATCAAGAAGTTCAATGAAGATTTAATCTACATTAAATCTATTAGTTTCAAAATTCTAAACCTCAAGTTGATGGTCAGCTCTGTTTATTTCAGCATTTGCAACTTACAGTTGATCCTCTCATGTTATAATTTGAGGTATCATTTGTTCATATGGACAGTGTTCTCGCCTAAGTTATTATATTTTGGGGTCTGGTTCATCTTAGTTACGTTATTAGTCGACTTGTTATTGTCAAGTGTCCTATTGTTTGTTTAAGAAAAAGTTATTATATATTGATAATCGTTACATACATAAATAATAAAAAAGGAAAATTACAAAAGGTCTATTGTAATAATTGATCTCTATAATGTTCTTGATTGTTCATATTCTTGGAGAATTTTTTATCGTAAGCCTTAGCTCTTCTAACTTCAGTCTTCCAGACTCTCTTTTGAACGTTGTACTCTTGTTTATCTCTGACATTCAACAAGTGTCTGTTTTCGGCTGCAATAACAGTACCTTGTCCTTCAGTCAACACTCTTTCAGGAGGTAAGTTTTGTCTATAATATCTTTGTAAGCTTCTGTGACCCAAGACTTTACCACTTGGTAAGATTAATTCATGGCCACTTTTGATGATGGCACCGTCATTGGCTGGTAATTCTTCATCGCTGTAGTCTCCATCTTCATCTTCAACATCTTCCCAATCGTCATTATCATTATCAACATCTTCAGCTTTCACATAATCATTATAACTTTCAGTGAAATCATAAAATTCGGAAATTTCCAACTTTTCATCTTCAGTTTCATAAGGTATTCTCATATGTCTTTTGATATTCATGTGTTCTCTTACAGCTTCGATATTTTTACCTTGATATGTACAACAGAGACAAACGTTACCAAACCCGATTTTTTCTCCCAAATATTTGATTAATCCCAGTTTATCGACTAAAAAGCTTCTTTCTGGTAAATATAAACCATGTTTGGAAAACATATGGTCGATGTTCTCATCAACAGTTTCAAAATCGGCTTTTTGCTTATGAGAACAGAATAAACAAGTGGTTTCAGGTAAATCGACTTTATTTTTCAACTTTTCTTGAATCAATACTTCTTGTTCTTCTTCTGCAGTCAAAGGTTGTGGTTTTGCAGCCTCTTGGGTCTCGGTTTGTTTCTCAATCTCTTTTTGCAACTCATTTTCACTGGAATCCATGGTATCATTAAATTGCCTCTTATTCAATATTTCATCGTCTTTCTTCTCTTGCATAGCTTTTCTGGCCATCTCCAAGATTTTCCTCTTTTGTTCCATGATAGCTTCTTTCTGTCTTCTTCTTTCCTCCTTTTTAGAACTCTTATTATCATTATCCTCATCACTAATCTTCAAGCTTGCAACTTTACTATTGAAGGAATCTTCGTCAATAGCTGGCAACTGTGCAACTCTTCTTTTCAAGTTGTATCTGTGCCACTCAGACTTCATGTGTTCTCTTTGGTTACTAGCATCTTCAAATGCCAAACTACACGAATTACAAGTAAATGCCATTCTTGTGTATCTGTTGCTTAAATTTTTTCAAGATGAGCTTTTAGTGATGATGTTTATGTGCAGGTCCATCAAAAGTGCGAAGATGAAAAAATTTGATAAAGCGCTTAGTAGGAAGCAGTTGAGATGGGAGAAAAACATAGCCAGGAGGCGATAAAGGAAGCTACCTTGAGCACTAAGAATGTCATCAGAACTGCAGCAGCCTTAGAAAAACAGGACGTGAAGTTTTGCCGAAGTTTAGATTCGAAATTTGCCGATAAATCCATCAAGACTTCAAATAGATTAGTTGGTGTTGCAAATGACTTAATAAGTAACGTAGCAGAGGCTGCCGACAAAATCGATTTAGATACTGATGTTGATATGCAAGGTTCTAATATGAAGCGATTTTCCAACATCCTTGACACTTTATTTGAAAAAGCTGATATTTTGTTTGATGATATTGCCAAAGGTAAAAGAGCTGATGGAGAACAGAAATTCACATTTTTAGAGGATAGTAATAATGGCTCCAGAGATGAAAGCAAGAGCCTTGGAAGGAAAATGGACAAACCTCAGTTGGAGTTCAAAACTAAAGTGGATAATTCCGAATTGCATGCTTTTAAACCAAAATTATCTTCCAAACCAAACTGTTTAAAGTCTTTTGAAGAATCTGTTAAAATAATACAAACAGAGGATCCAGATTCCACTGATATCGATCCTCCTTATTACCCACATCCATACCAATACGAAATAGATAATCAGCCTTACCCAGATACTATATTGACCAAATCTGAAGTGATACCTTTCAAACCTTGGGAATCTACTTCTGCTACATGGATCGATAAACCAGAACAAGTGATTGAGTTGGTTAAGGAATTAAAGAAACTGAGTGAAATAGCTATCGATTTGGAACATCATGATTACAGAACATATTATGGATTGGTATGTTTAATGCAAATTTCAAATAGAGAACAAGATTGGATTATAGATACTTTAGCATTAAGAGATGATTTGGGACCTTTAAACGAAGTGTTTACTGATCCTAAAATAGTTAAGGTTTTACATGGTGCTTTCATGGATATAATATGGTTACAAAGAGATTTAGGTCTTTATGTGGTATCTTTATTTGATACCTACCATGCATCTAAAAAGTTGGGGTTCCCAAGGTTTTCATTAGCTTATTTATTAGAGACTTTCGCTCATTTTAAAACTTCTAAGAAGTATCAATTAGCCGATTGGAGAATAAGACCATTACTGACTTCAATGTTGGCCTATGCCAGATCCGATACTCACTTTTTATTGAACATTTTCGATCAGTTGAAGAATAAATTGGTCGATTCAGACAATAAGTTACAAGACGTATTATATGAATCTCGTCAAGTAGCTAAAAGAAGATTTGAATACACACGATTCAGACCTTTAAAGAATTCAAATTTAGTTTCATGTCCAGTAATGTCAAGTAATCCAAAGGAACCATATTCTCTGTTAATGGTTCAATTTAATATTAACTCACATTTAAAACCAGTTGTTGAGGCTTTATATGATTGGAGAGATCGTTTAGCCAGACAATTAGACGAATCTGTAAGGTTTATTATGCCAAACCAAGTATTGGCGTCCTTGTGCTCATTACAAAAGCCAATTGATGCTAAAAAAGTCATAAGCGTGGGTACCAATGAGTATGTCAGAAACAATGCCGGAGAGTTAGCTCAATTAATCAACGACACTTTGGAATTATCAGAAGCAAATGACTGGAAACTAGTCGATAAGCTCGAAGCTAGTGTCGAAAAGGACGAAGAAGAACTAACTTCCAATATGATTCAAATGCACACTGGGATTTTTGATCAGTTGATTGCAGAGAATCAAGAAATATTAGGACATAGGGATGATATTCTCAAGAACTCGAGCGTATTTGCAGATTCTAAGGAACTTATAGGTGTTAGTTTTGTTGATAATAAAATCAACGAAAGCTCAATTGACAGTTTGAATGAAAGATCGGGGTTCATCCACAAAGAATTTGAAAAGTACAACGTTAAGCCAACGGTTCCAATTGAAATTGCTGTAACCGAACAGGTCGTACCAAAGAAAGAACCTGAAGTAAGGCAACCAGAACCGGAAAGACCAGAACCTAAAGAAGATAAAGAAGAAATAATCACCCTTCGTAGACCTAAGAAACAAAGAAATGACAGGAAGAAGAGACAATTCGATAATAGTGAAGAGGTTGATTATAGCAAACTTGATAATATCATGAAGTCCAAGGTAACTTCAAACGAGCCATCCAAAAAGAGAAAGAAATTTGATCCATATTCCAAAGACAGTGACGGACCAAGACCTGCCAGAAAGACCAAAAATACACATCTGGGTAGATCAACTACTTTCAAGAGGTAATTTGTACTTTATAGAGAATAAATATTTGCATCGAAACCCCTTATAGTTAGATTCATTTATACGTTATTATTATACTACTTAATATACATGCTTGTTGATGGGACAATAGACTTATCTATAACTAATATCTAAATCATCAAATCTACCTCTTCTACCCACATTTCTTCTCTTACTACCAAAATCATCAAAATCACGTCTCATATTTTCTCTCTTCAATCTTCTGATATTTCTTTCTTTCTCACCTTCACGTCTTTCGATTTCCTCTTGAGTTAAAACTTCAACGAATGGCTCCCATTGATCATTACCATTATGAAGACTCGACTCAGTAGTTATTCTAATACCTCTTTCGAAGTATAATCCACTCAACTGTTGATATTTGAGATGCTCATTATATTCACCTTCAACGATTTCTTTTTTCAAGTTGATAATCACTTCATGCAAAGCATGTGCTATTGCCGGTTTGAACTCAAGAGGTAACCCTAAATCAGCAACAATAATCTCAGAAAAGTCTTCTGGAGACACATCGGTTTGTTTCAAGTCCCATTCGAATTTGTCCTCATACAACTGTTTGTTTAAACTAACAGATAATTCTATAATCACATGGTATTCTTTATCAGCCGGTAAATCTAAATTATTGACGTATTGAAACTCTTCCAATTGTCTTTCTATAGAATTCGAAACTTCATTTATAACCGCATTACTTAATTTCAAATCAGCACCCAAGATCTTAGCAAAATCGTTAGGCTGTAAGAAAGGATCATTAAGATTCCACATGAAAAAGTCACTCAATTTCGAGTTACCACCATTATATTCAACGTTTAATTTGATAGGTACCATAGCTTCTTTTTCATCTACTAATTTTTTAATCAATTCTTTATCTTCAAGGTTTTTAGGATATTCTGGATAAACCGCTTGCAAAAGAGTAATTTTCTGGGTATTCATATTATTCTGATTATTGGCCAGTGCCGGGGTTTGCTTTATAGTAGGGGCATCTTCATCAAAATCATCATTATAATTATCAAACTCAGCGTAGTTGATTTGCTGGGTGTGTCTCTTGGAACTTCTCCCAGTAGGCGCAGTATTAAGGATTAACGCATTTTCAGGGTCTTTCTCGATTCTAGATTGTAACCCAGTGGCAAATGCCTGTGGTAAAAACGTCTTGGAATCGAAACTTAAGTTAGCCATAATGTTGATATTTCCAATGTTGAATTTTTTGAGAAAATCAAGTACGCGAAATGTCGGCGTCGCGGGTTTCGTTTTTTCAGTGGATGCAAATGTCGTGCCAAATAAACAATTATGGATGCAGTGACTATACTAGAGAAATACTTTGAAAGTAAGGGGAATCTTCAAGATGTACTCAACTTGAAAGTAGGAAAGAAAGTATTTCCCAAAAATACCGACCCGAATACCATAAATTTAATTTTGCAACATATAAGTTCTCAGAGAAAGTTGATACTTGATGACATAAAAGTTAGTATTAACGAACAGTTTAAAGTACCTATAAAGGATATCACCGACGAGATCGAAGAGTTTAACAGAGAGACAGACGCAAGTCACTCGATTCAACTGCTTGTGGAGAAACTCCTGGAACTACAGAAGGCAGGGAACTCTCAATCAGAGAAGTTGGATGCTGAAATCGAGATTCTAATGAAAGATGTTAAAGAGTTAACTGCTAAAATAGGTGACTTTGATCAGTCCAAGATAGTGGATGATCCTGTAAAATCTATCCAGCAGTTAGATGAGTTGATTAATCCATAATGGCTCCTTTGACTAGTGCTATGATCATAACCTTGTATATTATTTATGTAATTTATGCATTATATTCGTTTTGCGGCAGTAAAGTCTCTAGTCTGTTAATATCTTCCTGTTTGATCCATTTCCATATTTCAAACTTCCAATTCAACCCTTCTCTGTCTCCGAGTTGGTAGTTGGTTTCGAGACCACCGGTGCTCATAGGTTTTAAGTATATGATTCTTTCGATTCGGGAATGAACCAATGCCATACAACACATCACACACGGTTCATGTGTTGTATAAACAGTGAAATCATTCAATAAATAATTGGAATTAATATCAACCACGTTGTTTTGTATTCTTTTTTCCTTCTCCTTCTGTGCAACCTTTTCTATCCCATTCATTATACTATGCATTAATGGATGGTCTTTCCTATCGTCAAAGCTTACGACGACATCATGTCCATTTTTCTCCTGGAATATGCTAACAACATCTATGCTCGATCCATTTTCTTTTGTGTGTTGCAATGAATCTAATAATTTAGTAATAGTACGCTGTACCAAATCTACATCTATTTTGACTTGTTTCAAAAACTGGAGATTTGGATTACCTCTCCATGCTATAGGCCAGTATTTTTCAGACCATTCTAGCGCCAATTCTCTTGTAGAGGGTGAATCTGTTGGTATTTGTACCAATTTCAAGTCATCTTCGTGAACTTCAAGTCCGAAATCTCGAAACATCTCCACTAGCTTGGTTCTGCTTCCACAAAACCTTTCAGAACATATTATTACCTCTAGCTTTACACAACTGGTGTTTATCTTCTTTAATCTTTTAACATGTAAAAACTTATATTCATCGTTTGGTGTAATCACATCTTTGATAAATTTCAATAGTTCTTTGCTTTCACCTGGCGATATGGTGTATATCCACGCCGGAAACAAGTCTGGTTCAAGGTTCTGTACCGTCTTCTCTATTTGTCGAATCTGCTGAAGCTTTTTGTAAAGAATCCCCCGATTGAAATCGATATACAGCGTACTCATCGCTATCATATAATCTGGAGATGCGGTGCGACTGCAAAATTCATTGACTATGAAGAAGTCTACATGTACATTATGGTCGTTTTTACTAGAAAATAGTGCTTATGGCCGTGGAGAATGGCGACACAAAGTGGAAAATCACCTGTTTCCACATTGTGATATGATGCAATTGTTGAAAACAACGTTGGTGGTGCCCAGTTTGAACGTAGATGTGCTGGAACACGTCCTGGGAATTCATTATACAGGGTCATATATTGAGTTTATTGATCTGATTATCAAGTATATGAAGAATAAAGGGATGCTCAATTGTTTAGTTGATGGATATGTCGACACTTCTCAAAAAGCTGCTTGGACAGTAGCTAACTTTAATCCCTTCACTAGTTTCAAGATAAACGCTTTGAAATCTCCCCATTGGCACAACCTTTTTGAACTTATTGGTAAAAGGTTGTTTTTGATGTTGCTTTTGGCCACCCGAGTGTACATTAAAGGTGAAAAGGGTATTTATTTCCAGTTATGTGGGAGAGAAATCCCTTACACATATAAGAAACCTTCCTCAACGGTTTCTGGAGATTTCAGAATTTGCCCTGCTGAGTATCTGGATGAAATTATACTCCAAATTATCAACGACGCAAAGTACAGCAATGTTAATAACATACCTAGAATGTATAGCGGCTTGAAGAAAATATGTATGGTATTGTTTCAGAAGCAGAAGAAATTGAACTACCTCGCCATTCATGGCAAACTTGTAACACGAAAGGTTTTGACAGAGGACGAAGAGATCAATTGTATTCTAACAAAGACAGATTTACATGAAGTGATACATTTTATGTTAGTTTTGCATGGAAAATTGATAGATAATTCCTTCTGGGGTAGTAAGTCGAATGTTGCAATAGTAAATTCCTTGATTGTTGATTATCTTAAATACGGAGAAAAAGTACTTGAACAGGAACCTTTCATACCTAACTTCTCTATTACGCTATTAGACTGGCTAGGGCCTACGAAAACAGTTTCAGCTAGAGATTTGCAGTTACGGAAACAAACATTGAAGAAGTTTCTAGCCTGGTATTTGGCTATATTTCTTAGAAAGATCGTTGGTAGTTTTTGGAAAAGAATCAAGACCAACAATAATGGGCAAGTTTTTATGGAGTATTATCACTTGTCCACATGGACAAGATGTTCAAAGAATTGGTTGGCCGACTATTCTAGTACATATCTTTATTCAGCACCGTATGAATTCACCACCACTGGAAACCTTCAGAACAATTTCATTGGTTCTATAAAGTTGGCACCAAAGAAAACAGGATTTCGAATGCTTTGTATTCCTTTGAAAGCTCGGCCCTTAACTGTGAACAACGAGAGAGATGAAATTATCAGATACCAACTGCATATTCGCCGGTTTATAAGACCTTTGCAGTATTTATTAAATGCAAAAGATAATGAACTTACCAAAAATAAAGTCCACTTTCATCCACGATTGTACTCGAACTCCCAAGTAGTAAACCAAATACTTGATTTTAAACTCAAACTTGTAAAAAATAATCAACTTTCACGTTTACATTTCCTTAAATTCGATATGAAGCATTGTTATGATAACATTGACCACTCCAAGCTTCTACACTATGTGAACAAATTGTTTGAGAATGATTTGCCATCTTCAAAGTATTATATCCGACAAGTAAGAGAAGCCTTTATGTTTACTGACGACAAAGAACGTTCTAAATATATTCTTAGAAGTGATTCTTCTGCTGATTTTTTCGACCCTAATGAATGGGAGCACGAAGTTAGTTCAAGAAACCTCAAACACAAAGCTATAAATGACAAATCTATCACCAACACATTCACTAAGAATATGGTGTTGGATAGTATTCGAGATTATGTGAAGAATTCAGGCATTTTCTTAGATGACGAGTTGAGCATTTACAAGCGGAAAAAGGGTATATTTCAAGGATTTCCTCTTCTGTCCACACTATGCAATGTGTTTTACAATCAATTGGTGGATAACGCTATGCTGTTCATCTTTGGAAACGAAGCTCCTTCGTTACTACTTCGTTTGGCAGACGACTTTCTATTCATTTCTACTTCTAAGCAGTTATGTGAAGAAGTTTATGCCGTAGCTAACGGAGAAGAGTTCAAAGCCCATGGTGGATACGTGAATGAGGAAAAGACAAGCTGGGTCGATGGTGGCATTCACAACGGCGATGCCGAATTATTGAAATTCGTAGGACTTGATATTGACGTTCGTGACTTAAGTATAAAGACTATCAACGTATTCAATCCAACTAGGTTGGCTAAAGAGAGATGCCATAACTTCAAGCAGCTATACACTTTTATCATTTGGTGGTACAAAACACAGTTGAAGGAACACGTTGTAAATATATCTTTTGATACGTTTTCCAACCAGTTCAACAATTTAGAAAAAATATGGAATATCTTAGTGCAAGTGATAGCAGACTTGGTCATTTCCTTTAAGCGGAAGGGTATGATTGTTTCTATGGATGCTCATGCCGAGTTCTTGCTTAAACTATGTGACATAACGTTGAACAAATGGAGTCAAATAAACAAGGACAAGCTGTGGAACAGTCACATTCTTGATGTGTTCAAGAGATACTTGCTTGTTCAGCGTAGTGTAGACGAAAAAGTAGCAAGAGCATGTTATGTATTAAATAGTATTTAATGATTTACGATTAATGATTAATAGTTAGACTTACACATCTATAATACAGATTATACAATACCACCTAGTCCACTCTTCAAGTTTTCGGCATCTTTCAATTGCCTTTGCTTCTCAAGCTCGTCAATGCCTCCTGATTTCTTCAATCTACTATCATCTACGAAATTGCCTAGTTCTTCTTGGAATTCGTCTCTTCTCAACATTTCTCTTTCCCTTTCTCTCAATCTTTCTGCTCGGTTTATAGCTTCCACTCTACTTTCATGATCGGGTCTCAAAGCTACAACTTCATTCAACACGGCATCTTTTAAATCATGGAGATTTTCGCCAGGTTCAGGAATGTGCAAATTAGCCACCACTTTATTACGCCTGTACCCTGTAGACTTGACTTGTTCAACAGAACATTGCTCAATAAGGTTGAAAGTGTCTTGGATTTTACCTATATCTTCCTCCAAATCTTTGGTTAAGTCATCTTGCAAATTGAAAAACTGTTGCTCTTCGCATACTCTGTCCAATTCGCTTTCCCAAATCTTTTTCCAAGTAGACTTTTCAGTATTTATGTAGTTTGTCATCGTATTTAATGACTTAGATGCTTCAGTGATCTCTTTCATGGTGCCTTTAAGTTGTTGTTCACTGATCCTCACACCTCTTTGGACAACATCCTTTCTTAAGCCTTCCATCAAGTCCTGTAAGTCGTCGACTTTGGTTAATAAACTGTCTGACTCCTCAGACAACTTGGTATGACATTTTTCCATGTAGGTACGGTTGGACGACTTTGAGGCATCTATACCTGATTCTTGAATCTGTTTCACTTTATTATTCAAATCATTTACAAATTCAGTGATTGCCTTTTTGTTGGTGCCTTGTATTTGCTTGACGATTCTTAATTCATTTTCAATCATAATGATTTCTTTACTAAAATCTTGACTTGGGGTGGGATCTGATATTGGTTTTGATATGATTTTCTTTTCTAAATCAGAAGAAGAACCAGAGTCTGGGGTTACAAAATTTGGAGTCGGTATTTCAATTTCCTTTATGGCATCCTTTATGACATTGGTTATATCTGAATTGAACATATCGAGCTTCTCTTTCAACTCACTGACAGTAGTTTGAAGACCCTTTATATCATCGTCATATCTTTCTTTCTCTTTTTTCTCTTGCTCTACCTCCTTGTTACCGTTTATTTCGCTTAAGCTAAGCAATGTTCCTGTTTGGATATCTGACAAATACTGGTCTTCCAATTCATATGATACATTTGTTTTAGGGTCCACGATATTTATGGCTGGAAAATCAAAAGATCCTGGTGTATATGCAAATTTCTCAACAAACAAAAGTCTTAAGGACGCAAAGGTAATTGGCGTTTTCACAAAAACTTTTTTGGTCTTATTGCCTATCCTAAGAAAGACATAAGATTCGTCTTTCAGTTCTTTTTTCGAGTCTAGATGATTCTCCTTCTCTGCGACAGGAGTAAACTTGACACTCGAACTTCTTATGTTATCTCTAATGGATTGGATCAGAGGACTTCTCTTATCTGTATCGACGTTAGGAAGAGCATTTGAAGGGTTGATGTTCACTAGCTTAGCATATTGATAAGCACTAAATCTTTTCGAAGCTCTACGCAGTAAAAAGTTTTCACTTTGCAATTGTAATAAAGCATCATCTTTATCTTTGGAAGTGGTCCTAATATGTTTGCT
This sequence comes from Yamadazyma olivae, assembly GCA_030571975.1. Classification (NCBI taxonomy): domain Eukaryota; kingdom Fungi; phylum Ascomycota; class Pichiomycetes; order Serinales; family Debaryomycetaceae; genus Yamadazyma; species Yamadazyma olivae. The sequence goes on from JAJLZD010000011.1 coordinate 375,660, forward strand.
GATAGGAGGCTGATTCTCGTCTGAAATCTTTCCTAGTTCAAAAGTCTTCTCTCCAGTCATAGGTTTAGAAACTTCGAGTTCTGGAGGGGTTGTGTGTTTCACTTGGGTTTGTGGAGGTTCAGGAGATGCTTTTTTTTCCTGTCTTTGCTTGGGTATAGTTATCTTTTCATTGCTAATCAATGGTTGTGATCTTGTATGTGAGTGGCCAGGAACTTGCATTTGTGGAGGTGGAGGTGACGGAGAGCTGGCAGCAACAGGTGAGGTTGATTCTTGGGGGGACACAATCTGAGGTTGACTCTGTGAATAAGAATGTTTTCTTCTTTCTGCTTGTTTATCCGTGGAATCATTTGATAAAGTCCTAGCCTTACTTTGTTTGGCTTTCAAGTTCTGAAGCAAAGTGACTATAATACTTCTGATATTAGGCAAAAACCTATCCAAATTCTCCTGACTGGCAGGTTCACTCAAAGCAGACTCCAAAATCACTCTTAAAGCTTGTGGCACATCACCTATGTCCGAAATGTCAACCCCAGCGTGAGTAAAAGCCCTGCTAGCAGCTCTAAAATCATTCCCTAGTTTTACATAAGCATCACTCACATACTTATCGTCCACTTCCTGTCTGGCCCACTGTGTCAAACTTTCCAATAGATGTTTAGTAGAGACCAATAGCCGGGTCACACTACTTTCTATAGTGCTCAACGAGTTTCTTTTGCCCATATGTCTATTGGAGCTCGTAGTAGCCATGTTTGTGATTGTGCTTGATTTGATTTTCAGCGCGAGTCTACGCATAATATTTACTACGTAGAAAACTATGTGGAAAACTCGTAGAAAACTCGTAGAAAACTCGTAGAAAACTCGGAGAGAGCTCGTAGAAAACTACAAATGCTGGCAACTAATGATATGTTAGAGCTGTTGTTGTGAGTATTGGTATTAACTACAAATGACACTGTTGAGCTTTTCTTTCATCTCCGGCTTCACTTCCCAGCGTGCGGCCTTTTTGTTGTAGGATGCGATATCTTGTATGGTATGTTTTAATACTGCTTTTGTATAATCGTTGAACTCTTTCTTAGACAACTCTACTAGCGTTTGAATTGAAAAGTCGTTGTTTTTTTCAACGAAATTCATCAACGCCAACACTGCCTTGGGATCTTTGATGATCTTGTTGGAGTTATTGGTTGTTTTTCCATCTCCATCTTGTTTTTTGGTATCTGCTGTCGATTCTGTGTTGGGTTCTGGTATCTGCTTCCAGTAGTTGAACAACGGATCGATAGAAAAGTCAATATTTACATGCAATCTCTCATATTTCATGCCTGAAAATAGCTCGGTATTGGTACCATCATTCCACAGACATACTGGAACTAATGGTCCTACAAATCGTTTGGATTTCTTGGAATCGTTACTTTCCACAAAATCGTCCATGTCATCTTCTTCGTCATCTTCCATTTCTTCATCGTCTTCTTCGTCGTCGATATCCTCTCCTTCACCTTCTTCTTCTCCGTTCCAGTCCAAATCAGAGTCATAATCATAATCATAGCCAGTTACACTGGTATTGAAAGGTTCCAATATAGGGAATTTCAAATTACGATGTTCAATTGAGCACCAAGTACCTGTGAAAGGAGGCTTGGAGTTTTCATAGAACTGTAAATATTTTATTGGGTCAAGTTTCTTGACCATTTCATAAATTTCCACTTCGCTTGATTCTGATGAGTTAAGGGCATTGATTATATCATCTGTTCTCGTTATCTTGCTATCTTCAGTACGCTGTGAAGATTTGTGTTTGAAAAATGAAGAATCATCGGTTGAAGGGCTGTTTAAGATATTATCAAATATCGATTTCGATTCTGACAATGCATCTTGAGATAGTTGCAGTTGAGCTGCGATAACAGCGTTGGATTTAACATGAAATGGTAGTATGAGTGAACTGAACAAACTATTATTTTCTGTCATAGTTTTCTTCTTAGGAGATGTAGCCGATGCTTTTTTCATGTTAAAAAAACTAGCAATTTTTCTCTGTCCCTTCGATTTTTCTTCCTCTAGTTTCTTTCTTTCTTCCTCTTTTTTGATTTTTTCTTCTTCTCTCTTCTTCTCTCGTTCCAAACGTTCTTCTTCTTTTTTCTTCTCTTTTTCTATACGCTCTTCCTCTTTTTTCTTCTCTCTTTCTAAACGCTCTTCCTCTTTCTTCTTCTCTCTTTCTAAACGCTCTTCTTCCTTCTTCTTCTCTCTCTCCAAACGCTCTTCTTCCTTTTTCTTTTCTCTTTCTAAACGATCTTCTTCCTTCTTTCTCTCTCTTTCTTGTTTCTCTTGCTCCTTTTTCTTTTCTTTTTCTATCCTTTCTTCTTCCTTTTTCTTTTCTTTAGCGAGCTTTTCTTCTTCCTTTTGTTTCTGTTTCATCATTTTAGCCTGTTGCTCTTTAACTTTCTTCTCTTCTTTTTCTTGTTGCTCTTTCAACCTTTTGGCTTCTCTCTCGAGCTTATCTTTGAGCTTTTTCTCTTCTTTAGCCTTTTGTTGTTCTTCTCGTCTAAGCTTTAAAGCTTCTTTCCTACCATCTCCAACTTGATTGTTTTCTTTATCATCTTCGATTCCGGAAAGAGGCGTGTTTTCTTTCTCTGTGTCATTTTTGTCTCCTTCTTTATCCATGACTGGAACTGAAGTCATGTTTTCAAGTACGTCTCCTTTAATTTCATCTTCTTCTTCCATATCGTCATTGGTAATTGTTAACTCAGGCGTACAAACCTTTTTTCTTTTCGAAGGCAGCTCGTCTGATTCTGTTTTCCTTTTACTATCATTAACGTCATTGTCAGTTTCTATGACTATTGATTCCTTAGAGGGTGTCGCCATTGGTGAATTGAACTGTAAAGCACTTTGTTTCATCATATAAATTGTTACGCGTTTCGCGGTTGCAAAATATTTTTCAGATAAGATGAGAAGTGTGAATAAAGTGTGAATATATATTAGTCATTAAATCGTCTATTGATAGTCAGGGATATCTAAGTGGAAGAAAGGAGTGTCGGTGCTTACAGCAGCCAAGTATGCCTTATCATTCGTTCCCAACTCTAAATCGTTTTCAGCAACAATGTTAACGTAGTTAGTGTTACTTCTTAAACTTTGGTCACCATAAGTACCAAATCCAGCATTTATTAATGCTCTTCTTATCCATGGTGACAAAATACTTGAGAAGTGGAATTCAACTTCTCTGTCAGCGTAATTGTTTAATGATTTTCTCAAATCGATTAAACTTTGGATACTAGTAACATCAATCGATGCTACAGTACTGAAATCAAAATGCAATATTCTCAAAACAGGTCTATAGTCTTCGTTTTCTTCATTGGCAATATCTTTGCTGAACCTTTTTAAGAATGGGACATTGAAAACCAAAGGACCAGGGTCATTCCATGGTCTGGAACCTGTGTCACTATAATGATTTGCTTTGCCTCGCTTGGTGGTTGACTTCACTTCATCGAGTATTTTATCTATTTGACGTGAACAGTTAGGATATGTGAACGATTCTACTGGCTTGAAAACCAATACTCCTGGTGGAGGTGGTTCAACCTTTAAACTTTTGTTGATATTTTTATTATTCAAGGGAACCCATCTTGTATGGAATCTGATTTCGGGAGCATTCTTAGTTAACGTTTTGGTAGTAGATGCTAAATGTTCAATTTGGTTTTTCTTGTTCTTGGTGGAATCATAATTAGTATTGTTTGATAACACTTGATAAATTTCAACATCATTTGAAGAACTTGATGATGAATTATGGGATTCATTGACTTGTTCTTTTGAAGTTTCATTAATACTCAAATTGTCATAACTGTTAGATTCGATAATTGGGTTGATAACTTCGGCAACCTTGACTCTTCCTAAAAATGTACCATTTGGCATAGCGACTCTAAATAATAATACAGCACCGGAAGCAGCTATAGCAAAATAGATCCCATTTTCAATGGATGAAAAAATGGTAATGATAACAGCAATAATAAAGATACCGAAATCCAATGGACTTATCTTCCAGAAACTCCAAGTAGTCTTATAATTAGCCATTAAATCGGACACAGCGTGGATAATAACTGCTGATAAAGTTGCCTTTGGAATATAATAAAACGCTGACGTCAAGGCATATAAAGCCAATAATACAACGGCACCAGTAAAGATACCAGCTAATGGGGTTCTAACACCACATTTGTTTTTCAATGCAGATCTAGAAAATGAACCAGTGGCAGGATATGCAGCAAAGAAGGTACCAATCAAGTTGTTTACCCCAATAGCGATAAGTTCTTGATCAGGAACAATCTTATAATCATTGACTCTTCCAAAAGATTTGGCAATAGCAATATGTTCTAATAACAAAATGATGGTGGAAACTGGAATTTCGCTTGCCATGTGACCTATGATACCATCTGGTATATTCATAACACCAACATGTCTCAAACCACTTGGAACAGTACCTAAAATCTTTATAGAAGGTTTAAATTTATCAGCAGGACCATCCCAAGCTTTCAATTCAGGATGAACTACACCCCAACAGATCAAAGTAGCAAAAATCAATATAACAGCATTTCTTAAATGTTGAGTATAGAAAAACCATAACTTATACTTTGGCCATCTTTTCTGGCCATACTCAGTAGTAAATTTCCAAGTATATAAAAGGAAAAGACAAACTATACCAAACGCAGCGTCAATAGTTGAATCTGGTAAATGCTTCAAAGTGTTGACAACAACCTTATAGGCAGATTGTCTAGTGTTCACTAATGAACTATAACCCATCAACCCAGGAACTTGACCAACAACAATGGAAAACGCAGAACCAGTCATGAACCCCATAACAGCAGGAATAGAAATAAACTCTAAAATAAAACCCAATCTTAATAAACCAATACCAGCAGCAATACCACCACAAATTAAAGCTAAAAATGTAGCAATTTCCGGAGGAGAATATTTGTCACCAACTTTAGCTTGAACACTGGCTATAACTTTACCAACTTGTAAAGACATAACAGCAACAGGCCCTATACTAACATCTTTGGAAGTAGCAAAAAATGAATAAATGAAAACACCCACAAAAGAAGAATATAAACCATATTCAGCTGGCAATCCTGCCAATTGGGCATAAGACATACTTTGTGGAACTAAAACGACCCCGACAGTGACACCAGCAATAACATCGCCGTAGGCCCATTTATAATTGTAATGTAAAATCCAATTTGCAATAGGGAATAAAGATATAAGGTAATGCTTCAACTTTGAACCTGGATTATTTAAGGTTGACTTCCCCCAATCAACTGCTGTCACAATAGGTTCATGATATTCAGGTACTACTACCTTGGATGAAGGCTGATAATCATCAGCTATTTCAAAATGATGGTCCTCATCATCTTGTTGTGTAATATGTGAAGATACAGTATGTAATTCTGCCATTATTAACTGTAATCAACTATAATATATGTTGGTATTTCCGAAAAAGCCAGAATTCAATATATTATGTATACTGTTGATAGTTTGATGTTAACTATTATTTCTCCAATAATCTACTGATATAATGAAGGTATCAACTTATACTTATACAACTACAAGATGTCAAATCGAAAAAAAAATGTGGTTGATTAGTGATTGCAAATATAATCCACAGTGAGCCATAGTTGGTCCGGAAGCTTATGCAACAATCACCAATATAGCAAGCCGTACAGAGGACTAAAAACGGCTGATTCAGAGGAGTGATAGTAGTATTAGAGCTGCTATTTGCCAACGTGTACTTGTGGGATCTTTCTCTGGGTTTGTCCATCTCTTTAGTACCTTTCCCATCTATGGTTTTGCTATTCGAATTAGAGGTACTCACGTGATTGGTTGCAATAAAAATTGCTGCGATGGCGAAATGCTGCAAAAAATAGTCTACAGCAAAAAATCGCCTATCGCAAATATGTGGAGATGGGAGAGATTAGCTTTTGAAGCCTTAGATTGCATGCTGTGGATCGATATATAGGAGCCGTGAATGCATCTGCGGCTATAGCCGTACAAAGTACAAGACATTTGTAAATGACATGAACAGAAATTGACATGAAGAAAAATTGACATGAAGAAAAACTGACATGAAGAGAGTTCTTATCGCTAAGACAACACAACCGCATATTGACGTCAACAGTGATGAAAAAATGTGATATAGTCAAAGTTACACACTTTATATTTATGCTAACTAAAAAACAAACTTCTATCCCCTCTAATACGAATAGAGTAAAAGATCGACAACCTTCACAATTAGTTAATTTTTAAGGTTTTGACGTTATCTTCTTCAACCAAATCAACCATGCTTCTATATTCTTGTTGTTTGAAACATTGTTCCAAAAATATTTTATATTTGGCATTTAACAATTTTCTATCTGGATGAGATTCATCTGATGGTAAAATCACTTTACCTGGTCCAGTCATTTTTTCCATGACTTTCCATAATTTAGATCCTGATGAAGAATCAGATACTTTAGTCAATGGTTTAAACGACATGTTGTGCAATTTTTGTGATAAACCTTGTTGAACTTTTTGTTTGGATCCAAATGATAAAGTTTGTTCATCATCACTATCTTCATCTTCACTAAATGGCTTGGACTTTGGTGATTTAACTGAGTCTGATGGTGGTGCGACTGTTGGTTGGTTGAAATAGTCGGTTTCTTCTGCCATAGGAGTCATTGAAGGGAATTGATGGTGGCTTCCACTTTGACTAGAAGCATATGCTAAGGCTGTCATGTTGGCAGTAGAAGCAGTGGCAGTTGGGGCTGTATATGGTGAATGAGAACCATCTTGACTAGTTACTTTGTTAAGAGAAGTTTGGGATCTTTGTGATTCCAAAATCGATGATCTTCTAGATTTTCCTCTTTTGGTGAGATGTTCTTGAACTGCATCTTCTGCTGCAACCGCTCCTAATAATGCAGAACCGAAAACCACAGCTGCATCAATATATCTTGGAATGATAATTGGTAATCCGGTACAATCAGCCAATAATCTCATTAATAACCCATTTCTACATTGACCACCACTCATGAAAATACAGTTGATTTCATGACCTGCCTTTTCCATTTCTTCAACAATCTGTCTTGTTTGCTGAGCAATAAACTCACAAGCTCCGAAATATTGTATAGCTAAATCATTGACAGATGAATCCATCAGCTGACCAATAATAGAAGCTTTCATTCTTGGGTCGGCAATTGGTGATCTATTACCATGGAAATCCCCATAGAAAAACATATGTTTGGCTAAGCTTACAACAGATCTTGATTTGTTCTCAACAACCAAGTTTTCTAAAATTAAATTAAGATAATCAAATTTAGATAAATTAGAAGCTTCGGCTAAATGACTTAATTGGTTAGAAGCAGGATGAATAGCTAAAACATGAGCTAATAAAGCACCGGTACAAGATTGACCACCTTCTGCTAACCAATAATCTTTGGCCATAACATCTTTATAAGGACCCCAAACCCCTTGAACAAAACATGGTTCTTTAGTCATAGCGATATGACAAGTAGAAGTACCAGCAACAGCTGCCAATCTACCACAACTAGTAGCAATAGTTCCATTATTTTTGGAGTCTAATTTTTCTGAAACGTTAGGATTATCAACTTTGGCAGCAACAGTACCAATCCAACCTGCATAAGCATCAATAACACCTGAACCAACAATACATTCAGAAGTTAAGCCTAATTCTTCAGCCGAATGTGGGGTTAATTTACCAACAATGTCACCGGCATGTAAAAAGGTACCATTTTTGTTTGGGATACCACCTAATCTTCTGAAATCATCTTCAACCAATTCTTCTAAGTCTAAAGATAATAAAAATTCTTTTGACCAACCAGTGGTTGAGCCATCAACGCCAGGAGGAACAAAACCTTGTTTACAGACAGTAGAACAATAAGATCTGGATTCAGCCCCAGTAGCTTTATGGGTTAAATAATCTGCTAAATCATAGAATTTACATTGCTCAATCCCACCTGGTAAATTATGCTTCAACCATTTCATTTTTGGCAATTCCATTTCAATGGACATTTGACCACCGACATATTTAAGAGATTTATCATCGGTAGAATTGATTTTAATGGTTTCCTCTTCGGCTCTATGATCCATCCATAAAATAATGTTTTCTTTATGATCAGTAAAGTCAGGACCAACACCAATTGGTTGGTCATCGGATTCTTTAATGGCAACTAAGGAACAAGTAGCGTCAAACCCAATACCGAAAACATCTTCAGGAGCAACACCACTATCTCTAATACAATTTTTAACACAAAAGCAAATAGCATTCCAGATTTCAGTAGAATTTTGGGTGATAAAGTTAGGCTTCAATTCATGTCTGGTAATTGGTCTTTCACTTAAACCCAAAATAATACCATTGGTATCAATAATACAAGCTCTTGCACTACCAGTACCAACATCAACCCCTACATAATAAACATCAGGTTGAGGAGGTTGTTGAATAAAATTAAATATAGAGGACTTTCTAGATCCTAAACTGGTATGTGATTTAGAATGAAGAACCATTTTTTTCTATTTTATCACTTGCAATTAAATATTCCTATTATAAATCAATCGTTTCAATTTCAATCAATTCGATATTTCACTTTTATTTATGGCAATTGCTGTTATATAATCGTGTAATATAGAACCATCTTATATAAGTTGCTTTCGCGGGGGAACAAATGGCGATTGAGGAGCACACGACAGGAATGATTTTTGGTAATTTAATCGGTGGATACGATGCTGAGAATTGGACCCTATTATATAAGTGGATAATTATAAATATTGGAATATATGCTAATTATTTATTAAAGTACTATTCCTGGATATAGAGGAAATACTGGGTAGAAGTGTTTTGGAGTACTATAGTTCAGTATAGTTTATAATATACTACTATAAATACTATACTATAGCACTTGTACTATAGTATACACTTCTACTATATCTACTCATTCTACTATACATAATATACAATGGGTGGATCATTCTGGTCCATAAATTCCAAATTAGTCAAATTATCATTTGTTTGGAATATTTATATACAACTAATTTTTTTGATATTTTTCCACTGCATCAATCAAAAAATCGAAATTTTCAGTATTTTCAACAGCTGATTTTATATGTTGTGCATTTATTCTTTTAACCCCATTTTTTTTAGCTTCTTTTATTGACATTGTTAATAAATTTATCATAAAACATTCCAATGCTCTTCCTACTATTATGGGCGTGGCTTGTGCAACTTTTCCTATATCTTCATCACTTTGCATTATTTTTTTAATTCTAGCTGCTGGGAAATGGGTTTTGATCTTCTCGAAATTGGTTACTAAATTATCATTCATATTGTCTTCTGGTTTATCGCCGCTATCTCCATCTTCGGTGATACTACTCAATTCCATTTCTTGTTTTACTTCAGGTTCTGGAAAATACTCATCATCTGAGGTTGGATTCATTAAACTAGTTAAATCGGCCATTTTTTATAGTTTTTGGGATATTTTTTTGGTCCAGATTTATTTATAGCTAAATTACTTGGAATGGGATTGTTATTATCCTTACTGTTTTATAACTACGTAGTTTATACTTTAATTTTTTGTTTATGTTGTTAAATTTAGAGCGAATAACAATCTATTTAAATAAACGCAATGAGTCGTGCGCTGCCCGCCGTCAATAAGTTTTAAGTCGCCGACATTGTCGCATGGCCATCCCCTATTAGGATTATTGCAGCAATGGTGATGACTGTACCAATGACTGTATGAAAAGTTTAGGTACTGTTCCTGTTGTGTTGTATATCTGGGTTGGTCGTGTTGTAGTACTGCTCTCGTGTTGCTCTAGTGCTGTTCTAGTGTTATTCTAATGCCGTGCCAGTGCAGTCTTAAGTCTTCTAAACTTGCTCCCGCTAATTCTTTTGCAACAATATTGTCATTATTTTCTGGCACCTTTCTCCTCCTTATACTTCTGAACTAAAGCCTTCTTGTAATGAAAAGTATGACTATATAATAACCAACTTTAATCGGTTATATTCCAACAATACATCAATATTGTCCCGTATTTTGCACCCATTTCTCAAACCCTTTTTTTAAAAAGCTATGTTACTTCCTCTTAATTCCACCACACCTTGTAATACTTTTTTTAATTTAAGTTGCAACATCTATTTGTTAAGTATTACTAATTATACCTACTTTCCTGTGACAAAAGCCTCCTAATCATCGCTCCGGGTAAGTCCCCGCGAAATCTCAAAATCTGCAAAGGAAAGCCCAATAGGATAATATAAGCAGAATAGCCTAGTAGATTGGAAGTCAAACAAGCTATATAGAGACATTTGACATAACATATTAGACGACTCAAGCTATAAAGTGGGATCTAGTACTTGAGGCTTGATATACTAGCAATTGATCAACGATGATGTCATATATGGATGAAATCCCGCCTGATGAGATATCGCCGGATAATAAAGCAGAATTGACTCAACCTTTAAAACATCGTGATACTGTGATTGCATTATACGATTTCCCTGGTACCCAACCTAATCATTTACAATTGAATCTTGGAGATACTATTTATGTGTTATCTAAAAGTGAGTCGGGCTGGTGGGATGGGGTTATCATTAATACTTCAGGCGAATTAATTAGAGGATGGTTCCCCAACAATTATGTTAGATCAGTCAATTATGTCCAACCTATATTGAATAAATTGAAGTCGAATAAAGAATTGGATTCCATTACCGCAGCCAACACTGCTGCCAATGTTTTGATCCCAAGTTTCACTAGTTTTCTACAAAAGAATTTAGCTGAAGAGAAAAATAGTGGTAATAATTCAAGAAAGAACTCAGTTGTGAGTTTTGCTAGTTCTGATGATGAAAAGTTAAAAGAAATGGAATCTTTAAAGGAAAAGGAAAAAGAAGCTGAAAGGTTGAAAGAATTAGAAAAGGAAAAAGAACATGACCATTTCAATTCTATTAGTTCGACTGTCACTTCGATTATGGATAACCTGGAGAATTCGTTTGAACTTGATGAAGATTTCAAAAAAAATGAAGATTTCACTTTGACGTCACACACTGATGCCGAAAAACTTGTGGTTGAATATCGTAAACAGAATGGCAAAACTCCAACCTGGGTCCCAAGACCGACTCTTGAAGGTAATTTAATTTATTATTGTAATCAACTCGACATATATTGTCAAGAAATCCCTTTATTTACAATAACTATGGATGATATTTCTCAGATGAACTTTGAAATCCCTTCTTATGACGTATTGGATGCCGCAAACTTTATCATGAATGAAAACCCTTCCAGTAATCTTGATAATAACCTTCATGCTACTTTGAACAACAATTTAGAAAGCTTTGCTAATGAAATGAGAGACGAAAACAAACTTAATAATCTTTTCAAAAGAGATTCAAATGTTTCCATAAGTTCGTCCAATTCTTCCAATTCTTTCAATTCTTATCACCATTTCAATAATCCGTTATATTCCATGAATGACTTATTTTATTATAATCCAACTGATATTTTTTACTGGACAGAGTTGAAAGATTCCATATTCTATTTGTTGAATCTTTGTTTCAAATCCATAAAAGATTCAAACAAACAGTTATTCTATAAGAATTTTGGGAGATTGAATAAATTGATTTCCATCTTAGCTTCATCGATTAGATTATCACATCACGACTATTCTGATACAAAACACGAAAACAGTATCAAGAGAAAGTTTAGAAGAATCTATTCTAGTTACAGTCAAATCTACATTAATTCGATTTTATATTTGAGTTATTTGCACTATACTTCATCCACTTCGGATGCACAGTTGTTTACTTATGATATATCCAAATTGAACAAATCGACGTCTGTTTCAACTTTTGGAAACTCGATATCAACAAATGCTTCATCTATATCGACTATTAAACAGATTCCAATAACTTCAATCAGGGAAAATGATGAAGAAGAGGAGGAGTTGACTCATTTACAGGTAATTGAGTTGGAAATGAACTATATCAAAGTGAATTTAGCAGGTTTGATCAAGATATTCTTAAGGATAACAAAAGATAAGAAGTTTAATGTGAAAGATTACGATGGCTCTGATTCTTCCGAACCTGAGGTTGATAATCTAGATGACGATGATGATGATGATGATGAAAATCCTACTAAAGAGAAGAAATATCAATGTGATGACAAGTCAAGATATAATGTTTTGCCGCAAAATTACCCCAGATTAATGGCAAACGAATTTAATGGAGGAAATTGGTGTAATCCATTTTTTGAGTCAGAAAACTCGATTTTAAATGCCAGTGGGAATGAGTTGAAAAATAAATATCATCAAAAGATTTTGATTGATAAAAATGCCTACAACTCCATAAATAATCTAATAAGTGAAATGAAAATCTTGAGTTCTGATACATTGGAATTTTTATCACCCAAAAATCAACATTTATACTATAACAAATCGTTAAAGGATGAAAGAAACGTTTCTTTATTAAGGTTAATCTATAAGTACTTGTTTTTTGCCAGCTCGTTGATTGATATCTTAGAAAGTTTTGATTTCACAGTCTTTTGTTTGATTAAGCGTTATAATTCACAAGATCAAGACGAACTGGAAAAAGTTATGAATAGATTCAAAGATAAACATTTACAAACAGATGAACAAAAGGAAAAGCTGAAATCCAGCGAACACCAAGACGAAAAGACAGCTGAAAGTGAATTCCAATCAAACTTGACGTTTGATTATCCTGTAGTCTTGGAATTTTTCCACTTTAAACAGAACTTCCACTTTATCATTGCAAATATAATCATGTCCACTCAGTCTCTTACATTGGAAGATCCTGATGTTTTTAAGGGCATGAAAGATGAAGATAATCCATTATTTTATAATAGGGAACTAATGAAAAACCCGAACCAAAAGGCTGCTATGTTGCTTAAGAACCTATTGATCAAACAAATGAATAGTAATAAAGGCGATTCTATTTCTTTGAATCCTGATAGTTTAATGTTGTCTCATATACATGAAGGTGAAAAATTTTTCGAAAATATTCTTCAAATCGTGAAGAATTTGATTGATGAAAGAGAAACAATCATCAATTATGCCACTAGAGTGATGCATGATGATTTTAATGTGCAGTTACTTGTCATTGAACGAAACAATACTATGGCTTCTTCTGACTCAAAAGAAGATAATAGCACCTCTTTCATGACAGGAAAGAAATCAAACAAAGATACACCTTGGTACTTGGAGGGGGATGATGAGTTTGATTTGTTACTGGATATGAAAGGAAACATAAAAGGAGGTACAAGGGAGGCCTTGATCTGTCATTTGACCCACCATGACTTGTTTGATAGTAATTTCAATACTTCATTCTTATTGACATTTTCCAATATGATGTCAATCAATGAATTGATCAATTTCTTGATTTTAAGGTTTAACATTGAGGCTCCAGAAGGGTTAAGTTATGAAGAATATAATTTATGGATTTCTAAAAAACAAAACCCGATAAGATTGAGGGTTTTAAACATTATGAAATTACTCTTGGAAAAATACTGGTCCAAGTCTTATTATAACGAAAACTTGATTATTCGTTGGTTGTTCTTCTTGCAGCAAAACAATCATGCTGCAAATTTTTCAATCACAAAGACTTTGATCAACCATTTAAACAGACTCAGCAAAGGAGAAACAGTCATGATTGAAAGAGAGCCCGTGGTTCCAAACACCAGAACACCAGCTCCATTATTAAGACCTTCTTTGGTTAAGAAATTGAAATTACTAGATATTGATTATATTGAATTGGCCAGGCAACTAACACTTCGTGAATTCAAGTTATATTCAAAAATTACAAAATTCCAATGTTTAGCCAAAGTCTGGGGTAAAAAATCGGGATTGAATGAAAATTTTGATAACATTACTGAATTCATTAAGTCTTCAAATCAATTAACGAATTTCGTTTCATATATGATCTTAAGAAAGGATGATATAAAGAAAAGAGTTCAAATTATAAGGTACTTTGTTCAGGTTGCAGAAAAATGTAGACAGTATAATAACTTTTCGTCCATGACGGCAATAATCAGTGCGTTATACTCCTCGCCAATTCACAGGTTGAAGAAAACATGGAAATATGTATCCAATGATACATTAATTCATTTACAAAATATGAACAAATTAATGAATAGTTCTAGAAACTTCAACGAATATCGAGATGTGTTGAAGTTCATCGGTTCCGAACCATGTGTTCCTTTCTTTGGTGTTTATTTGAGTGATTTGACATTTATTTATCACGGTAATCCAGATACTTTATTGAATAGAACCAGAATGTTGAATTTTGCCAAAAGATCCAAAACGGCAGATATTTTGATTGGTTTGGACAGATTCAAAAACACCGGCTACAACTTATTGTACGTCCCTGAGATCCAAAAATACTTGAACAGTTGGTTTGATAAGTGTCCAACCATTGATGAACAGTACCAATTATCTTTAAACTTGGAACCAAGAGATGCTGATAGCAACAAAAAGACGTTCCCATTTTCCAAACAATAATGTTTCCACTATCCCATTCTAATTCACACTTGAAAAAGCCCTTTTTATTTATAGTTTTATAATAATGAATAACGATTTTTACTTTTCTCACTAAATCCGATCTCAGATCACAGAAAATTCAACAGTACGTTATGTTCAATAGATTGAAGAACTTTTCTGAAGATGTGGCGAAGAGCTTTAATGAACTTAATGAAGTGCCCAAGGCAAATGCCGTAACGCAATTGAAGCAGAACGCTAAAATATTGAATACTGTCACGCCAAACGAAAGTGATTTAGTTCAACCTACAGATGAACCTATTGAAGATAAGGTGAATGAAGACAAAGATGTAAATAAAAACACCGAGCAAGAGGTAGAGAGACGTGAGGTGAGTTCTCCTTCACCATTGCCAGGAACAGTGTCAGCTTCTGCTACACCCCCACCAAGAAATGCTGGTACTCCCAATGGTGGGGTGCCAAACAAACCAAATGATGGTGTGAACTTGGAAGAATTGACACCAATTGTGAAGTCTAAAATGAAAAAATTCTACAAGTATGAAGAGAAATACCCTGTTTTATTAGAAGCCTTCAAAGTAGAAAAACGTAAAACCGAACTAATCAAGATTTTTGAAAATGTTTTGAAAGAACACACTCCAATTTCTTCCATAAGTGATGCAGTGATGTTGGTAGATTTCATCAAAGGGTTGAATGAAAAGAACCAGTTGGTCAATGACGAGTTAAGGAAGCAAATAAATGTGAATTCTGGCTTGAAGCGTGAAAAGAAGTCCATGGAAGACGAAATAAGGCAGTTGAAAGTACCTAAAACCGATCCTGAAATCGATACTTTGAAACAAGAGATTGAAAGTTTGAAGAAATCCAACCAAGAGTTGAAATCTACAAATGAAAAACTTATAAAAGATGGGTCAAAATCCTCGGATGAAGAAGCACAAAAAACATTAGATGAAATGAAGAAATCTAATGACACCTTGTCCGATGAATTGAAACACACGAAGGAATTGAATGAAGAGTTGTCTCAATCTAAGTCCAATCTTGACTCACAGCTTAAGGAATTGAATGTCACTGTTTCCAAACTTACTCAAGAAAACAAGACCAACTCAGATCAGTTGAATGAGAAAAGAAAACTTTGTGAAGAATATGAAAGCAAGATCAAAAACTTAGAAACAACAGCACCAGCACCCGCTGCCCCTGAACCTTCTTCGAAGTCTAAGAACAAGAAGAAAAAGAAAAATGCAAACAATAGTCAGAATTCGGTTCAGAATGCTCCAGTTGTAACCGAAACAGTTGACAAATCTGACTTCGATAAAGTGAACCAAGAGCTCACGGATTTAAATGACTCGTATCAGCAATTAAAGAAAGATAACGAAAGCAAAGCAGAAGATGTAGAGCAGTTAAGAGACCTGTTGAAAGCTCTTGGTGACGATTTGACTGATTCCAGGGATAAATCCAAGCAATCTGAGGCAGAAATTGTGAGACTCGAAGCAGAGGTGGAAAAGTTAACAAAGGAGAACAAAATATTGAAAGAACAATTAGAAAATGCCAAATCTTCTAGTTCAGAAACTTCATTGAAGTTAGAATTGGCTTCTATCAAGTCGTCTCTTGAACATAAAGATAAACAGATCAATGAGTTCCAAAACAAATTGAAGGAATTACAATCTTTGAAAGCTAACAACGAGAAGTTATCAGAGCAAAACAAGTCATTGAACAATGATAAAAATTCTTTTCTTAGCAAACAAGAGTATCATGTTAGTGAGATTAAAACGTTGAAAACTGAATTAACAAACGTGAAATCATCATATTTAAGTTTAACCAATACTTATGAGGATTTAAAGGGTAAACATGATAGTATAACCAAATCCAAAAATGAAATATTTAATGAATATCAGTTGATCAAACAACAATATGAAGAATTGTTGATGAAATCCCGTGAAACCACAAATAGAATCGATAGTTTAGTAGACGAATTGAATGAGAACCAGAAATTGTTAAACGATAGAACCAAAGAAACCAACTCCATCAAGAAAATATTAATGGATACTCAAGAACAAACAAAGCTTTTAAAACAAGAGTATGAAAATAACGTCGATAAATTAGGAGATGAAAAGAAGAAACTTGAAAATGAATTCAAGGATTTGAGTAAGAAGAAACAAAGAGAAATAGACGAGTTGAAATCAATAACTGAAAACTATCTATTAAAAATAAATGACTTGGAAAAGACCCTTAATGAATTGAAAACTAACAAAACGCCAGAAGTCAAGCAAAATGACTCCAATGACGATGAATTAATAACAACCTTGAGAGAATCATTAACAGAATCAACGCAGAAAATTCAAGAGTATAAAGATTTGAATAATGTTTTGAAAAGGTTGAATGACGAAAGCAGTTTGAAGTTCGATAGGTTAAGTAAAAACTACAAGTTGTTAACACAACAATACAAACTTTTAGACTCGAAGAAAGAATCGAACCCACAACCTATTGCTAAAGAAGCCGCACCCACTACAAAAGGCCCCAATACTGCTTATTTGAAAAACGTTTTACTTGGTTTCTTTGAACACAAAGACCAGAGGGAGCAGTTATTGCCTGTGCTAAAAACATTATTCGACTTCACCAACGACGAAGAACGGAAATTATTAATAGCTTTAAAATAGTATACGAAACCAAAATGCGATCCCAACTCTCTCATATCATCGCGCACTATCAGATAGAATACCAAGATGCTTGACGCTTTTGATCAAAAGAAAGAGCTCATACTAAGGGAAATCGGGGATAATAATGACGAAAACAAAGACTTATCGCCAAAGGGGACTATTGATGAAAGATGCAAGCCGATTATCAAATTAATAAACGAACATGAAAATATGGTTACTACATCGTCATGTTCAGGTAGGGTTAGTGTATTCATCGAAGGAATCAAGGAAAGTGAAAAAATAGGATCCAAGGGTAATCAAGGGCATTGGATATACGTTAATCATGAACCTACCATCGAAAATTGGTATAAATCAATACAATATAAAGTTGAACTTGGTGATGATAATGAACTAAACGAATTAACAAGATATATATTGTATAAATATGAGCCATTGATATTGCATGTCAAGTGTAGAGATCTTAGTCTGGCAAATGAATTGTACAAGACCGCAATGGGATGTGGGTTCAGGGAATCCGGGATAGGTACGAATAATTTGGTAGCGATAAGAATTTCCATTAAATTAGATATACCTATTGGATATTTAAAAGACGACGAGGTTGTGTTTAATGTCAATGAAAACTATCTTAACTTTATCACCAAATTATCCATTGACAGATTCAATGAAAATTTCAAGAAATTAAATCAATTATATGAAGCTATCAAACAAATGAAAGTTCCGGAACAAAAACATATAGAAACGAAAGAAGAGAGAAAGGAAAGAAAAATGAGAGAAGGAATGGCTAAACGAGATGAAGTAAGAAAGTTGAAAGAACAAAAGAGGCTTTTGAAAGAATTGGAGAATAAATAGTATTTGAGGTATACTTTCTCATGAACAATCTTGATTCTTATATTCACATAGTTGATATAGCTTATACTCTAGATGATATTGATACTTTTTCGGTTAGAGTTGTTCTCAAATATCATGGTGATGATAATCCAGAGCTATATAAGATGCATCATATCTAACATTACTTCTTCATATCTAACATTACTTTTCGCTTTCTTAACTTTTTATATCTTCTTGATAATAGAACCGTGAGTTTCGGGAATTGAAACCATTCATTTTCTTGTTTGATCTCTCGACAAACAGCTTTCGAATCCTATTGAAATTCCCTCGCTATCTATTCAATGAACTGCACGAGGTTTTACTAGTGTGAGCGAATCGTATTTGTGGATAAGAACCGGCTGCAAATTTTGAAATTTTACAATTTTACACAAGTGCAAATAAAGAATGTCAGAATCAAATTCTGAAACAGAGTCCGAAGAACAAATCATCAGAGTCCATCCTTCAGGTGAACAGTGGAAGTTAATTATCCCCAATGCTTTTCAACAAAAAATGACTGGGAATATTGCTTGTATGATAGGTGTCGCCAAACATATGAATAGTTTGGTGCTCATTTCAAGTCAAATTTTACAAAAAGTTCCCTTGCCTAATGGAGATTTGCCAGATTTGCCAGGAGACCTTTCTGTTGATCTGGTCTTAAATCTTCCTGATGAGGAAGTCGATCGTTTGTTGAAACTTTACGTCCCCAATTATACCACTGGAAGCAATCCATTTCCTGCGGGATATTTGTTAGAGTGCTTGGGTGTACAAGCTAAACATTTTCTCTTCTTGAAGAATTTTAGAGCCCGTATTCGTAATACCAAAGCTTCAAATGGTCAGGTCATGGAAGCTGTCTGTAATTCGGATGGTGTCTACGGAAATTTTGGATTTGATATTCCAAAAGGGCTTGTTGGTTTAAGTGAAGATCAGTGTAGACAAATTTTTAAGTTTTACCACATCGATGGCAGAAGAAATTTGGCCGAGAAGCTGCGTCAACTTGCATCTATTTTTTATTTTTTGCCTGACGAAGATTTTGATATTCAACTTAATCTGATTCAGAATTACTTTGGGTACATTATGGGATCAGTGGGGCAAGTTATGTTTAAGCAATCTGCTTTCAGTGCAGAGCATGATAGGATTATGGCCGAAATTAATGATAATATTGCAGCTTTGAGAAATGAAGTAAGTACTTTTAAAGATGAAATGGGTACCTTCAAAAACGAAATGGGTACTTTCAAAAACGAAATGGGTACTTTCAAAAACGAAATGGGTACTTTCAAAAACGAAATGGGTACTTTCAAAAACGAAATGGGCACTTTCCAAAACGAAATGGGTACTTTCAAAAACGAAATGGGCACTTTCCAAAACGAAATGGGTACTTTCAAGAATGAGGTTCTTAGCAGATTTTCCGATTTAGAAGCAAATATAAATTCGGTCAATTTACACCACACTCAAGACTTGGTTCCAGTCAGGTCTGACATGATCCAAATCAAGTCAGAGTTGGCCCAAATCAAAAGCTCCCAGAACCAAACTGATTTGAGACTAGCAAGAATGGAGGCTTGGAGATCCACAGACTAGTATCTCATGGGTGAGAACTACTGATGTCGCAACTTACGCATCTACGTTGGAAGAATTACACCAAGTTGATGATAAAACTATCAACAATATTCTTTTAGCGTATGAGCTTACTTCGTCTCTGAATAGAGCTGATAACTTGAATTCGATTTATCGCTTTTTAGGTTTCCAATTCTAACTCTAGTAATTTGATGTGAATTATTACTAGGAATATGATATAAAATTTATCTCACCTCTTACGTTAGTCATAGTATCTCTCTACACTATAAGGTGAGGCTCGACGAAAATCAAAATTAAAATTTTTCAAATATGTCTGAAGCAAACATTAAAGACTTAAAGATAGAAGAAACCAAACCAGTTGAAACTGAAGTTGAAGGAGAAGTCATCTTGGGGGAAGATGGTAAACCATTAAGTAAAAAAGCTTTGAAAAAATTGGAAAAAGAAAAGGAAAAGGCTCGTAAAAAAGCTGAAAGAGAAGAACAATTAGCTAAGGAAAAGGCTGAAAAAGAAGCAAGATTAGCTAATGATCCAGCTAAGGGTAATTACGGTAAATTACCTTTGAATAATAGTAGTTCAAGACCAGGAAACAAGAGAGTTTTGATTAAAGACTTAAGTAGTGACCAAGATGGTGAAGATGTTATCTTTAGAGCAAGATTACACAAATCAAGACAACAAGGTGCAACCATGGTGTTTGTTACTTTAAGACAGCAAGATCAATTGATTCAAGGGTTGATCAAGTCTAATAAGGAAGAAACCATCAGTAAACAAATGGTAAAATGGAGTGGATCTATCAACTTGGAGTCTATTGTATTGGTTTATGGTAAAGTTAAGAAAGTCGATGAATTAATTAAATCAGCTACTGTTCAAGATGTTGAAATTTCTATTGACAGAATTTATACTATTACTGAAACACCAGAACAATTACCAATGTTGATTGAAGATGCCAGTAGAGGTGATAAAGAAGCTGAAGAAGCCGGGTTACCAGTTGTTAATTTGGATACTAGATTGGATTCAAGAGTTATTGACTTAAGAACCCCAACTAATCAAGCTATATTCAAAATCCAAAGTGGTATCTGTAAATTATTTAGAGAATTTTTAGATTCTAAAGGATTTACTGAAATTCACACACCAAAAATGATTGCGGCTCCAAGTGAAGGTGGTGGTAATGTTTTTGAAGTTAGCTACTTCAAAGGTAAAGCTTATTTGGCCCAAAGTCCTCAATTTTATAAACAACAATTAATTGCATCTGATTTTGAAAAAGTTTATGAAGTTGGTCCTGTTTTCAGAGCAGAAAATTCAAATACTCATCGTCATATGACTGAATTCACAGGATTAGATTTGGAAATGTCTTTTGAAGAACATTATCATGAAGTATTAGATACTTTGGAAGAATTATTCATTTACATTTTTAAAAATTTGAAAACCAGATATGCTAAAGAAATTGCTACCGTTAGAAAACAGTATCCAGTTGAAGAATTCAAATTACCAGATGATGATAAAATGGTTAGATTGCATTTCAAGGACGGTATTGCTATGTTAAGAGAAGCTGGTAAGGATGTTGGAGATTTTGAAGATTTATCAACTGAAAACGAAAAGTTCTTGGGTAAATTGGTCAGAGAAAAATATAATACCGATTTCTATATTTTAGACAAATTCCCATTAGAAATTAGACCATTTTATACTATGCCAGATGCTGAAAATCCTAAATACTCAAACTCTTATGATTTCTTTATGAGAGGTGAAGAAATCTTGAGTGGTGCTCAACGTATTCATGATCCACAATTATTAGAAGAAAGAATCAAATCTCATGAAGTCAATCCAGATATCCCAGGTATGAGAGAATATATCGATGCTTTTACTTATGGATGTGCTCCTCATGCAGGTGGTGGTATTGGTTTAGAAAGGGTCTTGATGTTCTTCTTAGATTTGAAAAATATCAGAAGAGCAAGTTTGTTCCCAAGAGATCCAAAGAGATTAACTCCATAGACGTGTATTTAGAATTTATAATTAATCCAATCATAACTTTGTTGCTCTATTTTTCTACTTTTTCTCTACTTTTAGCTTATCTTGATAAGCTCGCACTCGTCAACAAAAATTGACAGTACTCCATCTTCGAATTACAAAACTTTTAAACTCAAGATGGAAGGAATGTTATTACCTAATCCCAAAGATTCCAACGCCACCATCTTATTGATGGGGTTGAGGAGAGGAGGGAAGTCATCAATTTGTAAGGTTGTTTTCCACAATATGCAACCATTGGATACATTATATTTGGAAAGTACCTCCAAACCTACCACAGAGCAATTTCTGTCATTAATTGATTTAAGTGTTATGGAATTGCCAGGCCAATTAAACTATTTTGAACCTAGTTATGATAGTGAAAGATTATTCCAAAATATAGGGGCTTTGGTTTACGTAATTGATTCACAGGATGAATATTTGAATGCTATAACTAATTTGAGTATGATCATTGAATATGCTGTGAAAATCAATCCAAAAATTAATATTGAAGTTTTAATTCATAAAATTGATGGTTTAAGTGAAGATTACAGGTTAGATTGTCAAAGAGATATCATGCAAAGAACGGGTGACGAATTACTAGATTTGGGATTAGAAGGTATTCAAGTTTCATTTTATTTAACGTCTATATTTGATCATTCCATCTATGAAGCGTTCAGTAGAATAGTGCAGAAGTTAATAGTCGAATTGCCATACTTGGAATCAATGTTAGATAATTTGATTGAAAATTCATCCATCGATAAAATCTTTTTATTCGATATTAATTCAAAAATTTATGTTGCAACAGACTCATCACCTGTTGATATTCAAACATACGAAGTGTGTTCTGAGTTTATTGATATAACTATCGACTTGGACAACTTATATATAAACGAAATCGATAATTCAAAAGAAATTAAATCTATAAGTTATTTGAATAATGGGTCAATATTATATTTAAAACAAATGATTAGAGGATTGGCTTTAGTAGGAATAATTAATAATGAAGGAAGTAGTGAATTCAATAACAATTTAACGTTGATTGATTATAATGTTAATTTATTCAAAAATGGATTGAAAAAAATGTGGGAAAGTAGTAGGATAACTCAAATAGAAAATTAATATACAGACTAATATAGAATGTCGTCCTATAATAATATAACGATAACAAACTAAGAACTTCGGAGTGAACTCCAGGAAATTGACCGGGACCTTAAGTACTCGGGGTTGAGAACTTCGGAGTTGAGATTCGAATATCTCAAGTTTGCTGAACTATGGTAATTTTTACAAATAATAACCTTTCCTTATATTTTATCTATATATTGCAAACAGCAAAAATTCTATGTCTATATGTTTAATAGGTCATGAATTGATTCTAAACTATGAAATCTGTTGATATCCCGTTGATGGTAGGAAGTAAACCCAACAGAATCACACAATCAAAGATCAACATTTGACCGGGAGAGTGGACTAACCAGAGATGAAAGCTGGGGAGCAAAAAACAATCATTATCATTAATCTAATATAAATAATTATTTAATAAGACACCATTACCAACATTCATAACCACCATCAACTACCAAGTTGTGACCAGTAGTGTAAGAACTTGCACTTTCACTGGCCAAGTATAAAATAGAACCAACAAATTCTTTCGGTTCAGCCATTCTCTTCATTGGGATTTTAGATTCCCAAGCATCTTTCATGTCACTATGACCAGAAATAACATTTCTAGTAAGTGGAGTTAAAATATAACCTGGGGATAAAGTATTAACTCTGATATTATATTTGGCCCATTCACAAGCTAAAGATTTGACTAAATGGATGACACCAGCTTTGGACATATTATACATACATTGAGGTTGAGGATCATTAACAATGGTACCAGACATGGAACCAATCAAGATAATTGATCCTTTTAAGTTATTCTTGATTAAAGGTTTAGCAAAGCTTTGGGAAACATAAAATGAACCTAAACCATTGACTTTCATAATTGATTCAGCATTGTTAGCAGGATATTCTTCAGCTGGGAAGTTTTCACAATAACCAGCAGTGTTGATTAATAAATCAGCAATTTTATCGTGATGAGCATTAATAGCTTCGAAAGTTTCATCAACTGAAACGGCATCACCAATGTTACAGGACCAGGCGCTAACTAAACCTAATTTACCGGTTGGATAAGAAATTGGGTTGGATTTCATGGTTTCTTCACCCCAAGCAACCATATCTTTAGCTGCTTGTTTAGTTCTTTCCAAATTCATATCAATTAATGCAACATCTGCACCCTGAGCTAATAAAGCTCTTGAAATAACGGAGGCTAAACCACCAGATCCTCCGGTGACGATGGCTAATCTACCATCTAATCTAAAGCTTGGAACGACGTTGTCAAATGAATAATCCATATTTAAAATTTGGGTTTGTAAAGATTTAATGACAATTGTGGGATATTTAAATACTGTAAAAAGAAACTCTAATTAGAATTATCGATTTTCTCTCCGAAAAATAGAGACACACCGAGCGGTCCGCGCACGACAGGGTATAATAATAATATTATTATTAAATCAGGCAACTATGTAATATGATAGAATCAATTCTTGTATTTAACTGGAACTAGAACCTGGAACTAGATACTGCTCCTTAATTGTTATTGGCACAGCTAAACGGTTTCAGTTGTTCCATGACGTCAAGTTATTCCGGATGATATCAGATGATATCAGATGATATCATATTACGTATGACCTTCAATCACTGTGCGACATCTAGGGAATGACCTTGGGACTTAATAGTTAACGGCCACCGCAACCGCGCGACACCGACACTGTTTTCATTAGTCTTCGATATATTTCTAGGAGAGATTTATGGAACTGTTGCAGCCCCTCACGCCGCCTCAGGGACAGATAATGCACGTTGGTGGGTGCACCATTTCTTTATCTGATGTAGGATATAACAGATTAGATCCAAGTGTGTGAAGGCTAAAGCTACAGCGACTTATAGCTGAGAGTGGCTAAGATAAACTATAGTGAACTATAGTTACCCCAATGCAAAAAACAAGCGTGGGGGCGGCATGGTGAATGCGTGGGGGATAAAAAAAAGTAAGACGAATGTTTACATGTCTAGTGTCACGTGTAACGCCTCGTGACGGGCTCCATCGTGTGAGTAATTTCTTTTTTGGTGCTATATATTTTCTTTTAATCTATTTTGATAAAAAACCCTTGTATAAATCCGATAGCCGTTAATAGTGACAAACTCCACCATCCTAACCATGAAATATTTAAACTTTGACCTAATCCCATTAAACATCCCCAAATTATTGGCGTTAAGCAGCTTGCAGCTGAGGCTGAGGATATAGCTATACCGTTAACTATCCCCAGGAAATTCTTGGGTGAATTACTATTGATTGCAATCATAACTGTTGGTGACATCGATGATGCAACCATGACTCTAATAAACATAAATATATACAAGAATATGTCTGCTCTATGAGTTGAAATTCCTTGTTGTTCAACTGTTGGTAATACTAATACATATGGTAATATAAAGAATAATATAGGAAATAACCCAAGTGAAAATTTGAAATATCCCAACTCACTGAATGTTTTATTAATCCATGGAAATATAATTAATATTATCAAAAGCCCAAAAAATCCTGAACTTGATAATAAATCTCCCGATTTTTCGGCTGAATATCCTAATCCTCCTTGTAAATTGAGAGGAAGTTTAGATCTCAAATTACCTTGTTCGTCTTTACTGATTGGATATGATGTAAAGATTGGCAAAAATTCATTGAATACAACAAAATGGGCTTGCATTATAAAATAGGCAATAATTGGATTTAATACTTTAGGTCTTAATATCTTTTTCCATGGGATTTTGTTATCAATTACTTCTGATTCATTCAAAAGTTGTCTCAATTCTTCATAATTTGTCTCTTCTGTTTTAATGCCAAATTTATTTAAGAATTTATTTCTTAGTTTTATCCCATTATCTGGTATATATTTTTGTTGAGGATGTGTTTCATTTAAAAAGAAATATGTTACTAATGCTCCAATAACCATTATAATTGAAATAGTGATATTTGGTAAAGCATATGGATACTTGTCAATAAATTTAGTTTGTAAAACATCAAGATCTTTCTTGGGATTTGAAAGTCTACCTCCTATCCAAGGACCGAAAACACCTCCAACATTCCATGCAACTGGCATTGCCATAAATGCCAAACTTTGATGTTTTTTGTTGGTTGCAATCTCTCCGATTACACATCTGACTACGGCAGCATTTCCATTTAATAATCCCATCAAACCTCTAGCTACAAAAGCCATCCAAAAGTTGGTGGAAAATCCAAATAATAATAATGCAAAGGAACTTCCGAACAATCCACTGATCAAAACTACTTTTCTTCCATATTTATCACTTAGTTTCCCCCAAAATATTGCTGAAATCACTTGACAAAACGCAAATATCGATGCTAAGTAGCCCGCGTATTGAGAGATCTCTGATTCATCTTTGGCTATACCAAAATCTCTAATCATAAAAAAAGCATATGGGAAAATTGATGTGAATGCAATAGGTTCGGCCAATCGAACACAAGCTATTACAATGATTTGTCCTAAAGGAAACCCCTGGAATTGTTGTTTAAATGTTAGTCTTGTCATTGCCCGTAAAATGAGATTTTGTTCTCCTATAATATTTCGTTCTCCTATAATATTTCATCTTGGTATTCGAAAATAACTCCGTATATTAAAAGATATTTCCAAGTGGAACCTCTACATGAATAGTAGAAAATATCAATTCTTTTGTTGTGCACAATTTACACTTTTATTTCGGCATGCTTTCTGATATGTGTTTTGACACATTAATCGTAAACTTTAATCTGTTGCAACTTTATGCGAGGTTTAAGGTTTATTAAACTTCCAATTATGATAGAAGTTATAAGAACACGATAGAAAATTAAACAACCACCTGTTCGTGAGGCTATCGTAATTATGCTATCAATTGCATTCTTAATTAAGTTTTAACAAATGAAATGTGTATAACCTTAATCGACCCTTATCGTTAAACTCTATATTAGGCACGAAACTAATGTCTATAAAATGGCATCTTCTCCCTAATAATTTACACTAAAATGTTTAGTGTCTTCAGTGTATGCATTATATCTCATCAATTGAGTGATTCTTACTAACTATCAAGAATATCAATATCGATTGGAAACAACTCTTGTTGACTTCAGTCCTTTCTCATGGATTAGTTAACTTATATGTTTTTTCTAGACAGTATGCTGCTTTAGGTAATAAAGTGTTACCACAATCTATAAGAAATTTGGTTGAACCAAAAACTGTTGAAAAGTCTCTGGACTATGCCAAAGAAAGTCTACAAGTTAGCATGAGTAGAATTGTGTATCGTTTTGTTGAAACTGCAGTTTACGTCAAATTCGATCTTTTCAAGTATTTCTGGGATTTAAGTGGGAAGGTTATGGTTAGTTATCTTTCACCCGTTTTACCAGTTGGGGTCATTGGGCCCATTTTGCAGTCCATGATTTATTTCAATATCAATCAAATTGTCAAGACTATTATCGATCAACCGTTTGGAGTTTACAGAACTTTTGTAGTAGAAGAGAAGTTTGGTTTCAATAAGTATTCTTTCTTTTCATATTTTAAAGATGTTGCAAAAAGTGTTGTTGTCAGCTCGGTTTTCGGTGGTCTTTTCTATTCGGGTTTATTGAAAATTATTGATGTGTTTGGTGACCAGTTTGTGTTTTGGGCAGGTATATTTTTAGTAGGGTTCTATGCGGCAATTCAGACAGCTTTTCCTTTAGTTATCGTTCCATTTTTCTACAAATTAACTCCTTTAGAAGAAGGAGAATTGAAAACTGCAGTCTATGATCTCGCTACAAGCCAAGGCTTCTACAGTAAGAATATTTATGTTTGTGATGGTTCTGCTAAAAGTTCTCATTCAAATGCTTTCTTTCTGGGCTTGCCATGGCTGAAAACAATTGTTATCTTTGACACATTAATCGAGACTTCTACAACAGAAGAAATTACTGCTGTTTTGGCTCATGAACTTGGACATTGGAAAAACAATGATATTTTTAAACTTTCGGCTTTGAATATCGTTGATACTTTGATTGGGCTTACTTTGTTTTCCTCTATTTATGAATTGCCTTCTTTATATAAACAATTTGGTTTCGATGATCAGCCTGTGTATATTGGATTTTTGCTTTTCCAAGAAATTTCGAAAGCAACTAATCTTGTTTCGAATTTGTTGATGAACATTTCTTCTAGAAATATTGAATTCAGTGCCGATGGGTTTGCTGCTAAGTTGGGATATGGTGAACTGTTGGCCAAATCTCTTATTAATTTAGAGAAAACCAATTTGAGCTCAACCAATACTGATTGGTTTTACTCAATTTATACAAGAAGTCACCCCACTTTGGACGAGAGATTGAGTTCAATAGGATACACAAAGTGAATCGTTGGTTAACAAACGTTACTAGATTTGTTACTAATCAACTTGTCTTCTAACAATTGTTATAGACTTTCAATTCTTTCATTTGCTTTATATATGTTTAGGTCTTAGTTTAGGCTTTAGTTTAGGCTTTAGTTTAGGTCTTACTTTAGATCTAACACTTCAGGTCCTATAGTTCATATTCATCTGTTTTCTGTAAACCATCTCTATGAAAGTTGCAATAAATTATACTGCACAATAAATCTCACTCTGATAACGGAATCTGATAAAGTTCAAGATACATCGATGGTAGAAATCCAGAAATTTAGCATAACCAACTTTAACCAGAAGCCGGTGAAGATAAAGAACATTGTTGGTTCGAGGTTTAGGTCCAAAGAGGCGTGTGTCAGCTGCCGAAGGAGGAAGAAGAAATGCGATGGTAACACACCTTGCAGTGGTTGTATAAAACGTAAAGAAGAGTGTAAACGAGAAAAAGTTAAATCCTTACTGGCAAATAAGAAGGATATTCTTCAAGATCCAGCAAATATTGTGGAGTCGACTTATTCCCATAATAACTTGAACGAGCAACAAACGTTTTCTGTGACTCATTCGATAAACGACCCTAATAAAGTATCACAAGATGACATACAAGAGATAGAAGAAATTGTAAATTCCAATATTGTAAGCTCCGCCAGTCCTTTTAACTTTGAAGAGTTTATTATTGACCCCCAGTTTTTCGATTTTGATAAACCTTCGATGTATGCTCCCCTTAATTCCAAGGTTTATTTGGTTTTAAATGATAAAGATATCAAATATTACAAGTATTTTGAAGAGAATGTTGCAAATTCTCTTTCATTGGCACCTATTGAGTCTAATCACTTTCTTAAGACTTTTGCTGCATTGGCGAATGAAGAAGAGGGTCCAGCAAATGCAATAGCGGCATGGGGTAGTTTGTTTTATAACGGAGGTAATCATAAAGATACAAACTTCAATACGTTATTGAATAGAGCTATAGAACTTATTAGTACGAGATTTTCACAAAGAAATAGTTTGGACAAATCAGATTATACCTATTTATTAACATTTAGTCTAATGCTTGTTGGAATTTATATTTGTTCTGGTGATTGTTTAAAATGGAAAATAATGTTTGATAATAGTTATAGACTTTTGGAAGATTATGGGGGTATACTAAGGTTCTACAAAGATAATTTGAACAATTCCAGCATTAGATTTCTACTTTCAAATTTTCAGTATCACGATGTGATGTGTTCATCAGCTTGTGCCAAAGGCACTTTATATTCTATTGATACCTACAACCAAATCTTTCGGAATTATGAAGGAGTTGATACTTTACAAGGTGACATCCAACCATTGATATTACTCTATGGTGAAATATTGAATGCAAAAAACAAAATAAAAAAGCAAAGAGAAGAAATCTATAGTAATCAATTACTAGATGATATGGACGACTTTACTAATGTTTTCCAAGTTGAATTAGATATTTGTGATAGTATCATACCATTAATCGATGACTTAGAGCAAAAAATTTACAATTGTCACACTTTATCAAGTCCTAAAGGCATTCCTGAAGAAGATGAAATGAATGACAAATTATTTGAATTATACAGAAACGTCTGTATCATTCATTTCTTACTTTATGTTAAAAACCTAAACCCGTCTTCAGTAGAAGTTCAAAAAATATTTCTCGAATCTTATAAATTGATTAAACAATTGATGACTACTAGAATGGTGGTGGTAATGTGCTTACCATTGATTAGCGTTTCCGCTATTTGCTGTAATAGTGTCAGTAGAAAGGCGGTAAATGAGCTATTTGGTCATGTGCTCTCCAGGTGCCCTGTAAATAATATCAAAAAGGCTCTCATAATTGCGGAAGAAATATGGAAAAATAATGAAGAGGGTAAACTAATAATTGATTGGAGTAGAATAGCGTTATCGTTTGGTTGGGAATTGTGTGTATGTTAATCATGTTATAACTTTCCTTTAGCTGTACATTACAGTGGTTTTACCCAAAAAAATTCCGCTATTTCATGTACAAAGTGCTAAATTCATGTCGGTAGCCTATTAGGGAAGTAACCGTCCTTCTATCTATGAACTATAAAATAATGAAATATTCTTACGAATGTGATCAACTATTGATTTTGGATAATGGCTGCTTCATTAAGTATAAAAAAGGGAAGATTGGTTGAGACCATTCATGAGACCGCAAAATGGGGTGCTAAAGGAGTTTGGGGGCCAGAAAGTACTCAAACTGGAGTATGTAGATTGGCATTAAGTGATCTTGATAAACAGGTTAGAGATTGGTTTATCGTTGAAACTGAAAAACTAGGATGTGAAGTTAAGGTTGATGAAATTGGAAACATTTTTGCAACATTTCCTGGTAAAGATAATACTGCAAAACCAACGGGAATAGGATCGCATCTTGATACTCAACCAAATGGTGGTAGATATGATGGTATTTTGGGTGTTTTAAGTGGGTTGGAAGTCTTAAGAACTTTAAAAGAAAATAATTACGTCCCAAACTTCCCTATTACTTTAATTGATTGGACAAACGAAGAAGGTGCAAGATTTCCAAGATCTATTGTTGCATCTGCATTATGGGCAGATGTTATTTCAAAAGAAGAAGCATTGGGTGTTCAGTCCATCACTGATGATACACCTGTAACTATTGATCATGAATTGAAGAGAATTGGATATAAAGGTACAATTCCAGCATCTTATAAGACTAATCCATTAGCAGCTCATTTTGAATTACATATTGAACAAGGACCTGTTCTTGAAAACGAAAATAAGAAAATAGGTATTGTCAAAGGAGTTCAAGCATATTCTTGGAATAAAGTAACTGTTAAAGGTAGATCCTCGCATGCTGGAACTACACCAATGAATACCAGATCGGATGCCATCGAGATAGCTTCTAAAATGATCTTGAAAGGAATTGAAATTGCCGAAAAACATCAAGGATTGGCAACTATTGGAACAATTTCTTTAGAACCTGCTCTGATTAATGTTATTCCTGATACAGTTACTTTTACATTCGATGCTAGACATGTCCTCGACAAGCAATTAGAGATAATTGTTGCTGAAGTCAAGGAAGAGTTCGAAAATCTAGCTAAAAAAGCCAAAGATACACCA
The DNA here is from genome assembly GCA_030571975.1 of Yamadazyma olivae. Taxonomy (NCBI): domain Eukaryota; kingdom Fungi; phylum Ascomycota; class Pichiomycetes; order Serinales; family Debaryomycetaceae; genus Yamadazyma; species Yamadazyma olivae. The sequence goes on from JAJLZD010000011.1 coordinate 406,829, forward strand.
TACTCTAAACCATTAGAAATGATCTGGGAACACATTTATACCTCGGATGCAGTCCAATTCAATCCTACTAATATAGAAACAGTTAGAAAGAGTGCTTTGGAAATTTTCAATGAAAATGAAGTGATGGAAATTATTTCGGGTGCAGGACATGATTCATGTTCAACCAGCGCTAGAGTCCCAACATCCATGATATTTATTCCAAGTAAGAATGGAATAAGTCATAATCCAGAAGAATACTCTTCTCCAGAAGAAGTTGATAATGGGTTCCGAGTCTTGTTGAACACTGTTTTGAATTATGACAAAATGAGGGCTGAAGGTCAAGTTTAGCTAATATATTTATTATTACTTTTTCTCTTTCAACGACATTGGTAGATGCCGACCTCTTACGGCTAACTAGCTACTACTACACCATTTATACATTAGTATCTGTTCAAATCTAGACAATTCGAGGCTTTTCTGCTTTATCGGACTGCTAGATTATCGCCAAAAACTATAACAGGTTTACCCTATTTTATCAGAAGCTCATGCTATCACTCTGAATATAATCCAACGTGATGATATGGAATGGTTCTACAACTCTGATTGATTTAGCGAATTGTAAGAGTTTTAATACATTTTTATATCGGCTCTTCACTAAATAAGACTTAATCATTGGTAGGCTGCTGTTTCACTATTAACAAAATCCCAAATCTTATCTGCAGTAGAGCTATATAAATTATCTTCAACGAAAGGAACAAACTTGGTTATTTTCCCCAATGGTGCAACATACGCACCACTATTTTCTGTTGTAACTTGGGGACTAAATGCACAATAAGCCAAAGTGTAAGCTCCATTTGATGGACTTTTCTGAGTTAGTTTGATTAAAATTTGAACAGCTTTATTGAATTCTCTTTGAAAACCTGTAGCATAAACTCCAGGACAATTATAAATTGAAACAACGTCTTGCATTTCGAATCTTTTTGTCCATTGAGCAGCTATTATAGCTAAAACTGCCTTTGATTGCCCATAGAGCTCAACGAAACTTTCAACTTTCGTATTTTTGTAATGTGGATCATCAAAATGAAGAATTGATTCTGGTGCTTTGAGATAAGCACTTGAACCAACCCAAACAATTCTTACTGAATTAGGTGGTGATATTTTAGCGGTTTTTTTCATAATAGAATTCAATTGTTTCTGTAAAATAAAAGGGGCAAAACAGTTCACTTGTAATTCAAGATTGTAACCTTGTTTCGTTAAGGTATTTTTAGCAGCCACCATTCCAATATTATGAATCATAACATCTAACCTATCTTCCAATTTTAAAAACTGATTGGCTGCAAATTTAACTGTAGTCAAATCCGCATAGTCAACTTTAATGACTTTGATGAAAAAGTCCTTACCAATTTCCTTCTTTAAACTATTCATTTTCTTTTCTGTATCCTCCACCCTTCTAACAAATACATAGAATTTTGCAGATGTGTTTTTAGCTAACAATTTGATGGTTTCGTAACCAATACCACCACTTACACCTGTTATACCAACCACTTTTTCATTTAAGTCAGGTAATGTTTTCTCTGTCACTGTTGCTTTGGCGGGAAAAGATTCACTGACCATGACTTTGATGGCTTCCCAATCCATAGGATGTGATCTTCCCATTATCTCTGGTTTAATATTAGTACGGATAATGATCTCTATTTATACATATATATATATAGTCGGGGACTCGGTCTTTATTTGACTTCCGACATTGTTAGCTTATGTAATCGCCAACTAACCACCATAAAATATATAGTACCGGAAGATTGATTTACTAATCTCCGGATAATTTATTTGTATATGTCAATACCTTAAGTAGATTGGTTGGGCATTGGATGTTTTAAGAGGTTAAGCAATTTTGAGAAATTTCTATGTGTACCATACTCTTGTTACTTCAATTGACAGGATAAATGAAGGTGCTAGATTCCAGAGGTAATGTGCATCTGCAATATGGGCTAATGTAATTACAGAAGAAGAAGTATTGGGTTTCAGTATTTTAGATATGCCTCTAACTTGATAACTAATGATCATGAATTAAAAACATTGGGTATAAATATACGAGTCCAGAACCCTATAACGCAAATTCATTGAAATCGCCGAAAAACTTGAAGGTGGGCGACTCTTGGTACGATCTCTTTAGAACCAGCTCTGTTTCAGGTACAGGAATTTGTTCAACTAGTACTAGAGTTCCAACATCAACGATATTTATTAGGAATGAAATCGTCCCAGTCCAAAATAATTGATAATGGGTGTTGAATACTATTTTTAGTTACGAACCTGAGGCTGAAAATCAAGTTTAGCTAGTATATTCATTATTGCTTTTTCTCTAGTTACTACATTGGCTAACGTTAAGCTCTAGTTGATATTCTACTCTCCGGCACGCCAGTTCTTCTTAGATTCTCATTGCCATCTTAAAGAATCTATTCAATTCTAGACAATTCTAAGCCTTTCCACTTCATTTGACAGCTGCGAAATATCTTCTGTCAAAAACTATCACTTGCTTCCAAGTAAAATATTTCATGGTTATCCCTCTTGACTGTGAGATAAGAATCAGTCGTTTCTTTGTTGTCCCCAACTTGGTTTATGCCTTTCAAACTCATTTCATGCCAAATGTAAAACTGTGGTAAAATGAGTAAGAAGTCCGTAGATAAACAATCCGCTGCGCGGCGCGCGCTCATAACACAGGTAATAACATAAAAAGAAATCAAATTCTCATTATTTTTGCTGATGAGATATAATTAATATGGCCAGATCAAGTATTAGCAGCCTTAGTTCAGAGGTTATAGACGAATCTGAGTCTCAATATAGAGAAGACGAAAGTTATAGAAGAGGAGATAGTGAAGAAAAACATGAAGAAAAGAAAGAAAGAGCACCATCCATGACAGCCAGCAGGCTTGATAATATCAGCATTCAAAGTAATGAATCCCTTTCTTCTTCCACGTATAGTCATAAGGTTTCAAGTGCCAACCAGCCAATTGCTTTCCAAGAAGGGGACTTATCCAGACCAAGGACTAGAAGGCAATCTTTGATGAGGTCCATAACACCCATATCGTTTGATTCTAATAAGATTACACGTAAAATCACTTCATATTCTGTGAAAGATATATACGGTGATATTGATGAGGAAAGAATCGATTTAATCAGAACCATGTCAAAAAAATCAGTTTTAAAGACTTTAAGTGAAAGATTAGATAAAGTTGATACTTATAAAGATGTCCCTGATATTTCAGTTCCAACTGTTGATTACGGTAAAGAGTTTTTAGGAGTAGATCCTGAAATAGTGACTTGGGAAGATGATGATCCTAATTTCCCAAGAAACTGGACTCCGAAACAAAAATTGCTACAAACTGTTTTGGTATCTTTTTATACCTTGATTTCTCCCATGTCTTCTTCAATTTCATCACCAGCAACTTCAGCAATTGCAGAAGAATTCGGCATAACCAAAGTATCCGTAAAGTCATTAACTGTCTCAATTATGTTATTGGCATTTGCTCTTGGTCCTTTGATCATTGCTCCTATGAGTGAGTCAGATAAAATTGGTAGAAGACCAATATTGAATTTGTCTATATGGATCATTTTTGTTTTTAACTTATGTTGTGGATTTACCCATACAACTGCACAGTTATGTGTTCTAAGGTTTTTAGGAGGTTTAGGAGGTTGCGCTGCTTTGAATGTTGGAGCAGGTACCATCGCGGATTTGTATGATGATAAGAGTAGAAATTTTGCTATGGCATTATATTCTATTTGTCCTACCATGGGACCTGTTATTTCTCCTGTTATTTCTGGGTTTGTAGTTCAAAACTTAAATTGGAGATGGTGTTTTTATATTTTGGCGATTTTTAATGGAGCTGTTGCCATAGTTGGAACCATACTTTTTAGAGAAACTTATTCCCCCAAATTGTTAAGACAAAAGGCCATATTTTTAAGAAAAGAAACTGGTAATGAAAACTTGCATACAGTTTTTGAAATGACAGGTAATAACGTCAGCAAATTTCAAATCATAAAGCATACAGTTTTGAGACCCGTTAAATTATTGGCAATGCACCCTATGGTTATTGGTTTGGGTTCATTTATGGCTTTTACCTATGGGTTTATGTATCTTATGTTGGTTACGTTCCCAAGAATTTACCAAGGTTCTTACGGGTTCTCAATTGGAATCACAGGATTAATGTATTTGCCAATGGGAGTTGGTTACTTTTTAGGAATTGTTGTTTGGACTAGTACCATTCAAAAAATTTACCTTGCTTTAACAGAGAAAAATGGAGGGGTGCCTAAACCTGAATATAGATTGCCTTGTTTGGTATTTTCAGGTATCGGATTACCTGTTGGCTTAATTTTATTTGGCTGGTCAGCTCAGCATAAATTGCATTGGATTTTACCTAGCATTGGTAGTGCCATTTTTGCTTTTTCCTTTATAGCAGTGTTCCAAACTATCCAAAATTACCTCATTGATATGAATCCAAGATTCAGTGCAAGTTCTATTGCGGCTGCAGCTGTTTTCAGATCATTATTTGGTTTCAGTTTCCCATTGTTTGCCAATCAGATGTATGATAGGTTAGGATACGGCTGGGGTAATACCATGAGTGGTTTAATTGGTTTGGTTCTAGGTATACCTTTCCCAATCCTCTGCTTCAAGTATGGTGAAAGTTTAAGGGTGTGGGCAAATAAAAAGATCGAAGGAGATCAACAAAAGTTTGATGAAAAGGTGTTGGATGAAAAAATGAACGATGATGTCTAATCCAATATTTAATATAATGCATAACGATTACTTAATATATATATATTTTTCAGCTCTTTTTTTATTTTTATAAAAGTCGCAAAAAATATCTATCATGATAAGTGCTCTTAAAGCATGTAAAACATGTTTTGATAGAAAGATAAAATGTGTTCGAAATTCAGCAGAAGACCAATGCAACAAATGCAAACAGCTAGGAGTAATATGCGAGAACCGAGCTGTTCATAAAAAGATTGTTGTGAGTAAAGAATCTCATGATAATGCAAAGAGAGAGATCGAGAGACTAAAACAAGTAATATTAAAATACAAAAGAGAAGAATATGTCGAAGACGACAGCAGTGATGGCGATGAAGTTGGGGTTATAGGATTAAAATTATTCAGAAGTAATACATCAGCTGTCCGATTTTTGAATAATATATCAAACTATTTTTTTAATATAAACGAGATTAATGAACACGATAACAGAAGCTTCAATCAGCCAAGAGTTTCGATACTACCCGATAAGCAAAATGCAAACCTAAAATTATCAAAAGCTTACCAAACATTATGTTTTGACTATCATTTAATGGCCCCGAAGACTACTTCTCAACATATCGAAGAGATTTATAATGATTGTACAACAAATAAAATAGAAATTATAAGGCTATATTTGATGCTTTCATTTGGCGAATTATACAGTAATATAGAGAGAAACGAAGATTATCCTGGACTCAAGTATTTTGAATCTGCGTTATCGTTGTTGAATGATTTAGATGAGGATCCTTCGTTATCTTATATCGAAGTTTTGCTATTAACTTCATTATACTTAAACACATTAAGTAGCTTGAAGAAGTCATATGTATATATAGGAATAGCAATGAGATTTTGTGTTATATTGGAGTTGAATAACCCTCATACTTATGAAGACCCCGAGTTAATGGAATTCGATAAAGAGCGTATGAAAAGAATTTGGTGGACAACTTATATTCTTGATATATTCTTGTCATCAAACTTAGGGTTTAACTATACCCCTAATAAGATTTGCTACTTGGATATAGAACTTCCCAGTCAGAATGCTGATTTAGACATTAAACATGAAAGTGGCCTAACAACCTCTTTCTTTTTAACAAAAAGAATCGTTTTGGCAAAAATAAACGACGAAATAATTAATTTATTGAATACAAGGAAACCTATAAATGGAAAGAAATTGATTAAGTCAACAATTGGCATTCTAGATAAACTTAAAAGTTTCTACAATTCCATTATGATCAACTCAAGGAATATAGACAAAGATATCAGAAAAGTGTTCAATAGATCTACCGTATCCCTAAAGCTTCGATATAATGAGTGTATCATATTAATCACAAGAAATTTTTTTATCATGATTGCTTATAAATATTTCAATGGTTACAACTTGAATAATAGTCAAGAATCCAGTAAGATTATAGAATTGTCACAAATTTGTTTGCAAGCATCAATATCAAACTATTCTATAATTCAAAAATTATTTGATGAAGATGACATTTCATATTTTGGTTACTTTGATAGTCACTTTTTATTTTCATTAACTATTATTATTATGATTGCCAGTAATTTAGATTTTTTCATCGACCATAGTCAATTAAATTACCTGGTAAATTTGGTCACAGTCAAAGTCAATTGTTTAAAGAACTTGAAAATTTTAAAAGATTTGGGAAACGAATCTACCATTCTATTTTATTCTAAATTAGTGGAATTAGAGAACAATCTAATAACGATTAAAAGCTTTACAAATTCCCATGCAGACTTTAACATCGAATATTTAGAGGATATTTTACAACAATCTAAAGATATTCAACTAGATCCTCTCACGAGTGATATATTTTTGGATCTATAAATTTCAACCAAGAATTTCTTTCAAACATTTCACAACATATTCATAATTTGAGTCGTTCAAACCAGCAACATTTACTCTACCATTCTTTGGTAAATATATATGATACTTGTTGACTAACATTTCACAAATCTCTGGTGTAAATCCACTAAACCAAAACATTCCTGTTTGGGTTAATAAATGGTCATAGTTTCCTTGAACCTTATATTCTTTTAACAAATCGTAAAACTTTTGACGTTTCGACTTCAAGGTTTTACTAATCTCTAAGACATCCAGAGCCCATTGATCCTCAAATTCATTATTCACCAAGACAGCCAACCTTGAGCCATAGGCAGGTGCACTGGAGAACTCTCTACGAATGATACTTCTAATCTGATCTTGAACTTTATGTTCCTGCTTTTCAAAAGTAACAACATGAATAGCTCCTACCCTTTCACCATAAAGGCCCAAATTCTTTGAAAAAGACTGGCAAACTATGAATTGAATCCCTTTTTTATAGAAGACTTCAATAGGTTTACGGTCTTCTTCCAACAGTCCAGACAGTAATCCTTGGTAAGCAGTATCAATAATAGGGATAATCTTCTTGGATACCATTAAATCAGCGACCTTTTCCCATTGTTCTATAGTGAAATCAGTACCAGTGGGATTATGACACACTAATTGAAAGATAAAGGCAGAGTTAGTCTCTTCAGCACTTTCCAAGGTTTTTATAACATTTTCGAAATCAACGGTTTTAGTATTGTTGTTATAATATTGATATTCAATAGCATTTGCTCCTAAAGATTTAACCATTGGGGTATAGTTGGGCCATGTAGGTAAACCTATATAGAAGTTATCGATGTTACAATTCAATTTTAAGAATTTAATAGCTAGATTACAAGCACCGGTACCAGAAATAGTTTGGCAGGTAACGATGGAGCCTTGTTTAGCAATGGTGTCACCAAAGGTAACCTTACTTGCAACCGCATTAAACTCTTTGATACCAACAGTGAAATTATAATCATGTGTAGGGTTTTGTTCATATAAAATCTTTTTGGCTTTCTTTACACTTGGAAATTCATAAGCAATTCCGTGGTCATCTCTGTAAACCCCAGCAGAAATGTCGACTTTAGCAGGGAAAGGATCACTTCTTAACTTAACTTTAATAGCATTCATCTCATCAGCAGTAGGATCCCCTAAAGCTTCGAAAAAATCATGATTGACCATTTTGAAAACTGTATAAAAATATCAGAATAAACGAAGAATATATTGTAATACCAAACTTTGACATTTCCATTTTGTCCCAAAGTTCTTATCAGGGTGCATGGGTTAGTGTCTCTTTCTTCGGTGCTGTTGCGCCGTTGGTGGAATCGTTCTAGTTTTCCGCCAGTTTGGGTGCAGGAAATGTAGGACATACATAATAGTTTGGGGCAGTTGATAATGGAAGTAATAAGTATGATGGGAAAGGTCAAATTTTGGAGAAACGTTAAATTCTAATTAGTTAAGAAACTGCCATGAAATACCTTTCCAACGCACTTCTTGATACCATTCAATCCAATAAAGTTGCACTAACATTGACATTGAAATCATCCAAGTCATTGGAAATTGTGCCCATTGCTAAGTCATCAGGGTACCATGGGATCTTTATTGATGCTGAACATGGGATGTTCGACATGGGAACCATTAGCAACTTGTGTATTGCATCATTAGGATTCGGGATATCTCCAATAGTTCGAGTTCCTAGTATTGATCCTGGGTACATCACAAAAGTTTTAGATGGTGGAGCCCAGGGGATCGTGGTGCCACATGTAGACAATGTGCAGCAAGCACTTGAATGTGTAAAAGCAGCTAAATATCATCCCATAGGAAAAAGGTCTATTGCGTCAGGATTCCCCCAATTTTATTATCAAAACGTGAAATTTGAAAAATTCAGTAGGATACTAAACGAAGAACAACTATTATTTCCTATGATTGAAACAAAGGAATCAGTTGAAAATGCCGAAGACATTATTAGCCTTGAAGGAGTAGATGGTATATTGATAGGATCAAGCGATTTATCAACAGATTTAGGACATCCATTACAATTTGACAATCCTGAGTATTTGCTGTCAGTCAGAAAGGTTATCAGCTTATGCAAAAAGCACCAAAAAATTATTGGTATAGGAGGAGTTCAGAATCATCCACAAGTAATCCGAATGTTTGTCGAGTTAGGAGTGGACTGGTTTCTCGGAGCTCAAGAAATTACAAGCTTGACAACTGATACCCGAAAACAGGGTCTGGTTCTTGTCGAAGCAATTGAAAAATAAAATATGACTCTTTCCACTATATAAACGGTTATATATAACGTATCCAAACATTTCCAGTGCTATAAATTTCAACATTTCTAGTTTTCTATTTCCTATTCTCCACAAATCGCAGTCGCATCTCGTACAAAAAATCGATAAGGTATGAGTAGAGTAACTAAAGCGTGTAATTTGTGTCGATCTAAGAAGAGAAAGTGCACGGGGGGAAACCCGTGTAGAAGATGTTTTCTTGCCAAAAGTGATTGTATTTATGGTGTAAAGGAATCGAGGAAGACAAAGATGGAAGAGTTCCAATTTTCCATTTCCTCAGGGTCGACCGAAGAACTTTTCAAAAGGATAGAGACAGTTATTCCATTGGAAACAGTACAAAAATCATCACTAGCGATATCAACAGAAGTTAAACATGTAAGTGATGAGGTGTATAATACTATATTGCTGCTTGACCGAAGTGTGTTGATTGAAAATGTCACAAAGTACCTTTACTGTGGCTTTATTTCTTATGATCCTATGCTTTTGGATTCAAAATATGGTACTTCACAACAATTTTCTAAAGAAGAGTTAAGTCCATTAGCAATTATAGTGTTTGCCATAGGCACTTTATATAAGAGTGATCTATCTGATGATGATTTCCACGTTGCTTTGGCCCTTTATTCGGCTTGTTCAGACTTGTTGTCTTTGTTTTATGAGAACATATCCCTAGATAACGTTGAAGTATTAGCTTTAAATAGTTGGTTTTTGAGAGCAATCAATCAAAAGCAATCTTCCATGGTTATTTCTTCAATGTCCATTCAAATAGCTACTATGATGAGATTACATTTACTTCATGCTTCGAATACAAAATCTAATGCTTCTATTGAAAGACAGAAAAAGGTTTGGTGGTCTGCATATTCTGTTAATAGATTCTTTTCAGTAAGATCGGGATTTCCAGTTTATTTGAGTCACAATCTTATTACCACACCTTACCCTGAATGGGATAATCTACCAAATAACGATTCAATCATGATAAAGAGAACATACGACCTCGCTGCCATAGCTGAGGAAATAAACGAGTTTTATTTGAATAGGGATAATCCTCCACTTAATATAATTGACAAAATTATGGGTATGATACAAAGGTTAATCAAATGGAAAGAATCTAGTCCTTTCTACACTGAACAAAGCAACCTAACCAGAAGTTTATCTTCCGTACATCTAAATTATTCTCATTTAATCCAATTAACAACTATTCCTGTGCTACTTCACCTAACCATCCAGAAGTTATCAGGTAAGAAAGTTGAAATCAAGTCTTTGAATTCCAGAATGGTTTCCATTATTTCAATTTGTCAAAAATCGGCATTATTAAGCATCAATATATTGACACATATGTCTAAAGATTCAATAGCTAACTTTGGGGTATTTGATATCGAATATTTGTCTACCTCAAGCTTGATTGTTGGAATGACAAGTGCTTTAAATGTGAATTCAGATGCTTTTGACACTTTAAATTCTGCTATTCTATTACTAGATGATATAAAGAAATTTGGTAGTCCTCATGCTTATGAGAACTATGATAAACTTGTTACATTTTTGAATGAAACCAAAGACTTTGTTCAGAAAAATAGTTTGCAACCATTTCCAATTAATGCCTCAAACATCGAAACTTATAGTATCCCCCAAGAACTTTCTATGGTTAATGAAACTGAAATAATACAGCAACAACAAGATGACATAAAGTTGTGGGAAACTATATATAACGATATTTCTTTAGATATGAATTCTAATTGGGAGGAATTTATAAATTTTTTATAATGAATAACGAAATTTTATAGAAAAGACTATATACTTTGAAGAATGGTATTCATTCTTAATTTGTGGCTTGTATCATTTCCCTGTTAGCCAAACTACCAGTTTTAAGGGTAGATTTAGAATTGACGTCTGTAATATAATTAATATAATCTACTTGGCCGTGCTTTTCTCCATAGCCACCGCCGCCCGGGGTATTGATTTCTACCATGTCGCCCGACTTGACATTGATGGTGTTTCTACCACCTAATGAGTACTTTATATAAGAGCCATCGTCTTGCTTTTTAAACCAATAGTTTCTTCCTCTCTCTCCATCTTTCCCACCACATAACCCAAAAGGTGCATAGCTTCTTCTTTCCATTAAAACCGATAATTCGACATCAAGTAAGAATTGGATTCTTCTTGTTGTACCATTACCACCTTTATGGTACCCTTCACCACCAGAATTTGGCCTGATATTATATTCTCGTACTAATACCGGGTATCTCCTCTCGAATGATTCAGTATCAGTTATTCTAGTATTGGTTGTATGACACTGAACGGCTGATTGGCCATCCCAGTTTGGTCCAGCACCAGCACCTCCTGCGATAGTTTCATAGTAGCCAAAACCATGGAATTTCATATTTTCATCTGTTTCTCCAACACCAAAGGTCAAATTATTGCAAGTACCTTGACTAGCAGCAGCAGCTTGAAATGCTTTTAAGATTACATCGGTAACTCTCTGAGCTGTTTCTACATTACCACCCACGGTTGCAACATCTGGAGTAGGAGAGACAATACTTCCATCTCTTACTCGAATATCAATTGGCAACAAACAGCCTTGATTTAATGGAATATCAGACGAGACCAAACATCTCAATACATAAATGACAGCAGAGTAAAGAACAGCTTTAGGAGTATTCAAGTTCCCATAGATTTGGTCTCCTGATCCCGTAAAATCAAATATGGCACTACCTGTTACACCATCAATATCTATTTTAAGATCAATGACAGTACCGTCATCAAGATAATCAGTGGCATGCATAGGCTTACCTCCAAACTTATCAAAAGCAAATTTCAATAAGTTTCTAACAGATAATTCAGCGGTTTTTTGAATACCTTTCATATAGGTGGAGACAACTTCAAAAGTGAACTCTTCAATCAATTGGTTGATCAATTGTATACCTTTGAAATTTGCAGAAACTTGAGCCTTCAAATCACTAATATTATCATTTAATGTCCTTGAACCAGAACATCCTGGAAATTTAGATGGTTGGACAAAGAATAAATCAATAACACCTTCTTCGTCAAAATTACCTTGATCACATAATTTATGGCTAATTATGGAAGCACCTTCTTGCCAAATTTCTTTGGAGAATGGTGGCATGGAACCAGCAGTGATACCACCAATATCAGCGTGATGACCTCTTGAAGCAGTCCAAAACAAAATTTCATCATTACCATCCAAGACAGGAGTAATTACTGTAACATCTGGTAAATGTGAGCCACCAGCTACAGGATGATTAGAAACAAAAACGTCTCCTTTCTTGATTTTCCCTTTCCATATCTCTGCTTGAGCCTTAACTGCATAACTCATTGCTCCTAAGTGACCTGGTAAATGTGGAGCATTTGCAACCAAATCACCGTTTTGATCAAAGATAGCACAAGAAAAATCCAACCTTTCTTTGATATTAGTGGAAATAGACGTCATTTGTAATGTTCTACCCATTTGTTCAGCGATAGACATGAATCTATGGCCGAACACTGAAAGTTGAATAGGATCAATAACGTTATCAGACAAATCGTTGGTCTTCCCTATATTTTCAACAGAAATCAAGATGTGATTTTCCAATACATTAGCCCTAGACTTTGGTTCTATTAAGATAGTTTGGGTCTTGTCGATAATCAATGAAGGACCTTCAATAAAGCTACCAACAAGAAGATCATCGATGTTATAAACAGGACAGTCGACGTTACCTAATGATGAGAAATAGATACTCTTGTTTAACAATTTCTTACTTGATTCAGCTTTAGAAAATTCCAAATTTCTAAACTCTTCAAATGGATTGAAGGAGTGACCATTGTTGGATTTTGAAACCAACCTAATACGACAGTCATCAACAACAATAGGCCTATCCAACTGGAAACCAAATTCTTTGGAATGTTTTTCTACGAATACTTTATCAAAATCCCAACTACTTCCAGGTTTCAAAATCATCAAATGTGTATCAGACCCGAAATATTTCATATTCAAATAAATTTCAATTTCTATGTTATTTGAAACATATCCTTGGTGTTTGTATTCATCTTTGATCAATATAGTTAACTCTTTCACAGTATTCATAATAAAGTCTAAATTTTCCTTGTTAAAGATGCTTCCAAGGGGTTTCAGCTTTTCTAACGAAACATCTGCTAAGGCTATACCATAAGCTGACAACAATGAAGAATACTTGTGAATAGCAACATGATCAATATTTAGGTTTCTGGCAATAGAAACTGCATGCTGACCAGCCGCACCACCAAACGCAGCCAAATTATGTTCTCTGGTATGGTAACCTTTCCCTTCTGTCAAGTTCCTAATTGGCCTTGTCATTGCTTCATTTGCGACTTTCAAGAACCCATTGGCAACTTCCTCAGGAGTAAATTGTTTTTCACTGGTTTTATTAATTTTAGCAGTTAAGTCAGCAAATTTGATTTTGACGATTTCTTGATCCAATGGTTCATTTTCATTTGGACCAAAAATCGAAGGGAAAAACTCTGGAACCAATCTCCCCAAGAAGAGATTAGCATCAGTTACAGTTAAAGGACCATTTTTCCTGTAACAAGCAGGACCAGGATGAGCTCCTGCCGAATCGGGTCCTACAACGAACATACCATTTCTCCAAAATAACATAGAACCACCTCCAGCAGCAACTGTATTAATATCTAATTGAGGAGTGTTCAAGGAAATTTGGTCAACAACGGTTTCAAAAATATGTTCTAGTCTACCATCATACCTAGATACATCAGTTGAGGTACCTCCCATATCAAATCCTAAAGTAGCCTTATGTGATTCATGGTCATAACATGTCTGAGAATACCCAACCATTCCTCCAGCAGGACCTGATAAGATAGCATGAAGACCTGTAAACTTACTAAAGTTACATAACCCCCCATCTGATTGCATGAAAAAAAGTTTACCATTTAAGGCATCAACACCACCTTGAAAGCCTTGGGTGAATCCTTGCAAGTAGTCTTGAATGACAGGCAATAGGTAGGCATCCGCTACCGAAGAACTAGTTCTTGGCACAAACCCTATCATTGGCTGCAACTCGATGGAAACAGACACTTTAAACCCCATTTCTCTGGCAAGTTTTGCAACCAAAATCTCATGTTCTGGATATGCGTAACTATGTAATAAGCAGACAGCCACGGATCTATAGCCCTCATTCCAAAGATCAGTTAATTGCAGATTAATCTCGACTCCATCAGGTCTCTTAATAACCCTTATTATATCTTTTGTTATACTCGTCACTAGTTCTGGATCATCCATATTAATAGGCGTTTTTGGACCATCTTCGGTGTAACCTTCGATTGTAACTCTTTCATCAACTTCCACCACTTTAGAATACAATTGAGCTAACTTTTTAGCAGTTAAATCAAAAATGTTGGGTCTGGTTTGATTCCCAATTTCCAAAACATCTTTAAAACCTTTTGTAGTCAATAAAGCAGTTTTAGCACCCTTTCTTTCTAACAAAGCATTGGTAGCTACCGTTGTCCCCATTCTAATCGATTCAATAGTATCCAAACTGATTTTGCCATCTAGCTTTTTACCAGAGACCATTTCTAAAACCCTTCTAATACCTTCGGTAGGTGCATCATCGTAATTACTGGGATCTACTGATAACAATTTAAAAGTGATAGGATTTTGATTAGGAACTGAAGCAATAACATCAGTGAAAGTTCCACCTCTGTCTATGGCAATTCTTATAGCTGCCATGTTTTAGTGATATATTTTCTACTAGAAATGAAAGGATTAATTAACAATTTATAAATTACTTGATGAAAAATGGAATACATGCGGTGGTTTGAAGATCAAGTTAATTATGCGGAAACTGATAAACCTCGAGCCGCATTTGATAACAAATTCCATTATCAAAAGACATACACACAGGAATCGAACATGGAAAAAGGATATCGTTTATGAATCCATAATCCATGGACCAATTGAAATGTCTAAACATCTTTGATATGTTTATGGCCACCCATGACTCCTAATTAAGATTTCTTGCAGGGTATGAGGAGACAAAATAAGATCGAAAATGATGTAGATCATTGTGCAATCTGCGTCTATTGTATATTAAGTTATGCGGTGATATCTATTCACCAACCTAAGCGATCGCCGCTTAACTTGTCGAAGTGGAAGCAAAAGATATCAAATGGGTTCGGGTTCGGAGATTGTGCAGCGATTAAAGAAAAGCGGATGTGTTAATCAATCAAGACTGATAAGAGAAAACAACACAAACGAGCGGCCCAGGAAGAAAAAGAGTCTATCCAGAACTTTAGTGAAAGGAAATATTGGGACTGTTACGTTTTTTTGGTATAACAGATTTATCCATCCAACTTTTGAAGAATCAGAGCTTCATTGAACCCTTTTCCAGCACTATACAAAACATCCAGATTACCATATACAGACCATAGCAAAGTGCTTCGAGAATGGTATTAGCGGGTATTGATTGTATGCTTTGAACGTAACTCTCTACCAAATTATCTGTAGGCATGCAGTATTCGTAAAAAGCCCAAATCTCTATTCCACAGATTTTCATTCTTATCTTTTCCACTCTCAAACCTCTTCATTTCTGTGACTTCAATCCTTATCATTCGGCTCTCCAGGACCATAGTTTTCACCTTCAGATGTTCCATCTACAAGATCTGGAACGACGTTGAGAATCAGTGGCTCATTCAGATCTACGACATATCTTATCTCGGTGCAGTAGCCCCATCTCAAAAAAAAAATAAAAATTTCATTATTAGTCAATATATAAACCATATGATTTCTCAAGATTTGGAATACGGAGTGTAGGAAACAATGGGTGTTAGCGAAAAGCAACAGTTGGACGTGAATATTAGCACAGACGATGAAGTAGAAAGTACGGAAATCAATCAAGAAATGGAAAGAAAAGTTTTGAAAAAAATGGACTTTTTGTTGGTTCCAACTTTGGCATGGATTTACTTTTTATCGGCTTTGGATAAAGGAAATATTGGAAACGCACAATTGGCAGGTTTATCTGATACGTTGAACTTGGTTGGTAATCAATTTGGTAACGCTGTAACGGTGTTTTATGCAACATATGTTGTGTTTGAGCCTTTGGGTTCAAATCTTTTAAATATTATCGGTCCAAGGTATATGCTTTGTGGTGGAATGGTGTTTTGGGGTGGAGTTACTTTTGGTACCGGTTTTACCAATAATTATTCTCAGCTTTTAGCGGTTCGTTTATTATTAGGTTTATCGGAAAGTGTCGTCTACCCTTCTGTTAATATGTATTTAACTATTTGTTATAGAAGAACTCAGTTAGCGAAAAGATTCAGTTATATCTTCTTTGCTTCATGTTTGGCGTCTTCTTTTGGTGGGTTGATTAGTTATGGATGTAGCCACTTAGATGGTGCTCATGGTATGGCTGGTTGGAGATGGATCTATATAATTGAAGGAAGTTTGACTCTTGGTTGTTTACCTCTAATTTGGGTGATGATATCTAACAAATTAGAAGATAGCTGGTTTTTCAACCAACAAGAAAAAGAATATATCTTGGAAAGATATAAAACGTTAGATACTTATAATGTTGACGAAAAGTTTAGCTTCCACGAATTCATGAGGGGTGTAAAAGATCCCAAAACTTGGATTTCGGCTGTTATACAATTCTGTATCAACTTGACTAGTTATGGTGCTGGTGTGTTCTTCCCAATAATTATTTCTGGTTTAGGATTTTCAAATGTTAGAGCTCAATTAATGACGGTCCCTGTGTTTTTCTTAACTGCTATTTCATATATTATTTTTGCTAGAATTAGTGATAAACTATTCTTAAGATCCCCATTTGTTCTTGGCTCATGTATTACAGGGATTATAGGTCTTTCGATAGTTCTTGGTGATAAAAAGAATGCGGTGAGGTATTTTGGAATGTTTGTGCTTGCTATTGGTTTATATATTTCTACTTCTATGAATGTTGTTTGGCTTAATTCTAATTCTGGTAACTATTTTAAGAGAGCAACTTCTGTAGGGTTCAATCAGCTAGTTGGAAATGCCACTGGGGTAGTTTCAGGTCAAATATTCAGGGCCCAAGACAAACCAAGGTACGCTTTAGGACTTTCTGTTTGTTTAGGTGGGTTGGTTCTAGCAATATTTGTTATTCTTATAGAGATATTTTATTTGAGGACTTTAAATAGACAGAGAGAAAAGAAATTACAAGAAGCAAAGGAAGATGGTATAACATTACCTGACCAGAAGGAACTTGGTGATGATAACATTTATTTTAGATATACACTTTAAGTAGATTAATATAATTATTTTGTAGGTTGGATTAACTTCTTTCTTGTTCCTTCAAGTTCATAACTGTACCAAGTCTCCAAGAGATTTCATCAACAGTTTTTGAATCATCTTCAAACCATTTCCACCTTTCATTTTGTTCTTTCGTCAATGTGTTGTTGAGTCTTCCCAATACTAATTTACCAAATATTGGGAACATCTTAAATGCATGTCCTGAATCGGCAGTGGCTAAAAACAAGTTTTTATATCCAGGATGATAGTCTATAACGAAATCAGACGTTTGTCTATCACAGCACCAACAGATTTTCCTATCAACTACTGGTTTTTTGATATTGGGGAAAAATGTTTGGGCTTGAATATCTAGTGCCTGTTTATCAATAGCACACACGCCGTCGTTATTCTCTGTGGGTACCGAAACATTGTCCTCATTATAGTGGACCCAGCCCGCAGAGCTATTACACAATTTCAAGATGTTGTTATCTTCATCAGGTTCAAAACAGAATCCTATATCACGACAATTGAGAACTGGCATTTCCTTCAATGGTTTCGCTTCTGCTTCACTGAGCTGTATATGTCCCACACTCCATGCTTGAGGCGTTACGTACTTTCCAAGTTCAGGCATTACAGCCGTAATATGAGCACCTAATGCCAATATAGTGAAATCAGCCTGGTACAAAGTCTTTGTTTTGCTGATTACTCCAATGCATTCTCTTTTATTGGAATAAAGCAATGAGTCCACTCTATCAACAATGAATTTTACCCCATTCTTTTTACACTGATCTGCCACGAACTCTAGTGCCTTGAATGCATGGGCATAGCCTGCATGTTTATTATAATAGCCACTCCATCCTTTAAAGTCTATTTGTAAAGGTAACACCAGCCTGAACTGTTCTTCAGTCTGTAATAAATCAACTGAATTTTCTGGGAATCTCTGGTTGTTCTTAAGGTTATTATAGAATTTCTTTGTCACTTCAAGAGTTTTAGTTGGAGCCTTAGAAGAATTGCAATTAACATAGCCAACCTTGTGAAAAAATGGCCTAAATTCATCAGATTCCCACGAAGCTATAGCTTCTAATGCCAAATCAGTATAGAATTGGTCCTCATATTCAGGTCGAATAATCTTGTTCAAGTCGTAACCTGCGGAATATTTCGAAGGTACTTCTTCTCTATCTATCACTGTTATATCAGAATATCCTTCTCTTGACAACTGGTAAGCCGTAGAAAGTCCAAAAGTCCCACCTCCAATAATTTGTATTTTAGTGTCTTTTCTCATAGTTGAAGAATACAGGGAAATTTTCCTTTATTTATAGGAATTCCACGTCGACTACGACTTCCCATCTGGAAATAAGACCATATTTTTTTGCAACACATAATGTCAATGTTACATTTTACAAAATAGTGTTATTATCATATTCAATATAAAACTTTTAAACTATTTAAACTATTTAAACTATTGAGAAGTATTCGCAGCATCTCTATAATTTCCTAGAGACCCAGAAGATAATAAGGTATTAGTAAAAGGTTTAGAGGATTCTTCGCCAATTCCCCAGAATTCGTCAGTATCTTCTGGCTTACCGAAACCACCACCACCTGGCGATAATATCCTGATTATATCGCCCGTTTTAATTTCGATTTCAGACAATGATGGTAACTTTATCCATTGGATTATATTATCTCCTCTGTTTCTTCCAAGGTAGTTCTCTCCTTTCTGTCCATTCTCACCTCCATAAATACCCCAAGGGGAGTAAACCCTTCTTTGGGTTACTAACGAAAGATGTACAGGACTTAAAAACTTGATTTCACGTATTAATCCGTCGCCCCCATTGAATTTACCTCTACCCCCACTTCCTTTACGAACAGTATATTCATTCAACAAACATGGGTACCTTTGTTCCAATACTTCAGGATCAGTGATTCTTGTATTTGTCATGTTGGTTTGTGTACCCGAAAACCCATGGAATCCAAACCTTTTACCACTTTTACTAATAATACCTGCACAATTACCTTGGCCTACTGTTTCAGTGTATCCGAAACCCTTGATCAATTCTCCCTTTTCATTTTCGCCTCCTGTACCAAAGTTGATACCATTCATACACCCACCAGTTGCTGATGTTAAGCCAAATGCCTTGAATAGAGCATCAGTGATTCTTTGAGATGTCATACCATTACCAGCACAGACAGCTGCGTATCTAGATGGATTAATTAATGAATTGTCTGGGACAATGATCTTACAGGCATCTAAAAGTCCTTGATTTAAAGGAATATCCATATCAATCAAACATCTCAATACATAAATAACTGCTGAAAACGTAACCGACTTTGGAGCATTCAAATTCGAATATGATTCTAACGATGTTCCTGTAAAATCAATCAAGAGTGATCCATCTTTTCCATCCATATCAATAGAAACATGGATTTCACACCCATCATCCATGTAATCAACTGCTTTTAATGGTAACTTTTCATGGTATTGCTTATAATAATTTTTAACAAAATCTCTGGCTGCAATTTCGGCAGTTTTTTTGATATTTTTCATGTAGAACAAAACAGTTTCAGTATCATATTCAACAAATAATTCTTTGATCAATGTTATTCCTCTCTGGTTAGCAGAAATCTGTGCCTTTAAATCCGAAATATTGTCTTCGATATTTCTAGTACCTGACACACCCCAAGATTTAGGTTCCTTGACGAAATGATGTATTAACCCTTCATTGTCGAAAACACCTTTCGAAACAATTTTCCAGGCTTCAATATTTACCCCTTCTTCCCTAATATCTCTAGCATAACTGGACGAAGAACCAGGACTGGTACCCCCGATTTCGGAGTGGTGTGCTCTTGCTGCTACAAGAAATTGGAGTACTCCCTCAATAAAAACTGGCGATACAATAGTGATGTCAGGCAAATGTGACCCACCAACACTGGGTGAATTAGTACATAAAATGTCACCTTCATTCAAGCTATGCTTCCAAAACTCTAATTGATACTTGATTGCTGATGACATTGACCCTAAATGAACCGGGACATTAGGAGCATTAGCACATAAATTACCTTGATTATCGAATATGGCACAAGAATAATCCAATCTTTCTTTGATATTGGCACTGACAGAAATCTTTTGTAAAGTTCTAGACATATCCTCTGCGATAGACATGAACCTATTGGAGAAAATCGCCAACTGAATAGGATCAACAACTGTCGATGAGATACTGAAATCATTAGTGGTATCCAAGTCTACTATTACATGTCTTGGTAAAATGGTAGCTTTTGAATCAGGTTCTATCAAAAGAGTTTGAGTGGAGTCCAATAAAAGAGCTGGACCAGGAATGACGTCTCCATTTTCAAGATCTTCCAATAAATACACTTTGGAATCTAAGATACCTTGCTTAAATATAATCGATGTAGTAATTGACTTTTTATCATCAGTAACAAGCTTTTTCTGAATACTATCATAGTCAGCATATGAAGATCTTTCTGTCAAATCTGCAAGAACATTACCAGTTGCTCTAACTCTTAAATCAGTGACTAAGACATCTCTATCATAATCGTTGAAAGCAAATTCTTTCTGATGAATCAGATAAAATACTTCTAAGAAATCATTATCTTCAGGCTGTTCGATCATTAACCTAGTGTCGGATCCTTTGTAACCCATATTAAAGTAAGTAGTGAGATTGATACTTGAATCGTCAATACCCTGACTCAATAATTCTTTGACGGCTTTCTTTTGCAATCTTTTTATATCTTCTAACAACTCATCTCTGGTTGAAACAGTATACTTCTTAGCACAAGGTTCTTGCTGCTCATTAATAATATCTGATAAGGAAATACCATAAGCCGATAAAATAGCAGAATATTTATGGATAATGACTTTATTTATTTTCAAGATTTTAGCAATAGAAACTGCATGTTGCCCACCTGCACCACCGAATGAAGCCAATGAATGTTTAGTGACATCGTTACCCTTTACATCAGTCAACTCTCTAATTGGCTTGGCCATTTGAAAATTGGCAACCTCCAAAAATCCTAAGGCGACTTCATATGGAGTCTTTTTACTTTTGGGGTTTTCATGATTAATTATTTTAGTCAATTCTTCGAACTTTTGTTTAGTGATATCATAATCCAATTCTTGGTCTTCGTTTGGGCCAAATATCTTTGGGAAAAAGTCAGGTAAGATTCTTCCTGTGAAAAGGTTGGCATCTGTGATTGTTAATGGACCACCTTTTCTGTAACAAGCAGGGCCCGGGTGAGAACCAGCAGACTCTGGACCAACTACGAACACCCCATTTCTGTAAAATAACATTGAACCACCCCCGGCAGCAATTGTATTTATGTCTAATTGGGGTGTTGCTATCTTTATACCAGCAGTAACCGTTTCAAAAGCAAACTCATAAGAGCCAGCATATCTGGAAACATCAGTAGAAGTACCACCCATATCAAAACCTATAACAGGGACTTTATAGTCAGGGTCATACGCAGTTTTGGATAGACCAACAACCCCTCCAGCAGGACCTGAAAGTAATGATTTCAATCCTGTGAAGTTCTTCCAGGAACACAAACCACCATCACTTTGCATGAATTCAATTCTCGTAAACTCTTCAAAACCAGATTTTAACCCTTTTAAAAAACCATCAATATATTGTTTAAGAATTGGAGTTAAATAGCTATCAACAACGGTAGACTGACCTCTAGGAATTGTTTTTATGATTGGTAAAATCTCATGAGACAAAGAAACGTTTGCAAACCCCAAGTCTCTGGCGATCTTACCTGCTTCAATTTCATGGGTTTTGAAATTGTAACCATGTATGAAAACTATAGCAACAGAATTGATTCCTGTTTTCTTCAATTCAATTAAATCTTTCTTTAATTTTTGTTTGTCCAAAGGCTTGACAATTTCAAAGACTTCCTTGGTTTCACCATATACATATTTCTGATTATCATATAAGTCTTTAGCATCATAACCAGTAGGATCGACCGAGAAGGCAGGTAAAGTGACCCTTTCTTCCGCTTCAACTACTTTTTCATATAATACACCAGGTTTTACTATATTTAAAGCAAACAATTCAGGACGGGACTGATCACCAATATGTAATAAGTCTTTAAACCCTTTTGTAGTGATCAAAGCACACCTAGAACCTTTTCTTTCCAACAAGGCATTTGTAGCAACGGTAGTACCCAATCTAATCGAAGAAATCATTGACGTATCCAACGGTTCATGTCTTGGGACTCTTTTACTTGTAGCTATTTCTATAACTTTTCTGATTCCTTCTATATTAGCATCATTATAATTATTAGGATCTACTGATAATAATTTAAAGGTACCTTCAGTCTTACCATATTTGTAGATCACATCAGTAAAAGTTCCACCTCTATCTATAGCTATAGATATCCTTGTATCCTCAATCGTCATTCTGGATTCGAGATATTCGTATGTAGATCGAAATATTCCAATAGATATTCAGTAAATATTCTTATAAATATTCTAATAAATTATCTATAAATATTCTATAAATATTATAATCCAATTAACCAGTGCAATTGAATACTAGTCGTTTCAACCTAACTATATAATGTAATGGGGAACTACTTTTTTCTTATCTCTCACAGACTCCATATCATTGATCAATTCGCCTATCAATATATTGGGGTAATCAATTATCTGGTCGTTTAGACCTTATCATTTGGTCCGCATAATCTTATGTGCCGCACTTGATCGATTACACCTAACATTTTTATTATCTTCACGAAAAATTGCAGCTCCACGACAGATCAGATAAAAGATTAAGAAATATTTAATGTAAAGAAGGTGTTGTGTATAAATAAACAGGCATCCGTCCAAGGTTTTGAACATTAAACAATGAGCGTGAAAGAAGACGATAAAAATACCAAGGTGGATATTATGACAGAAAGTGTCGAAGGTGAAGAAAAACTGTTGGAAATTGAAGAAGTTGATGATGCTACTTTGTTTGTACGTCAAAGAGAAGGTATGTTCGAGGTTAGTGAAGAAGATGAAAAGAAGGCAAAGAGAAAGAATGACTGGATTTTATTACCTAGTTTATTTATAATGGCTACTTTTGGTGCTGTGGATAAGGTTTCACTTGGTACTGCAGCTATTTATGGGTTTAGAACCGATAACAATTTAAGCAATGACCAGTATACTTGGGTCAGTAGTATTCTTTTCATTGGAAGTTTGTTTGGTGTGTTTCCTCTTTCTTATATTGAGAGTAAATATAGATTAGGGAAAGTCATGTCCACTTGTTCACTTTTATGGTCCACTATGACTTTATTGTTAGCCGCATGTGGTTCTTATGCTCCTTTAATGGTTCTTAGATTCTTCATGGGTGTTTTTGAAGCCAGTATTGTTCCAGGTTGTACTCTAATGATAACCAGATTCTACAAAAAAAGTGAACAGGGAGTTAGATTAAGTTTTGTGTTTGCATTTGCTTCTTCTGTTATTAATGGGTTTCTTTCATGGTTGATTTACTATTTCGGTGATGGTTTACCAAAATGGAAATACTTGTTTCTTTTCATTGGCTCTATTTCATTTGCTATTTCGGTATTTATGATTTATTTCTTACCTGATGCTCCAATGAATGCTAAATACTTGACCGAAAAGGAAAAATATATTTTAACTAAAAGAATTCTTGTGTGTGATCTGTGGTGTACGGGGGTGTGTGATCTGTGGTGTACGGGGGTGTGTGATCTGTGGTGTACGGGGGTGTGTGATCTGTGGTG